>VZTI01004420.1:523749-635032 GCA_013397865.1 Struthidea cinerea
GTTTGTTTGTTTGCTTGTTAATAAAAGGAAATGGAAAAGGAAAAAAAAAAAAGAAAAAAACAAAACCGAAAGGATGCCCGGTTCCGAGCGTGTCGCGGAGGAGGAATGAGTAGTGCCGGGATTTTCCCTTCCCTAAACTTTCCCTCGAGGCGGGAGGAGCGGCGGCACCGGCACCGCGACCGTCCCGTCCGAGCAGGGCGGCAGAGAGGGACCGGGGGCTGGAGGAGAGAGAAGTTGGCGCAGCAAAGCCTGCGTTGGGCTGTGGAAGCAGAGGATGTAGAATTATATCGATATAGATACATATTGCTGTTTAAAGGTAATTCTGGCAGAGAATCGGTTTAGTTTCCATCTTGCTTCCGCACCCAGAAGTGCCGGAAAGAACAAACAACGCAGAAAATACTCTGTAATTGTTCGGTTAATGTTATGTGGTGTCAGACGTGTTGGAGTGGAAATCTAGAGGCAGGTTTCGAAGGGAAGAAATGAGCTAGAATGGTTATTTCTGTGGTGGCAGGGAAAATGGATCGTTCTTCTGTATGACGGGAGTGTTGCTGGTATTACTTGTTGTAAGAACTGACATATTTTAAGTGTGTTTCTTAATGGCACCAAGCACCTCAAAGCTGTTTGTAGAACAACTTTGCTTAAAAAATTTGGAGTTTTTACCGGCACAAATTAAAAACTTGATTTGGTTCATGTAAATAAAAGCAAACTGGGGAGAGCTCTGCTGCGCTCCAGCAAGGTGATCATGATTTTATCGAGGCAGCCCTGAGGGGAACAGTGACATACTGGGAGAACCGTGAGAGAGAACGAAAGCTAAAGCAAAACTTATGCAACTGAAGTGTGGCTGCAATGGGAATAAATCAGACCTTCCAATTTTATTTTTCTTGGAGATTCGGGTGAGGAGCTGGATACGAGCTTCTAGAAAGCGAAGAAACGCACAAGCCAGGCACACCTATGGCAACAGGTCTCGTTTTGCCATGCAAAGGGTGAGCTGAGCTTTGTGAGCGCTTGAGCCAAGCTTTTCCAGTCACAGCTGGGGCAGTGGCTGCTCCTGCAGACGGTCCTTGGATCCGGAGTTGGTGGCCCCAATTTCTCCCACTGCTGGGCTGGCGAGCAGCTCTTCCCAAAACACAGGGCGGATGGTGGAATAAACATGGTGGTTCAAAGAGGATTTGTCAATACTAAAAATAAACAGGCCCGCAGATGTGTCCTAGAGGGTCATGTCCAGGCACAGCATTTTCGGGGCCAATGAGCCGATTTCGGCGATTTTGCGTCTGTGTGTCCTGTCCAAGGTGCTGAAGTTCATTTTGCTGCAATTTCCCAGGATTTCGGGGCTTGGCAGAAGTGGTCTTGGAGGCTTCCTGTCGTCTGAAACCGGCGAGGGGGTTCCCCCCCGGGTGGCATGAAGAAAAAGCAGGGATGTGGTTTCAGACACGTATATTTGATCCGTCCTTTTGGCGTGGGGAAGCAGGCCAGGTGGAGACGCAGATGGATCCAGCAGATCCTATAAGCTTGTGGTGGCAGAGAATTGGAAAGGTCAGAGCTGTGAGGCAGTGAGGAGTGAAACCCTCTTTTTCTAATGGACCAAGAAAGTGGTGGTTTTGAAAGTGTCACTTCTGTTGGCTTGGGTGCATTGCCTTGATGAGACACCTGGTTCTGAAAAAGTTGAGGGGAGCCCAGTGTCAGGATGGGATGGGAACGATACAACTGGTATTGGAGTGATGGCCAGTGGCTTTCTTAATATTTTTTTTATTCTGGTGTAGCCTTTTCAAGTGGCAAATGTGGTTGACAGAGAGCTTCAGAAATAGAGGGTCCTTAAGAAAAAGGTCATGTCTTTTGGGGGCAAATGTCTCAACGTGTAAGCAATGGAAGTCGTGGTATTTTTAGATTAATGTGCCAAAAGGTCTCAGCCTTGAGTAGTGGAGTTTATGTAACTTTGGTATGGGGCAGATCACAGTACTGCCAGAAGTAATCACAGATTAATATTTTACTGAACTTGCTCATGATTGGAGTTGGATGTTGTAACGTGGTTTTTCTCAGTTCTTGCCGCTCGCTCCGAGTCATTCATAGGGCAGCTTTGCTCTCCTGTCTGAGGCTCTGAGGGTTTCACAAGCATGAAGGGTCAGCTTCTAAAGGCAGAGTTCTCACACAGAAGTGGTTTGTGCTGCAAGGAGCCCTGCAGGTTTAAAGCCTGCCAGGGCTCTGTACAGTGTGGCAGGGAACGGATCCTGTTTCATGCCCTCAATCATTCGTCAGAGGTCACAAAGGTATTCAGTTGCATCATTGGGTATGTAGCCTAAATACCTTGACCATGAAGGGGGTATGTAGACCACGAGACTTTGTGACTCTGAATGACAGCTCATGGGTACAGACTTTAAAACTGCAGCAGAGTTGAGAGCATTTTATTCCTGGCTTGAACCAGAAAGGGGCCTTGCTGTGATGGACTAACACCTGTGGCACCAGCTACCACCTCCCAGGACCTTTACAGGTTACAGGAAAATGTTGAGTAGTTGCTCTGTTGTCGATTTAAATGTGTTGTCAAAACTATGGTTAAAAATTTAGTGATAGAAAATGTCATCTTGACTGGGAGATTTATGAAATATAGCTACTTTTAATTTCTTTAAATATCCTATTTATTATATTAGATAGGGATTAGTTTAACTTCTTATTACCTTTTTCTGTTCTTGAAGGAACCCACTGCGTACATATATGAGCAAAAACCATTTTGGGTTGCATATTAAAACATGTTGGTGGTCATCTGGAAATCCTGGTCATGCTTTTCAGAAGGAACATGTTATCACCTTCAGAGCCTTAGTTTTTGGAAGCTCAACTTGAAAAACATAGAAGGGACCTGTTGTTTTCAGAGGGTGGATGCTCAGTTCTTCCTGAAAATTGCTACCTTGTAAATTGTCTCTGATGGTGCTCAAGATTTACTCTGGAAAATTATCGATCTGATAGTTAAAAGGTGAACACAACTAGTTTCTCAGTTCTCTCAAATAAAACTTCGGTAACACAGAAGCAGCATCACTCTTAAATATCCACTTGACTTTTATGTTTTGTGTTTACACATTGTCTTGAGGTAGGGCCTTAATCAAGGTAAAAAGCAGTTGGAGTTCTGTCATTGCTTCTCCCATTCACCATCTAACCTGGAGGAAAATACATGAAGTGTGTTAGATATATTTCTGTTTGTTTGCAGTGAATATCTCTTCCATGGTGTCGTGGATGATTGCAATCAGTTCAGATAAACATGTGTTTATTTCTCCTTTAAATGGAATTGTCCTTATGAACATCTACCAAAAGGAAACCCGGGTTGTATTTCTATTGATCTTGGTTTATTATTTACTCTGCAGACCAAACTGAGGAGGCCACTTTGACCTGGCTCTGTCTCTTTGGGTTTCTCTTGCAAAGTGACAGTTTCTAAATCAGGAAGGAAATCAGGTCACATTTCTGGCTCTACAGGATTTATCTCATTGCTCTTCTTTCAAAGTAATTAGAGTTACTAATAATGAGGAAAAGAAAACTTTTCCAGAACTGGAATGTCCCTAACTCCTCTCTCCTTCTGGCAGTTTTTGTGTCACTGAAGAGATCCAGGTAGTTCAGAAAGTTTGTCGTGGAGGATCCTTTTGCTCTGCTATACACGTGGTGTCTTCCTTTCAGTGTAGCTGAAGGTGACCTGCTCACCTTTACAAATGTATTTTTTTTTCCTTACGTTAATTATGTTTCTTTATTTATTCCCCAGTAATTCTGGAGCTGGTGTTACCAGCTCCAGGCTGTCCAGTTGCAGTCAGTGAGATCCCAGATTTCAGTATGGGAGAAGAAAAAGGACACATTTATTAAAGTTATTCCCTGTCCCAGTCCCTCAGCTGGCTCAGGACAGAATGATTTTGTTAAACTCATGCAGTACCAGCTGTCGCAATTACTGTTTGTACCCTTCCTTTTCAGGTTTCTTATCAGTTCGAGTTCACAGAGGCAAATTCCCATGAAAAATTGCAAAAGAATCACAAAAATTCCCTCTCTTCTCACACTCCCACCTTTGAGGAGGTGTAGCTTGGCCTCCCACGAGGAGGTCACCTTGTGAATCATTAAAGTGCAAAATTTTCATTGGTGTCAAAAGATCCCTTATCGTTCATGGCAAAAACATGCCTCACTGCTCTTTGTATTGAACAAAGCCTTTGCTAATCACAGTTCTGCCTAGCAAGAATGGCCTGAGTTTTATTTTTATCATCATATTGCAAGAGCTTTTTGAATGTAGAGATTTGACACGTCAAATAATACTGTTGTACCAAAATATGCAGAAAAATTTAAAAATTCTCTTAAGCTCCAAGTTTTCTCTCTGCCCTTTTTAATTTAATCATAAAATTAGAGGTTTTCTTTTATATCTTGGAAGAAATAAATCCATATTTTACTGGATTATTTACTTAATCTCTCATTTTGAATTGAGTTTTCCCAGTTTGCTAAACTTTTGCTTTTTACTGCAAGGCTGAGAGCCCTATCGACAGGTTGTAGATTCTTCTTAAAGCTTCCTGGGTTCCTAAGGTGCTAAAACTGCTCTTCATTGAAGTTATCGTTTGAAAGATATCTGCAACTTGTGCTTTATTAATTTTAATCCAACTCTAGTATTGAATATCTAAAAAGTTTTACTGATTTTATTTGCAAGCGTTTATAGCTAGATGACTGCATACAGACCATGGGCGCAATTAAGGTGTGTTGGAAGAAATGAGCCTTTTTCAATATTCATGGTATTTGAAGGCTGATTGTGAGCACTAAGCCGGGTTTTCAAGGGGTCTCAGAAGGTGAGAGTTGTGCCTGAGTTTTTTTCTCTGTTGATTTTAAGTCTTTAGAGAAGACAAAAAAAAAAAAAAAATCTGTGTAATACAAAGCTATAGAAAAATTTGTCCATGAACAATTTTTTAAGACCCATTATCTGAAGATAGATTAGAGATTAACTTTTAAGCCAAAATCCATTCTTAAAGACTGTGTCTGAGTTTCTTTTCCTTATCATAATGAAATGGTCACTTCCCCCTCCCAAAATGGACAGTTTTTTTAGAGGCTGAATGCGCCACTGCTGCTCCCGGCTGACTTGCAGCAAGTTGGGTCTAACAAGCTTTGCTTGAGGTTTAAGAGAACCTTGGTCCTGGGAAACCAAAACAGGACAGCACAGAGGGATCAATTCTTGTTATTTCCAGTGAGCAAGAATTCCCCCCTGTAGGAGCCAGCTCAGTTTTTGTGCCCCGCTGCCAGCCCATTCTGCTCCTCCGAGGAGCGTCTCTGCTGCAAGGTCAGACACTGCCCCTGGGAAATCCCAGAAAACATGAACTTAAAAAAAAAATGATGATAAAGAAAAAAAATCCCCCTCCCCATGGTGTAAGGCTCATGAAGAGGAGCAACTCTGTCATGAAGTTTTTGTTTTAAGCTGTGATGCAGCCACCAGAAATGGACAAGAGGTTTAGGGAGAGCAGTCTTAGCGGGAGGCTTTCGGGGAGAGGAGAAAGGAGCATCATTAAAGTGTTACAGCCTGACCTGTAGACAGGCACTTAGTGTTGTCTGAGGCCTGACACGTTGGTAGCACGTTACATAATGCACAATTATAAAATCACACTAAAGCCTCTTTAAAATACCTGCCTGATTATAACAGGGTAATTATGCCGCGTTTAATGGAGCTGAGCGCTGCGGGGAAGGGACCCCCCTGCACCAAACTTGCTCCTGTGCCTGCCATCCCGGATGCAGCCGGCGGTGCCATCCCCGTGGAAGCCCTAAACCCTCCAAAACCCCTCGGGTGTGTGCCTGCTCCCCGTTTCGCTCTCGTGTTACAGGGGTTGTCCTTTCCTTCCGGACGCATTTCTGGCTGTCGCTGCTCCCCATATTAGTCCAGCCAGCGCGACGTGACGCGGCCGCCCTCTCTCCCTCCCCGGGGCCGAGCACATCGCCTCCGGTGAGTCCCCAGCCCGGTCCCCTGCCTCCGACACCGCACATCGCCTCCGGTGCGTCCCCAGCCCGGTCCCCAGCCTCCGACACCGCACATCGCCTCCGGTGCGTCCCCAGCCCGGTCCCCAGCCTCCGACACCGCGCTGGCGCCGCAGCTCCCGGGCTGCCGGAGGGGCAAAGGCACTGCCAGACGTGTCTGCAGCGAGAGGGTCTGCAAAGCACTGCAAGTATCTTAACAATTTTTTATTCCCTCTCCCTCTCCCCGTATCTCTTTTCAACAGTGTTCCACGTCGAGAGGTCTAATCTCGCTCGATGCGCGCGTGTAGTTCCCATTCAGCTGCTCCGTGGTGTGCTCCGAGTCCCTTGGGAAATCACCCCCTCGGAGCTGCAGCCCGGGGCAAAGTTCCCCGGGAGGTCCTCGCAGCTCTTCCCTTCCCTCCTGCGTCCATCAAACGGAGGGATGAGCCCTTTTCTCGGGTCTGCCGGCGTAAATCCAGATCGATTTGTTTGACTTCAGCAGAGCTAATCCAGATTTACACAGCCCTTTCCCCGAGGACTTCCCCCGTTTCTCGCTCTAGGTGGCCGTTAGTGGGCCAATGTCAAAATACATCTGCTCTAGGCAGATTCCCTGTCTCCAGACATTAATTATTCCCTGGCAAAAGTTTCTGAGGAAGATTTGAAAACAATATACAAATTCTGTTGCTAATTTTAGAAGGTAAGGGGGATTTTTTTCCCCTCCTGTTGAAACTAAATATAATTTGAAAGATAATGTACAAAGACTTAAATATAGCCTGCAATTATACATGGCACATGAATAGTTTCTCTTGGTTTTAACGTTTGGTTTATTTTTCCGTCTTTCTCAGCAGACAGCTGTTAGATAAAGGGAGAAAAGTAAATAGTTGTTATGAAACCATACGTCATAGCTAAAAGGAATAATAAAAAAAAAGGAATTATCATATGAATAAGGGAAGATAAAGACAAAAAAAATCCTTTCTGTGCTTTTTCCCCTTGCCCCATCCTTCTATGACACTTCTGTAGTAGTAGTACTTTAGCTAAAGAAGTGCTTGAGTGCTTCTAGAACAAATTTCCTCTAGGTCCACCGTGCTCCTGTTCCTGCTGAATGCAGGCAGTTTTGAATTGAGGCTCTGGATTCTTCATGGGAGGATGAAACTGGGGTAGAAACTTTCCTCGGAGAATCCCTGTGTTCGTGGGTTCCCTTGCCCTTGGTGGAAATTTTGCTTGAGTTATACTGAGTTTGCTTTTTTATGAAGTTGCTCAACTTGACAGCTCCCAAAATTTTGTTGTGTCCGTGCGGTGTCTGAGCAGGCACCTGCAAGGTGTACAGGTATCCTGGCTTGAAGAACTTGCTTCCTCTGGTAGTTGTGAAACACAGCTCTGCTCCTCAAGTGCTGTTACCTCTGGCAAAAATTGTTCTTTTGGTTAAAAGTTTCTTGGGGTTTTCCCTGTCTTGTGAAACCTGAGCAGTGCTGGGCTGGCGGGTCTTGCTCTGGGTGTTGTGTGCTCAATAGTCAGGACCCAGTAAAGCTTTTCAGCTGCTTCTTTACAAAGTCCAGAAAGAACCTGGAAACACTGCACTGGGTCACACATAGCCTTTTTTTTACAAAGTTATGGAGAATGGCATAAAAGACCCTCAAAATAACAACAATACTAAAAAAACACTCCAAAATGATGGTTGTAGACTCCTGGGAAAAGGCAAGTGGCTGCGTATGAGGCTATGATCCAAAAAGATTGAAATATTCTGGGCTGTGGTTTTCTTTTATTAATTAGTCTAAGTGATGTTCAGAACCTGAAACCAAGGCTTTTAGACACATCTCTGGTGCCTAATTCTGCTCAGTGCCTCATAATAGGGTGAATCAGGAGACTGTTTATTGAAGTCAGTAACGCAGTGTCGATGTAAAAGCGACAGAAGGGAGATGGAGGATTTGTTTACGAGCAGAAAAGTCCCCTGGACAGTTTAACACTAACAGAGAAAATTACTGAATAGCTGCAAAGCGCAGAGCTTAAATGTAGCTGAAATAAGTCTTCTGGAGCATTTCCAGAACTATTTTAAGGGCCTGATCCAGAGCCTGGTGAAGCCAAAGGTAAAGCTCTTTTTGACTTCTTCAGATCCGACATTACACTTTGAAACATCATTCCCTCTCTGGAATTTTCTAAAGCTGTCTCCTAGGTGCCTTTTAATTAACTGTTATGCCAGATGTAATGTCTTTTGTATCCCTTTAGTACTTGGATTTGTTAACTATAAGAAAGAAATAACAGCATAATGCTTTTGTTGTACAGGAAATTCTGATTTTCTATGTGTTTAGTCATTAGTTGCACAAAGCTGCTGAAACTCCTCTTTTGTTGCTTGGTTTTTCCATTGGTTTACCAGTGTGTATCTGTCTTATTCTGTAGCTTTTGGACCCACTGGACAACTTGAATCAGAGGTTCAGGACTAAGGGATGTTTGGCTTTTGCAAGTGCTGTTAAAGGATTGAGACTAGAGAGACTCAAAGGAGCATCATATGTAAGAAAGTGACTGTGTGGTGACCCAGCCACATAGTACATGTCAATGAATTCACCAGAGTTCCACAGGGGACAGCATTACCTCAGTAATGTGGGTTTACAGCATTTTTGTTGTGTTATTCCATATTATATTCTATTTAGTGTCCCGTTGCTAGGCCAGTGACTGCTTCGCCTCCACCAGCCAGGTCTGTGAGATCAGGTAATGCCAGGTGTAGGCTGTAACTGTATAGTTTTAAAGGGAGCTTGTAAACAAAGCCCTGGGGTCTCAGTGCATGTTGAAATAATCTGAAAAGGCTCAATCTTATGGATTCAGTGCTGGATCCAAGCCTGCTGAAGATCCCTGTTGGCTTCAGGAGGTTGTGCATGGGACTTCATGTCTGAGGAGGAGTCGGTGTCAGGAGTTGGGTACCAAGGGTGCCTCGAGCTGTGAGAGAGCCTGGTCCTGTTGAAAGACTGGAGGAGGTGACGGAGGGACAAAGATGATGTCCCAGAGGACATGGCCCTTGTTCTTTAACCCTGCCCCACGACCTTGCAGCTGAGTCTCCCTCCCTGTGTGCATGGGGGAATGTTTGACTGTATTGGCACCACTGCCCACTTATGTGCATCAGATATGGATTAATAACTGTATATAAAATATGTGTTTTATTTATATATGCATATTTATACAAAAAAAACCCAAATCAGGAATGAAGCGAGGGTATTGAAAATGCAATTTCCAGCTCCATCAGTGGCGTGCTCCCCATTTTGCTGGGAACTGGCCTGTCTGTGGTGGTGTCAGATGGGATATGCGTGCCCAGCTACTGCAAGAAGCTGGTGCAAACCAGGATGAGAGGCAGCAGGGATCACACTGAGGGTACCCCTGCCTTGTGTGCACCCATGCAGGGAGGCTGTGGCTGTTTCTCCCGCAGCCCTCGCCCCGACCATGGCTGCGAGTGGTGCGAGGAAGGGAAAATGGAGGGTGTCCCTGACCCCGGTAATCTCCAGCTGCCACCGAGCCTCCCGGGAGGCACCCGTGGCCAGCACAGATTAACACAGCCCACAGCAGGGACTGGCCTGCGGCCAGCATGGCCCCAGGATCAAAGAAGCATGGAGGTGGCCGAGAGCCACCTTTGGGCCCCTCCTCCTCGCCTTGCTCTGCAGCAGCTTTTGCCTTCCCTGATAAATCAAACCCACCCTCTGCTGCCGGGTGCAGATCAAAATGCTTCTTTCCCTGTGTCTTGCATCGGGTGTTTGGGTCCAAGGTGTGTTTTCAGTGCTGACAGTTGGATAAAGTCTTCAGGATCTTGCTCAGGGAGCGACATGGATGTGTGCTGGCTGCCTTTTTTCTTGATGAGCAGAAACAGGGTGTTCTGACCCCAAAGGATAAATGATGGTGGCGTGAAGCCGGGAACCATCATGAGGATGTCACAGGCAGACCCAGTGCAGAGGCATGGAATGAGCTGTGCCCAGTTCTCTACAGTGTCCTTGCTGGCCCAGCTGCCTCTCGGAGGAAAGGAGCAGGAGGGAACTGTATGCAGCATTATTTTAGAGTTTAAAAGGTCACAAGGAGACAGGGAAAGCACAGAAATTGGCATCACAGCACTGAAAATGGTGTATTTGAGTGGCAAGCTAGTGCCTTGATTTGGTTTGCCGTGGGTGGTCTACATAAGAAGCTTTATTTCTGTTAGAGAGGTTATTTTTGAGGGCTGTTCGTTTGCCAGGATCAGGAGGAAGGTGGTTTAAAACATATTTTGGAGGGATTGTCAGTGTTGTCCCCATCTGTTCCAGCAGCCCTTGTGCCCCAAAATGCAGAGGCTATTTCCTGCTACATGGCTGAGCCCTTTCAGGGAGGTTCCTCATTCCACGCACTCCCTTTGGGCACCTTGATTTTCAGCTTCTCATCCCTGGGCTGATAGCAGCTTTGTAAGGCAGGGACTGCTGCTGACCAGCGCTGCACGGCCACATGGCTGCCAACAACCAGCCCTGGGGCTGAGAGGTTTGTTTTCCAAGGTGGGGCTGGTGCCAGCTGCACTGTTTTAAAGGTGTGATGGTCCCCAAGGGTGGCCGAGGGGCAACCCTGCCTTAACTTCTGTGTCTCTTTTGTTATCCCTTCCCAATAGTAACCCGAAGTCCTGATCAGGTGGGAAACAACCTGAGCAACAACCTGGAGGAGTGGCCTTGCAAGGGAATTTTCTCACTTCAGTGGTCCAAAGTCCCACCCTGAATGCAGAGCACGATCACTTCATGCTCATTTTAAGTTGTGGCAGCTGAACACACACGCTGGTTTGCAGGACCACATGGCCCAGGGCAGGACTCAAAAAAGCAGCTTCTTGCACATTTGGGTCTGGGGGATATCAAGTATGTTGAATATTTTCTTCCCAATGCCAGTTTGAAAGCTAGTTTTATAGTCACAGCTAGCATTGCAAATGTTTGAATCGTCCCCTGGTACATGATTTCTTCCAGGAGGTTCCTACAACTTTAATGAATGTGAAAGTTGTGATTAGCATGGGAGATCATCGCTTATAGCAACTACACAATGTATTAGGCTACCCATCAATCTTGCTGTTGGAGCACTCTGCAGAATTCAATAAGCAATGTTATTTACACTGTTGTCTTTAAGAGCTTGAGAAACTTCCCAAAATGTTGTATAATCCAGGAAAAAGCTTTGCTGCAAAGCAAGTTCGCTTCATTGATTGCACTTCTTCCCTTTGGTTATTGAATGGCAGGCTAAAAATAAATTAAAAAAAAAAAACAACAAACCAGTATCGAGATCAATCTCTAATTGATTTTGACTTGTCATATCCAGTTAAAAGCAGAACCAATGCTTTCTGAAACGTTACTGATGTTCTGGAGCTTTGTAAAGCTGCATATGAGAGAAAGCATCAATAGCAGAGTGTAAGATCTCTTAATTTGGGCTTCATGCAGAGTTTTAGGCACTTAAATGTCAGACTAAAGTTGAAGTGTTCATCAAAGTCCTGCGAGGATCTCCAATGTCAGTGAAATTCCCATTAAAAACTGTCCTGTGAGGCTTTACTGCCAGCAAATGCTGGTTCCTTGAAACAAAAGTTGCGTGGACTGTTGAAGAAAAGGCCTTCAGAGGGTAAAGGGGTGGCTGAAGAGAGTTTCTGAGCAGGAAACAATGAGGGAGCTGCTGTGGGAGCTGCCACAAGAGCCAAGCTCAGCTTCTCTGCTTCAGCAGTGGGTTGGCTGGGGACACCCTCCTGGAGGGCAGGGACAGTCTGTGTGGCTCTGTCCCCCACATCTCCAGTGGGGCTGGGTGCTCAGATTGCATCTCCAGTGCCAAAGGTCCTGGAAATCACTCTTTCCCAGAGGCAGGAGGGCAGGCAGGGACCAGACCCCTCGTGCTGTGCTCGGCATCACCCTGACAGCTCCCCATCCCGATCCTCCCTCTCCAGAAGCACCTCCTGGCTCTCTCTGCTAAGGCTGCCACTTTTCTGGATGTTTTTCCCTGGACTGCCAGCCTTGTGCCTTTGAAGGGGGGACGGAGGGAGGGGAGAGCCAAAACAGAGGACAGCCTATTTTTAGGCTGACTATCTCCCACTCCCTGGAAGGCCGGGTGCCAATTAGGTGGCGTGGCGGGGTGACGAGCGCCTGTCTGTAGCGCAGCCCGTCGGCAGAAAGGGAGCACGGATTTGAGACATGTTTCTGCACCAAGGGACCCTGAACCTGTCTAGATTTTTGCAGTAATGTTTATTTTCCATTCTTGCATCTGCTTATTTTTATCTGGATAGCTTTCTCCTCGCTCCCATCTCATTTTGTAAGAGAGCTCCGCGCACACCGTGTTGTGCGGTGTTTTGAAGTCCAAGTACGTGATTTTGGCTTGTGCCTTTCTGTTCATTTTGTAGTGGGATAAGAAAAAAAAGACTGGAAAAATTAGGCTCAACCTCATAATTTAGAGCTTATAAAGCCATGGAATAAAACTATGATCATCTACCCTGTCTCCAGTATAGCAGAGGGCTCCTCAAAATTAGCGTGGTTTCAGCTACAGCATAAACTGTCAAGACAAGAGGAATTGAGCAGGATGATTCAGTCTTTGGTAAAGCATGGTTAAATGATTTCTTTAAAGTGGGCACATTATGCCTAATTAATATTTCTTTTGTTCCAGTTCTTGACCACTGGATTTTATCTATATTATTTTGACAGAGTCCAAAGTACTGTGTAATAAGGAGAGGAGTAGTGATGTTTTAGCTGTGTTTGTCCAAGGGTGCTGGTACCCTGATTAATTCATCCCTTTCCATTTTCTTTGGTGTGATCGAGCTCTTTGCAGCATTTACCATGAGCCTGATTTCCAGCTTATAATTGTCTTCAATGATACTTCCCTAAACCTTGCTAATTTATCAGCACAACCCTTGTGCTTTGGGCATCGGAACTGAAATGGGGTAATGTTCCCATCAGCTTCTATCGCTGTCCCCTGAGCCCAGCTCTTCTGCTCTTTCCCCCAAAAAGCAGAGAAGTTTTCAGTCACTTGGATCTTTCTGTTTATCCACATAAAACTCTGCCACTATTGTGGTTTTCTTCTGGTGCTTTCCCACAGTGTCCCAGTACTTTGGAAAGCAACACTGGCATTCAGAGTACATCTTGGCCGAATCTGCAGGAACCCTTGGGTTCAATTATCGTAACTTGTTGATGTAGAAAGTCTAGCTAAAGAAACCAGGGCATTTTGTACTCCTTTTGTACACCTTTATCGCTGTTAAATGCAAAATGTCATTCTCAGCATATTATTGCTCTATTGCATGGATTTTTCCCCAGTACAGAACAGAAATAGGTATTGAATATTTCTGCCCTTTCTGTGCTGTTGTGCCTGACGGTACTTAAAGGATACGTTTTGTTCCTTATGTGTTTGAAAAGTTCCTTCTCGCCCTTAAAAAGGCCAGCAATTTCTCTAGCTGCAGTTTTGTCACTGATTCTTTCTGCTCTTACACAAGCACTGGAGTTGCGTGTTACCATGTTATTTTGACTTCCTTTCTTTTTTCTTTTTTTTTTTTTTTTTAATAAAGAGTTTTGCACTCTGGAATGTGTGCAGCATTTTGGTTGTCACAGGATAGGAGGTAAAAACTTTTTTGAGCTCTTTCAGTGTCCAGGGAGAGTGACTGCTCAGGCTCTGCACAACATGGCCAACATGAGATTGAAGGATGAAGCTGATATTTGGAGAGAGCTGGGAAAGTAGGAAAGGGAAAATTCCCCTACATCTCATTAAGGGTGAAATCGTTTCTCTGCAAAAAGCCTCAGCAAAATAGATCTGCTCACATCACCAAAGCTTGAAGCATCCTTTTCATTAGGGGACAGACTGAGGGGGTTATAAGCTCCCGGATACATGACAGTTTGGTAGGTGTTCCTGTATCAGGTCACTTGATGGCAACTACAAATACCCTCTTTTTACCCCATGAAATATGGTTGTGATATCATTCCACCTTCTTCTGTGTTTCTGCTGGCAGCCCACACGTAGCTGGGGCTTAGAAAAACGACACCAGGGTCAAAACCAGAGTCATCATCCTACAGCCACCGCCCTTCTGCAGCTGAGCAGTAAGCAGCTCCTCTTTGGCTTCATCCTTAGCTGGAGACTGCAACAAAACACCGTCGTTCCTGTCAAACAGTCTGTCCTCAGCACACTCTTGCTGGGCTGAAACACTCAGGACTTCGGGAGACGTTCTCTGCCCTGTGGGAAAGCCCAGGCTGGGAGGTGAGCTGCAGCCCTGGATCAATGAGCTGAACACCAAAGTTTGTGAGGAGGAAGGATGACTTCCCAAATCCCAGCTGAAGCCATGCAAAGCAGTGAGGTTTGCTTTCATTTGCTGGAAGTATCAGAACTCAGCCTTTCAAACCTACTGATGCTGGGGTCCATTAGCAAGACACACAAGTCCTGGCTTTGACTGAACATGAACTCTGGGCTGATGCATATTTATTTATTAATTTTTTCTATTTCGTGCTGCTGATTGTCCCAGATGCAGGGTAGAGAAATGACTTTCAAATGAGAAGATTTTTCTTAAGCCTAGAGCATAGCTGTACTTGGAATGCAAACTTTAATCAGTTGTTTGATGGAGAAATTTGTAATAAAAGTGCAATCTCTGCTGGGTTCCCTTTCATCCCAGTATCAGCTATAGGGTGGTGTCCCTCGGAAGAAACATGGATTGTGTGCAACATAATTTAGGCTCTTTGTAACAATCTTGCTGCAGGGACCATCTACCTCTCTTATGTGCTTATTTATCTTATTTATCATAGCAGTGATAAATATTAATAATAGTGATAAACACGGCATGGTGGGAAAGCTGTGCTTCACTGACTTTTTTGGGGGAAGTTGAGTATTTATAGTTCAGAGATTTTCTAACTCTTACTCTTGGATTCAAGTGTCTGCTTCTTCAGTTCAGCAGCAGTCAGGTCCCTGGGCTCTCAGATACAGGAGTGCTCTTAATCCCAAGGAGGCATCACGTTCTCCAGCAGCCCAAATCCTCTTGTCCCATGCACCTTGCAGGCAGTCACACCCTGAGCATGAGGAAACTCTGCTGAAGAGCAGCAGTATCTCTCTGTGGCTGATTTCATGAGCTGTTGAGAGTCCATGTCATCCCTCCCATCCCACTGTGCCCAAGGGGCATCCCCAGCCCTGAGAGCTTTTGCTGTGCACCTAAAAAAATCCCGGGTTCTCCTGTAAATGGTTGCAGTAAAGAGCTACTGGATGAGGCTATTTTTTTTCAGGGCAAAGCCAGAGAGGCTACTTAGCATAGTTATACATGCTGCTAATGTGGTTTTATTGCTTCTAGGACCTGACCTACTATCGTTATGTTCTGCTGTATTATGTGCTGTGGATGCTTTTACTCATTTGGAGCTGGTCCAGGGATCTCTAATGGGGCTCTGCACTGCATGACCTAGGTGTGCTCAGCATGACACCATCCCCTGCACTGGGAGAGCTGGTTTATCACACTGCTGTGGACTGGGAGGATTGGGAAATTGGGCCAGCAGCACGCT
Organism: Struthidea cinerea; assembly: GCA_013397865.1. NCBI lineage: Eukaryota > Metazoa > Chordata > Aves > Passeriformes > Corcoracidae > Struthidea > Struthidea cinerea. Next base: position 539,154 of record VZTI01004420.1, read on the forward strand.
CTGCCTTGTGCTGGAGTTTGGATTCTGTGGAGTACTGGGTGATGGAGGGAGGGACACGCCTGCTGTCCCCATCATCACACAGGCTGTGGGTTTCTTTATGCTCCACTGTGGACTTGCTGTGTGCACACAGAGCACTTCAGTCCAAGCACGGGTGTGCAGGGGATGTGGTGAGCTGTGAGTCATCCCCCACTCTTCCTAATGAGAAACCCAAGAGATTACAAGTTAAAAATGGACAAAGAATGATTTTTGGGGTTCACTTTCGCATGCACTGCTGAGCCCAGCAGTCTTGCAGCCAAAATAATGGGTCTTAACATTATCCCTTTAGCCCTATGAGCATTTAATATGCCCTATGAGCATAAACGATGTTTTGTATGTGTTTGGTGCTCCTAGTTTTGGCCTTTTCTCTCCCACTCCACAGCCTCAAATTGCTGAAGTGAATGTGTGCTGTTTGTTGTGCTTTACAAGGTTTCTTGACAGCTATCATAATTTTACATTTGGTACAGTCTTCTACTTTTTTTCCCCTCCGTGTATATAATACTGATCCAGGAAATAACATCTTGGCTGCAAGGCCAGTTTCTTTCTGAAATGCTTAAATACAGGCTGAGAAAACCTTGTTTTGATGAGTAGTGACTTCTATGCCTGAATAACTCATAGGGGCCTAGTCTGTATTTTGAAAATCTGAAGGCCTCTCCTTTGTTACCAAAGTAGCAATTTTATATTGGAATTTGAAAAAAAAAAAAAATTTGTATCACGGAGGTGGAATCTTTGGATGACAATGTGGTTTTACTGTTGGGTGCTGTGACCACCAGCACACGTGTTTAACTTAAAGGAGAGGTTCACACCTTGTGTTACTTGCCCTGATTTTTAAGTGTTTTTTTAGGGGCAGGGCTTCGATTGTCCAAATGCTGCTCCTGGATTTTATTGTCTGTGAGACTTCAGTTGTTTCTCCAGGAGGAGGGACTGGGTGAGGTCACAAGACAGAGTGATCAAGGGCTGGAGTGAGGGTCAGACAGAGTTTGTTGGAGACTGATCCAGTTGGGCTGGGAAGCTCTGCAGTTGCTCCCAGTTCAACCAGCCTTGAGGAAGCTTGGGCTGGCAAGAGATAACCTCCAAAGGAAGGGCTGCTGCAGCAGCTGAGGCAAAGGGAGTAATAATTTTGGAGGAGAGGAATATCACTCCAGGGAGGAGGGCCTGTGTTTTCTTGAGAATGGGAGAAGATCACCCTGAGAGCTGTGTTTGCCTCGGGTACTCTTGAGTTGCCTGAGTGAGTTACCTGGGCATTCGATGACACTGCCAAACCAGGCTGGAAAATCAAGGCACTGGATTTCAATGAAGAGAAAATCAGATAGCTGGAAATAAAAAACGCAAACCAACCAAGAAAAACAAACAAAGAAAAAACCCTCACCAAAAGGTGTTTAATTGGACAGAAATAATTTAAGCATCCTGTCACCACAAGGAGCACAGTTTTCCTTATTTTTCAGAGTAGAACTGAGGGCAAATTGCAGGCCCAAAATCCTGTAGGAATGACACAGCAGAGACTTGGCCCCACACCATGCACTAGCAAATAAATTTTTTGTCCATCTTTTCAAACCTCCGCAGATAACCCCAGAATGCCCCTTCCAGTCCCAGGGACCCAGTGAAGGATTTTTCCACCCATAGCTCTCCAGAACTTCTCTCTTCACCACCGTTCATTTATTTTTCCCAAAACCTTCCCACTCCTGCCTCAAATTCTGCTTAGGTGAACATTCCCCTTTGTCTTGCTTTTGCTTCCTTCCAGGCAGAAGCACCTCCCACCCCAAGGGACAGCACTGGATTCAGTGTTTTCAGGGACGGGAGCAGTGTGAGCATTCCTTACATGGTTAATCAGGTGTAGAGAAAGAGCACAACGTGTGTGGCAGTGGCCTTGCGTGACCCCAGACGTTGCCGGGAGGTGCCTCTGTCTCTGCTTTGGTGCTTTATGAATTTGGGGCATCTGTGCTCTCACCATGTGCTTTGCTGATGCAGGATGGCTAAAATGTGCCGCTTAGGAGATGAAACACAGAAAAGGTTTCGTCTTCAGGGCTGCTGAGTTTCTCAGCCAAGGTCTGTGCTGGTCTCCAGTCCTCAGAACAGACCTCTCCTGCAGCCTGCCCAGCATTTTCTCTGCATGGAGCTTGCTGTTCACGTCAAGACTGTGCTGCAGGAACAAGAGAGCATTCAAAGCATGTTGGCATGAGTGGTTCTAACCCTGATCCTAGCCCCATATAGGCTCTGAAAATGCATGCTCAGCAAAACTGCTGAAAATGTGCTGGAGAGCTTAGCCACGAGAGTACAACATCTGTGAAATATTTAAAAAGTAGTCAAAGAAGGGGAAAAGTTAAGAGCAAATGGAGGAGAAAGTGTGTTGCTAGTTCAGCAGAAAAGACAATTGTACCTGCGGGTAGCAAGAACAACTTCATCATCTGATGCATGGACCTCTTCCAGCTTGTCACAACCAATACTGCACACCCAAGGCTATTTGTTGCATTAGCAATAAACCAGAGAGCATGGGGAGCTGCAGCTCCTCCTGGCACATAGGCTGGGCACCAGCTCCTGCCTGTGCAGGCACTGCTGCTGCTTAGGCAGGAGAGGAAAAGGTGAAGACGTGAAATGCCATGGAGGTCACGCTGTGTTTCCCACCCCCTCTGAACTGGATGTTGACCAAGCCCAAGTGCTAAGTCAAGCCTCAAGTATTATCTGCTGTTTTGTGAGGAGGACTTAAGACACCTATCACCCTACAGCTGAGGTTTGTTTTGCTGTGGCTAAGAGAGGACCAATCTTTATTCTAGAGCAGGGCAGGGCACAGGAGCAGCTGTCTCCAGATCTTAAGTGGCAGCTCAGAAATTGAGCTAAGGAGAAATCTGCATTCAGCTGTAAATAAATAGAAAGACCTTAATTGTCCTACTCGGAATTCAGCTGAGATTGAGGTGAGATGTTTTTCCAAATATGTCTGAATTCCAGAGGTAGGATCTGCCCTATGGACACAGCTCAGCTCCATCACAGACAGCTGCATCAGAACTGGTATAACTGAGGCTAAAATCTTTCTTGGAGTTTGTTGCTAAGGTCTTTCCTGCTGAATGACGCACGGGAGTGAATTAGCAGTGAGATGTGTGAGTACTTCGTGTGTAATGTGCTTGAGTAGTGTGGTTTGTTCAGAAGGCAGATTGCCTCACTGTGTTCTTGACAAAAGAATCTTGAAAGTTAGACCCCAGTTGAGTGTGTTGCGATAATGCAGCCTTGCAGTGCCAGAGACCTGAATGAACTCGGTGTGATCTCCATTTCGTATCTTCTGTACACCTGGAAAGAAAGAAAGAAACTCCTCTACAACACAGACAGAAATAATCCTCCAGGTCACAATTGACCCAGAGGACCCATGCCAGACAAGCTGACAAAGAGAAAAGCCCACACAACCTTTGTTTAAATCACATGGAGGTAGTTCTCTGCTGGACTTCACTCTGTTTTATCTTGTTGGAGGTAAAATCATCTGATTTTCATCAAGGTTCCTGTCAGTTCCAGGAGGGACAAATGAGCTGCACCTTCTGGAAAAGGATTGCAAAGTAGAGTCATTTGCTTTTATGGTGGAACTACATAACCAACCATATTTGACTTTTCAATCCAGATTTTTCTCAGCATCTTGGCCTGAACAGATCTGTTCACAGGATGAAGGAATACAAAATGACAATAACGAGGAAAGAGCAAATAGATGAACTATCCAATGGGGAAAAAGTTTGTACTAACTTGCTTTATGATAGCAGCCCTGAGGCTGCCCTCAAGACAAGACATGGAGGACACACAGACAGTAAATCCTGAATCCTAGAGATGGGTAAGCAGATGTGGCCTTGAAAATCACAAGCTGGTTAATAATTATGGGTGTATTCAGGCTGCATGGGAAGCGCTCCTGAGGGCAGGAGAGAGAAACAGAGCACAAGGTTCCTAGAGATCATGGAGACTGACCTTTCAGATCTGCACTGGCCAATCCAGAAAAAACAATTCCAAGTGTAATTTGGCCTTCCTGACACCTAAAGCCTTGTCCTTCCAATTTTTAAAGCCAGCAGCTTGAGTTTGCCTGTCAGGTGCTGATTTTGAGGAGAGAGCTGCCTCCAGAGCCAGAACTCCGCTGATGGGTGAGCAGCTTGGCTGTTGAGCAGGGAGATGATCTCCCATTGTGGGCATAATTGCTGCATTCCTTAACTGGGAGAGGAGTGCAGCAAGCCTGCCTGTGTAGGACTTAGATGGAAATGGCATTTTCATGGGAATGTTTGAAATGCAACTTACAGGCACCCAGTTAAACACTCCTCTCAGTCTGGCCACATGCCAGTTGAGAGGCCTTTGAACTTTTTGCCCTCCAGGCAGAACCCAGGGTTGAGTCTTCCTACCGACTTCCAGGGTGCCAGGTCATTGCTATCCACACTGAAGAGAGCTCAGCTGCCTAAAGTCTCGCCCCCAGCTCCGCGTTCATCTCGTTGGCCCTGATCGTGGTTTCTCAGGCTCATCCAAAGGCAGGCATTGTTTTCTGCAGCTTTTGTGGCACTGTGTCCACTGGCAGACCTCTGTTTTTAGCAGGGTTAGGAGTCAGACCACAGCTGGTAGCCAGGCAGTCTGCCAGTGTGCTGGGCACATCAGCCATTTCTCATGATATAGAGCAGCTGAGCTAGATTTTTTATTTTTTTGCACGTGTGTGTAAGCTTTGAAACACGTCAAGCTTGCCATGTGGGAAAAAGTTCTGTTTGTCCCGTGCTTGTCTGCATCCATTTGTGGCAAGGGCACAAGAGTTTGGGAGCATATTTCTGCTCCTGGCTTTAAACTTGCTCTCATCATATTGTGCCTGCATGCACAAAACCTCCTTTTAAGACACCAAGGTCCTGTTTCTAGCTGCAGATTCTCAGCATGGTGCATGTAGTCAGGGAAATAAATCTAAAAGTGTGGGTAAATTCAGAGGCTGCTTCTGCAGCTCTTGTGCACCATATGCTGCTCTCAGGAGAGCAGGATTTCAGCCCAACCATCAGGCTCCTGTGGGAGCGTTTCTCTGCTGCTTTGCTGCCCTGGACAGAGGCTTTGCATGAAGTTACTACCCCAAACCAAAAGCAGAGCTGAGGGCTTTCATGGCCTTGTTATTCTGCATGGTCCTGCTTTAAGGGGTTGATTCATGTTACCAGTGGTGGTTTCCTCCTCTTTCTTGAGGAGCTAAGTTTTAGTCTTTACTCTTTCAAGGCAGAAAAGGATGAGAGAAGAAGCCACAATATTAATCCCTGCACAGAAACACTGATTCTGCTTTTCTGAGGTTATTATCCTAAAACAGGAAAAATAAGGCTCCCGTGGGTCTGAGAGTGGCAAAACTAATTCATCATCATTTCCTATGGGTCTAGTTTGTTTATCTTTTACTCACCCTTCCAAACCCATGGGCTCTTCCTGACCACTTGTGGGGCTCAATGGCAATGTGTGCAATGGCTTTTGAGGATTCCTTTGCATGCCTAAACTGATGGACATGCTGACTTCCAGCTCTCAGAATGGATAAGGGGTTGGAGCTACAGCACAGAATAGGCACAAACTCCCACTGATTTATATTGCTTAGCTCTCCATTTCTATTCCATGAGTTTAGTATGTCTGAAATATCTACATCTGTCTCAAGTGTGGTTGAAATTGGCCAATGGATTCAAAAGTTATTAGAGGGGATTAAAAGACAGACAGCATGACCAGATAAGCCTTTTTTCCTCAGAAAACTAGGCTAAAAAGGGAGAAAAAAAAACTAGTGCAAGGACTCCTGTGATGTCCTCTCTGCATCCTGGGTTTTTTTCACTGTCTGGGGTAGTTAATACCAAAAGCTCTGAGTATTTACAAAGGATTGATGCTGCATAAACAGAAATGGTGCTCTCCTTTCCTCTGTTTGTTTACATTACACCTGCAATACTGAATGTCATCATCCCACTGATGTGAGCCCTCCCACCGAGTCCCTTGTCTCAGCAGCTGAAGTCTGGTGTGTGTGAGAAGTGGCTCAGAGTTACCCACATCGGAACACCCCCTGCCCAAAACAGGATTAAGCTTCCAGGAGACAAGCCCCATGGATTTGTACCTGTTTGTTGAGGGGCTGTAAGACAAGCCAAGTAATATTTTATCCTTGAGCAGGTGATGAAGTCTCTGCTGCCTCTCCTCAGTCAAGGTGTGAACATGGAAATATTTCAGTTGAGCAGGGAGAATAGGCTGTGCCTGTCTCAGGCCCAAATGCACCCTTGACTGGCCCCTTTCACAATGGACAACATTTTGCAGTCTAGAATCTTCCAGCCAAGGTTCACAGAGTCTGGGACGTGGGAAGCCCATGAGCTGCTGTGCTCAGGCTCTAGAGAAGAGGATGCCACTTTGCCACTTGTTATTGCAGAAGCTGATAACCCTTTGATCCCTGTGCACATCTCAGAGCAAACAATTGTGATCCCATGAAGCAGGAGGAGTCCCAAACCCCTGGAAAGGGGTTGGGTTTGATGGAGCCTTTCATCTGAGGGAAGAGGGCTGGGACAATTGTTAGCCTCAGCTGCAAGAGCAAAAATAGTTAAAGCCTGTGCAGGTATTAAGACCTGGAATTTAATTTCAAGCTAAAGATAGATATGCTCCTGGAGATGGATCTTGAAATGTGAAGGAAACATATGAAGTTAGGATTTGGGGCTCTGGTAATCTCGGCATTTCTAGCCCAATTTTCTGTGTTACTGTTGATATAGCAGAGCTGGTACAGCTTTTCATGCAGACACAGAAATCCAGAAATAAAAGGAATGGCTGTCAGTGAACCTGCCACCCCCATACACAAGTCCAGAGAGCCAGCTGGGCTACAGTGTTCTTCCCTCCCCTCCTGCTCCTGTGACATCCCTGTTGTCCCAGTGCCTGAGCTCTTCAAAGCATTGCTGGGGCCCACGAGGCAGCTTTGAAGAGCAAGATGGGGAATGAGCTCCAGCTGACAGCCTGGAGAGACTGTCTTGTCCCTCTGCACCAGTAGTGCTGGGGTTCTAGTATTTTCTGAGCATTCTCAATGTCAAGAGGATTTATAGCTCAGAATCAGTGCTTTGAACTCTATTCGGAGGAATGAGGCGGTGGGTGAAGGGGGTGTTTGAGGTGATAGACACTAGATTAAGTTCACACCTGCCAAGGAAGAGGTTTCACCGGGTGCTGTTTGGGCTTTCAGTCCTCTGAGCATGTCCCACCTCAGCTCATGGTGCAGCTGCACTTTCTACATGGGGAGGTAGAGGATGATGGGCTGCAGGGAAAAGCTTTGGAAAGATGGGATTCCTTCATCTTGGTGGTGGAAGGTGTAAATAACTTTACACTTTTCTGCCCTTTGTCACTCCACAGTGTCTTTTTCCAGAGCAAAATAATTTAATCTGGTGCTACTGTCAAAGAACAAAAAATAGCAACAGGAATTTTTGGGGCTGGGCTTCAATTTAGAGGCTCAAAATATTTGTGCAGAGTTGGAAACCCTTCCTTGCCCTTCCCCCTCAGCTGGGCACTTAACATGGTGAAGGAATGCCTGATACCCTGCCTAGTCCTCGGGATTAGTAATTTACTTTGTTGTCTGTGTTAATCTAAAGCCCCTGACGATGCAGCAGAACTTCAGCCAAGTTCCTCCTTGGAGGAGTCTGGGAGGAGGGAATTAATGTGGTGAGAGGAATGAAGCTGTGTTAAAAGGGGTCATTGTCTGTGACCCTGCTGTCCTGGAGGGACCAGGCTGCCCTTACCCTGCTCCGTCAGGTGGGCAGCCGGGGGGGAACCCACGGTCCCACTGCAGCCAGGAAAAGCTCTGAAAGCAGCTCCATGTCGAAAAGCAGCTTCCCAGCTGAAGTCTGGCATTCCCTCTGCTCCTGGGGCCTGCAGGGACTTTTGGTGACTTGCAGTGACTTTTGGTGACTTGCTCTCCAGAGGCTGAGAAGAGATACTTTCTGCCTCTGCTTGTGCTGGGCTGGTTTGTGGGAGATGTGGGTGCACGCTGTGTGCGCCAGGAGTGGCTCACTCCTCACACCTGAAGCTTGCAAGGTCCCTTCCAAAGCACTTTGTGCCTCTACCCAGGCCCTGATCCCTTGGCAGTGTACATCCTGCTCAAGGTTCTGCCAAATGCTTCTCCCACCCCGACCCCCGGCTGGAACAAGCTCACACCCTTGTTGTTTTCCTTTGCTGCTAATTTGTGGTGGTTTATTTCTCTTCCTGTGCCGCAAGAGGTACTGCCTGATATAACCTAACTCTGACAGACTCCTGATAGCAGCTCCCTCCCTCCCTCCTCGTTCCCATTCATCTTGTGGCTCATTTTGAAATTGCCATTATTTCATCCCTCTGGGGCACCAGCTAAGGCTACCCTGATGATGGATGCTGCCAGACCAGATGCATAAATATTAAGAAAGCGGAAAGAGCCAGACCTGCAATTCTTTTGTGCAGAACAGTGATGAGGATGCTGTTCTTACAGCTGACTGACACAACTGCAGTCTGAGCTCCAGGTTTAGAAGGCTGTAGATGCTGGTTAAACTGAAGCTTTAACTGGGATTAACCAGCTTGTGGTCAGGCAGAGAAGCAAGCATGCTGGTTATACTGGAAATTTTTACTAGACTGCTACTGGATTTCTTCAAGACACTGGGCTGGTCTCTAAATGTATATTGTACCTTGTCTGAATTCTGATGCTGGTAGTGCAAGACACTTTTGTGACTAGATATTTGCATGGTTTTCTGAATCTTGACCTGCAAATATTGGACCCCAGCAATGATTATGCTATCAGTCTGGGCTGTAATGCTTGTGGTGCAGTGTCACAACTCACTTGCCTATGTGCCCACCTTAATAAATCTGTATGGGATGGCCTGGAATTGCCAGAGGTTTGGTGCTATCAGAAATATTCAGATACTGGAAGAACAAAAAAATCTTGATTAATGCTGAGTTAGCTGTCTCTCCTCTAATGCTGTTTCCAGTTCAATGGAAGTCTTGATAATGGTGTTTGATCTGAAGGCCACAGACTTATTGATGGTCACAGATCAAAATACCATCCCTCCTAGTAAATTATGCTTCTCTCTTTCTGCTAAGAGGTGCAGCAAGGAACAACATCTATAAAAGCAAGGGGAAAATCTGAGCAGTCCCAGAAAAGACTCATAGCACCACTCCTCAGGGTAAGAGCCAACAGCATTGAGGTACATTTCCAGAAGGGAAATTTGGGAAATGCAAATTGGATGCTGGTGCTGTATCTTTATCTTGGACCCCACAGCACGAGAAGGCTCATGGTGTTTCTTTTCCCTCCTGTCTGCATCCTTCTGCCCATCTATCCCACCTTAGATCAGATCAGTCTTGGGGAATTTGAGGATATGTAGCTCAGAAATAGTACTTAAAAGGCACAGGATATTCTTCTTTATGGCTCAGCATTGCAGCTAATAGTGCCAAAAGTTTTTGATTAACTAAAATCGGCTTAATGTTCACAGTCTGCAAAACATCACCTCTTTGTTACTGTGTATGAGCACTGAGCAAGGGCTGTTGGTGTGGTCACACAAAGATCTCAATAACCCTGCACCCAAAGCCAGCCGAGAAAATTGACATTTTGTAAAATCAACGACTATGAATGTAAAATAATCCTCATCTTGCTAGAGGTGATCTCTCAAGATCTGCAGGGAGTATCCTGGTGATATTGCTATGCTTCCAAGGATCTGACTTTGTCACTTCTCATACTCATGAGGAAAGAAAGCAGTTCATCAGTTTAACATTTTCCAAGACTATTAACTTTCAACAAAAAATGTGCAAATTATCTTCCTCTGTTTAAAACTAACAATCAGGGCCCATTATATTCCCTGTAGCAAGAAGATTGAAAGACATCACATTCCAGACCATACAAAAAACTGTCTGAAATTCCAAAATTCCTCACTTCTCTCGACACACTCCAGCAAATCCAGCTATTTGTAGAGTTCACGTGTTTCCTGAAGATGAAAACTTTTGCTTCGTGGCACCCTGTGAGCATCCATTAAAGCTCAGATGGTGGATCAGAGCAGATTGTGTGGTGCTGCCCATCTGCCCATCGGATGCCCGGGCTTACTTTTTAATAAGAGCAAGGAGCTGGATGTAATGTCATGCAGTCATAATTCTTGGCAGTTGCTATAGTTCATATGTTTATTGGAAGATGAAGCTTTGGAGCACTTTTCAGATGTCTTTACGCTTCCTGCTTTAGTGCTTGGGGTTTTTTCCTCAGCTGAGCTCTCAGGGTCCCAAAGCCCTGTTTATTAGGGAAGGAGCCATGTGTTCAGTGCAGTGTTTCATGGGGGGAATGACTATACTGAAAAAAGGTGAACAAGTCCAGGAACACCTGCGTGGGCAGTGAGTATTTGTAAACTTAGAGGGTTTTTAGATGTTCTGAGAAGGACAGGGAGATAACTTTTCCCATAAAAGGGCTGGGTATGGAATTATGGGGCTAATTGGAGAGATGATGGACTCTCCCTTGGAGAGAAGGTGAGCTGTGTCAGACTGACCTGGGAGAAGGCAGCGCTTTCTGCTGTCTAAAGTGGACTGCAGTGAACTCATCTGTCAGCCATTTAAGGGTTGGACTCGGGCTTGGAAGCACAGCTTGAAACAGAGGAGGTTATAGGGCAGCTGGAGTCAAGGGAGAGTTTCTAGCTGGTTCATCCACAAAGCTTCCTTGTGCCACATGCTGTCTCAGCCCCATGGACACATTAGGAGAAGGTTCCAGGAGTGCTGAAGGAAGTATGTCCCTCCCCAGTCCTTTTGTCCATTCCCTGTGCCTTGGCACTGCATGTCCAGCATCCCCATTCACCTAAGTCAGGCTGGCATGTGCTCCCAGCCATGAAATGAGGGCAGTGCTCCTTGCTGTGCAGTGATGAGGGAGAGGAGATGCTCCTGGGTCTTCACAGCTCTTGATGTGGGCTTTGGAAGCTGCAGGGAGGATGATTTCCGGGCTTTTCTGGGGCAGCCCTGAAATGCAAAAGGCAAGACTCACAAGTCTGCCTCATTTCTTCTTTTCCCATTGCTTCCATCTCAATTTAGGATGTAGGAGAGCAGTAACACAGGATGCTTGGAACTCCCCCACTCTTAGAACCCCAGCCTCCTGAATAAGCAGAGTAGTGCTGGAGTTTCCCCTCAGGAAGGTGGCATGGTATAAAATTTCTTCCAGGACAAGACTCCTTCTTTTAATAAAAGCCCCATTTAAATAATCAAAGTCACAGAGCTGAGATGCAACTGGCCCATGTGCCCAGGAGAGCGTTTCAGAATACTTTTACCCAACAGTTTTTCTGACATCAAACAGACTTGGCATTGTGCTGTTTCCTGGATAACACACCATCATTATTTATTCATCTGAATCAAAGTGCTTGATGTTTTCATGCTATCAGTTAGACAGAGCCATATCGTCTGCCTCCCCTTTTTTTTATTCATTTGTTGTGTTTCAAGAAAGTTTTGAAGCTGTTGCAGTGGGAAATCCATAGCTTAAGTGGCAGCTTGCTCATCTTTTATTTATTTTTGTAATAATCCCGTTGCTACTCATTCAAAGCTGCAAAAGATCATTGTCCTCAGTCAAAAGTTTCAGTTTGGATGAGGCTGTAATGATGACTTCTAGAAGAAAAGCATGTTTTCCTGGCTTTGAATAGGTATTGTCACTTTTTTTGCTTTGTGATTTAAAGAGATAAAGAAAGTGTGTTTGGTCAAAACCAAGTAATTTCCAAATTAATTTTTATATTTGGATTAAGATGACTATGTGAAATTCCCAGTGTTTTTCATATATTTTAAAAATACAGACACAGGAATGTCAAACCAGTGGGAGAACCAGCAATGAGATGTGATTAGGGTGTTTTCTGGCCTGTTTCCCATCATTCTTGGAGAGAAAGGGTTTTTTTCCCCCCTCCTATGAAAAATGGTGATTTTTCTCTGATAAATCTGTTCCCTTTTCAGTTTGGAGGCTTCTTTGTTGCAGAAAGAAATTTGTAACTCAAAGTAGACGCTCTTTACTTAAACGCTTCTCTATTGGAAAAGCATTTTTCCATAGAAATAGAGTTTCAATAGGAAATTTGCAGTCAGCTGTTCCACATGACAGGCAATGCTGTTCCCCCTTCCCCTCCAAAGGGTGGTTTCATACAGAACCTGCACTTCTGCATATCCATACCAGTGCTGTGGTTTTATAAGCACATTTCCCTATTTCGAAATGTTTTCCTGTCTCCTGTTTTTGTGTAAAACGTCTTCAGAAAGAGGGCGGATGATTAATTGGAAACTACAGAGGAAACTACAAAATCAATTGCACTCAAAGAACTGTCTAATGTAGAAACTAAACAACTAAAAAAACCCCAGAGAATTACATGGTTTTTCCTCTCTCCTTACTCAGTCATCAGGCTCTTAACTGTTACTTGGAAGATTTTTCTGACGTTGAACTATAACCTTTTATGTTTCACCTTATTGGTACTCAGCTGCACATTATCTGTGAACACAACAAACAATATTACAAAAATAGCTGAAGACTGTCTTGATGGACTGCCGAGTTATTGGGACCTTTTACACCAAAAGGAGTTCTGGATCCCCAAACTCATTGTGCTTCTTTATGAAATTAATCCATAAGATTTTCTGCTCATAAATAACTGTGAAATGACTGAACTTTAAAACATAAGACATCTTATGTGCTAAACCTCACGGAAGAATAATCTCTTGATAAATTTAGTTCAAAAGTAACGGAAGCATAGATGATTGCAATTCTATTTTCAGACATGCACGGTAAAACTTTTCTATTTTGTTTGTAGCAAAGCCAGTTTAAGTCAGAACCTCCAAATGAAGATGGGGGTGTGAGAACAAGCAGGGTCAGTGTGGTGAACAGCCCTGGCCCAGGGTTTGGAGGCAGCTTTGTGAAAATGAACTGAGACTGCAGGGAGGAGAAAGTGATGAGTGCGATTTGAGCCGGTTGGTGCTGATGGCATCACCAGTCACATCAGAAAGACAGGACGAGCAGGGCCTGTATCTCTGCTCTCTATCTGAGCCACCAGAAGCAGAGCTCACTGAAACCATCCCTTCCTGGGATCATTCTGTGTGCATTGGGTCAAACAGAAGCAGTGATGTCTGTGCTATCCAGGCCGTACCTAAACAACAGACACAAGTAGACCAGGCAGCACTGAGATGTGCTTTGGGTATGTAAGGAGAAAGGAGTTAAGATAAATCAGCAGAACTATTTTTTTTTTTTTTTAGCCACTGTGCAGCTAAATGTGAAGCATGTGAACAGGGATTTCCCATTACTTTGTCAATGTGAGTATTCAATTTAATTTCGATTCAGCTGGGAGAATCATAAATTGCAAGAATTGAGAGGATCAGTAATGCCTTTTAATGCTCTGATCTCTCAAGCTTGCTGTTCTTCTTGCTTGGGCCTCAGGGCTGGCTTGCAGGCTTTCCTGTGAGTTTTGTGATGGCATTTTATACAGCTCTCTTTGCCAGAAACATCCCTTCGGGGGACAGAAAGGTGAGGCAGAAGTCAGACTCGATGACTTTAGAGGTCTTTTCCAGCCTAAATGATTCAATGGTTCTAAGTCACGCTGAAGCCCAAGGCTGCAATGCAAAGCTCCAGTCTGGCCTGCTGTGACCGTGTCTTCCAGGACATCCTTCAACTTCTTTGCAGCTCAGTGACTTGGAGAAAAGTGAGAGGCACAATTTCCATAAAGGAGGGTGAGGATTAACCTTGTCTGGCTGCCAGGTGCCCACCAAGCTTCTCTCTAACTCCATCTTCCTCAGACTGGGTTAACCCACCATAGATGGTTATTAAGCAATCTAATGTACACCAATCCTACATAAAAGATGTTTAATAGGCACTTGGAGGGTGTAAATTATATTCTGGAGGCATGGACAAGGGGAATCTGTGAACTGCCATCCAAATTTGCTTTTTTTCTTTCCTCTGCTTCATTTCTCTTTTCTTTGTCTGACAGTAGAGATAGGCTGGAGAGAGCTGGGGTCTATGACAGATTTTTCTGGAGTTAGCAGTTTTGAGAATAATTTTGGAAGGAAAGTAGAGACAGGGAAGAAAACTTTGGAGCCAGGCTAAATAGTAATGTGGGAAGAGAAGAACAGTGCCATCCCACTTGTTCTGCTTTTAAAATCATTATATGCTTTGTTACAATCTGCAAGACAAGCCCAACACTGGAGTAGGAGAGTGGCTGTGAACTAGGACAGATGTGCACTTTCAGCTCTGTTTTGGATTGTTTCGTCGTGATGTCCTAGGAGCCATGGGTGCCACTAGCCCACATTTCTCTCCACTTTTAAGATTATTGCCACAAAACACCTTCTGCCCATGCAACTGCACAATCCAGATCTGCCTTGAGTTTGTAGAAATAAAACGTAAGGCAGAAAATATTTTCTAGATTTGTGAGTCTGTGGCGAGTCTGAGAGTATCAGGATAACCTGCATGACCCCTTTTCTGGGAACAATGGGGTTGTCATTGACTAATTAAATGTATCCTGTTTGTTAAAATTGAAGATCTATATTATGTTCTAAAGTAATTGTGTGCACTGGAAAGCTGTTGTAGGGCTTGCCACGTGCTGGAGTGGAACAGCCCCGTGGTCCATTCCTTTACCATCAGGTGGTTGGAGGTGTCTGGTCTCTATTTTTGAGAAGAGTCAAGGCAGAAGGAAAACTAACACACATCACACACCTTGCAACATGTTCCACAATGTTCTGAATTTTGGGGGGGCATCTCTCAGTCCAGATGCACCTGCTCTGTCAGAGAAAAGCAAACATGCAAATGTAGACACACACAGTTCACAGGCACCTACAGGCACATATCAACACCGAAATTTTGGCGTCCCAATAAACAAATTGAATCATCAGAAGCTTTTCTAGGGTCTAAAGCATAGTTTGTCTCTCTGAAGTAGACATTGAAAACAGGAGAGATGACTCATGCCCTAGCAGTGCCTATTTCTCCCTGAATGTGTAACATCCTGCGCTTCTTTGGTTTGGCTAATCTATTCCAATCCATCAGAGAAGATAAATTTTGGTTGATTCATTCTATTCTGAGAATATGAGGCTATTTCACAAGAGTTGCATGTCCAATACATATATTTATTTTAGTCAAAAATATCTAGATTACATTATTTGCCCTGTCTAAGCTTAGGAAATACACTTTAGAATGGTTAAAGGTGCAGGTGGATGTAGAGAGGAGCAGGCAGTACTTGAATCATTAGACTTGTACATGGCAGATTAAAAATTAACAGATCTGATCAAAATCTTCCATTGCCTTGTCAAATTTGTATTTTCAGTTGAAATTGTCTTGAAAAAGCAAAAAGAAAATCTGAATGTTCAAGCAGTACATTCTGCACCATTTTAGGACCCTGTCAGGGTAGGTGCTGTTATACCTCATAGACATAATGTCATCTGGGGACTCTTAACACCAATATTCATATAAATCTAGGAAGATATATATAAATATCTAGGATAGATATTTAGATATATTTCTATAGAAATATATATATTTCTATATCTAGGAAGAGATTAGGTCAAGATATTGGATGATCTCTCAGTGGAATTGCTGTTTATCACTGCTATTAGTAATCACAGAATCGTATCACAGAATGGCTTGAGCTGGAAGAGGCCTTAAGGATGATTTTGTTCCAACCCGCCTGCCATGGGCAGGGACATCTTCCACTATCCCAGGCTGCTCAAAACCACATCCAACCTGGCCTTGGACACTTCCAGGGATGGGGCAGCTTCTCTGGGCAACCTGTGCCAGGGCCTCACCACCCTCACAGGGAAGAATTTCTTCCTAATATCAAATCTCAACCTACTCATTTTCATTTTAAAGCCAATCCCCCTTGTTCTACCTCTACGTGTGCTCGTCTAAAGCCCCTCTCCTGCTCTTGGAGCCCACTTTAGGCACTGGGATGTTCTACAAGTTCTCTCTGGAACCTTCTCTTCTCTGGGGCTGAACACCCCCAATTCTCTCAGCCTGTCCTCGTAAGGGATGTGCTTCAATTCTCTGACAATCTTTGTGCCCCTCCTTTGGACCTGCTCCAAGAGGTCTAAGTTCTTCCTGTGTTGGGGGTCCCAGATGTGGATGCAGCACTCCAGGTGGGGTCTCACCAGAGCTGAACACTTTCTTCAACCTGCTGGTCACACTTCTCACGATGCAACCCAGGACATGGTTGGCTTTCTGGGCCAACCAAGTAATGAAAAAGTTATTTTTAGGAACAGTGTTGGTTGGGTTGTTCTTTTTTCTTACAGGAAGTGCAAGCAAGTTCCCAAATTATGGAGCTACTGCATTTTTGGTTTAGAAAACACCCTGCATTGATACCATCCTCAGATATTTCCCTTTCACAGCCCACTTGATGTATTATTTTCTGGTTTACTCATTGACTGTTTGGTCCCATAAGCTAAATTAAGCAAGGAGCCACAGCAGGGTTTGCAATACTGGGCCTCTATTGTATGCTTCCAGTGCATTGTGCCTCAGGCCCATCTGAGTATTGCCAACCACTCGAGCATGCACTGTTGACACATAAATGCATGTTTGGATGTAGCCTGTTAGTAAATGCAATGTCCCCAGCAGTTTTGTTTGGGTGATTATATTATTGCTAATTAACAGAAAATGTCATGACTTTTGGAAGAGAATTGTTTGCGCAATGAGTTATTTACTCTGAAAAATTCTCCCATGTAAAACGATGAGAAAATTATACAGGGGAGAATGGGAGGAATTCTTGGGATTGCCACAGGGTTCTCAGAAGCGTGAGTCTCATCGACATCAGTGGGACATAGCCAAAACCACTCCTGGTAATGTGACTCACTCATACACCTCTAAAATCATCCACGTTCACCACTCTTTAAATGCTCCTCATCATTTGCTCAGATACACTTTGGGTTTTAGTTAGTGTCAGGAGAAATAAAGTTTAATTCAGCTAACCTACCAGCAAAATGCTGTAGCTGCAAGGCGGCAATCTTGGTGATAGCATTAAAAGGCTACTAGATATTTAAAAAAAAACGCTGGAAAATGGCTGGCTGCTCTGCCTCCATGTTTCTGTCAGACTCATTTACATAATGGTTTAGAGCATTATGTAATTCAAATCAAATCACTGTCAGTCAGCACCAGCATCCATTGCTTCTTTCCATGGAGCTACACCGAGTGGCTGAAGTAAACTTCTTTGAAAGGAATGGCAGAAATCAAATAACTCTGTCTCTCTGATGCCAGGGGTCTGACCCACTGCCTATTGCAGTCACACAAAATATTTCCCTTGACTGACATGAGCTGAGGATTGCACCCCCAGAACCCATGTAAGCTCTTAACTCTGATTCCTAAACTTGGCAAACAAACCCAGGCGGTTTTCAATCGCAAACAGGCAGAATATCCCTCCTCTCTGGGCAGCAATAAT
This sequence comes from Struthidea cinerea, assembly GCA_013397865.1. Lineage (NCBI taxonomy): Eukaryota > Metazoa > Chordata > Aves > Passeriformes > Corcoracidae > Struthidea > Struthidea cinerea. The sequence goes on from VZTI01004420.1 coordinate 556,496, forward strand.
CTCTGTCTCTCGGGGGGGCAGGGGGGGTGAAATCTCTTCCATCAGAACAGAAGAGCCACCAGCTTTATCCAAATAGTATTGTCAAATTTACAGTGCACTAAATAATTAATCAAATCTTCAATATACCCCAGCAAGCATCAACTTCCTGGTAGATTCCCTGTTTGTTATCATTCCTGAATATATCGCCATTACCAGGAAAGATAATTTTGCCAGTGCACTTCTAAATCTGTGCCCCTTTTTTTTTTTCTCCTTTGTATTTTGTTGCAAAAGCAGTGAAAATGCTTGCCAGTAGCTGGGGCTCCGTTAACACCAAACACTATCCAAAAAGCTCAGACAGAGACCCTGCATCCTTGTCCAGGGGCACCCACCCTCGTAGATAGAGATGCTTTGCATGGAACAAAGAGCAGAATAAAGTAGTAGTGGCAAAATCTCACAGAATTGGTGTGAATGTCACTTGAGAGTTATTGCTGTGGGCAAGGACAGGTTTGTGGAAAGGTTATGTTTGCTTGGAATAAAGCAGGTGGGAGGATGAAAGAATTTTCTTAGCTAGGGCATAGGAAAGGGATAGAGGTGGATGGAGAAGGATGGGAAGCTGGGTATGTAGGTGCTAAAAAGCTAGAAGCAGAGAAATTCTTCAGCCTTTTCTCAATATTCTGTGAGCAGACTATCTTTCCTATGTAAACTATTTTAAACAAGGTCACAGTTTCATAAACTTCTTGCACCTGCAGGCTGTTTTGCAAGATTGTTATGGCTTTGACTTTGAAAATATTTTGGAATAGGTATCTCAAGGGGTGGATGGCCGAGGAACCAATTACCTATTGCCACTCAACACACTTTTTGCGATCTATCCTATATAGCAGTCAGAAAATTATTAAAAAAGAAGCTTCAGCTTCCACTTGTTCATGAGCCTGGACTCTGTGTCGTTTTCTTTATGCGCCTCGGATGTAACAGCGACAGGGTATGTTGTAGGTGTATGGATAGGGTGGAGTTTAGTGAAGGAAGTGGTTATGGAGCAAAGTGCTGTTGCAGACTGGCAGGACCTGCTGTTTCACCACATATCTCCCAGATGTGGGAGGGGGACCTGCCACCTCCCACAGCTTAACTTTGTATGATTTGGGTCTGTCTCCCCCAGCCTTTCACATCCAATTTTCTCTTGACCCTTCATCTCAGCCTCTTTTTGTTGCTGTCACATGGAAGAAGGAAAACCTAAATCGCTCTATTCACTACTAAAAATGAAGTTTAGTTGTTATGTCATGTTCGTCTCTTAATTCAGTGCTGCCATTGTGAAAGAGACCCTGGCTTTGCTTACAGAGTTTCATCCATCTTTCTTAATGTAAACATGTCAGTTCTGATGACTGGCTTTTATGAGTCTGTTTGTTTTCTGCTGGTGAAATGTGTCTCCATAAGTTAGATGGGAGGGGATCAGGAAAGCCTTACCTATAACTGTGGTGATACATCAGAAAGCTTTCCAGACGTGGCTCCTTCTTCCCTAGGAGCATGCAGCCAAGATTTTTCTGTCTAGCCTAAAGGTACCTTATTTCTGTGGCATAACCATCCTGTAAGGGTACCAGAATCTATTTTAATAGCTGTTTTACAGCTTCCTATATCCGTCTTTATGTCTTTACAAAACACTCTGTGAATAAAATGGACCACATTTGATATATTTTATTCATGTGAGCATTCAAAGCACCTAGCAGTGTTAGCACTGCATACTGTGTTTGGCACAACATGGAGTTCTCCTGTAGATTTCTTCTTTCTTGTTCAAAAGCTAGTGACTGCATCCTGAGCTGAAAACATTCCTCTTTCTTGGTGGCTCTTTCCAACCTCTGTTGGTTCAGAGTAGCAAAGGAGAAATCTTTCCCTGCATCTGAAGACTGTGTAGTTTATAGTAAAATAACTCTGAGGCCAATTTCTAGTTAATTAAAATATACATGAAAACCTGTAGGGTGCAAGGAATTATAATTCTCAGCAAAATATAGAGATGTGCATTGGTAACCATGATGTGCTGCTTCCCTCTTGCTTATTTATGTCATTTGGTTGCAGCATAATTTGAAATAAAAACACCTGCAAAGAAAGCAGAATATTTTAAGCTCACTAAAAAGATATGTTTTATCATAAGAGAAGACTTAGTGCCAGCATTTAATTCTTGGCATAACATTTGTCATCCCCAAGTACCCTTTGAATATTGGGATGAAATCTTCTGAATTCATTTCCTTTTAGCACATGTTGGCTTTCTGAAGACTTTATTTTTTCAATAAGTCATTGGCAATATCAGAATGCCATTGAGTGAGGAGCCAGAAAAACTCATTAAACTGGATTTAAAAGAAGATACTGCGTAGGGAGAGCTGGTTGTGACGAAAGGCTTGTGGGTCTGTGACTCTGAAGTTTTGTTTTGGATGTTTTGTGCTGTTTTGGTTTTGTTTTTTCCCAACTATGTGAGTGCAGTGAGTTCTCTTACATATTTATTTCTGCCCCTGGTCAGCGTCCATGGTGAACAACAGAGCTTGTTTTGGGAAATGTGTTATGCAATGTCATATCAACCTCCAGGTTTGCCTTGCGACAGGGCAGCAAGAGGAACTCTGGCTCACATCTCCTCCTGCGTCATCTTGGGCAGGTTTCAGCACTGTGTTTTGCCTGGGAGAACATCAAGAGCTAAACATTTCAGCCATTCCCATCAGATTTTTGTGGAATACAAAAGTTTTCCCCTGCAGACCAGCACAGGAGCCTGCCTGGTCTCCACCAGGCACTGGATTCTCCAGCAGCCCTTTTTGCACCTTCACCTTGGAGCTCACCCAACAAGATGTTTCTGGATGAACAAACATTTGCCTTCACAGGGTGCAAAAAGCTCGGGGTTTTCCAGCTCCCTGCAAGCTTGGTTACCTTCTGGGCCATTAGTTTAATACCTCAGTTACACACTCTCTGGTGTTCATGCTCTGGTGTGAACGTGCTCTTTTTAAAGAAAGCATTTCTAGCCAAATCTTCCTGGTCCTAAAAGATCAGCCCCGCAGGTGTGACTTCCTTGGGCAGAGCTGTGCTGATTTATGGCAGCTGGAGATTTGGCTGATGATATGTGCTAAGAACATGTGCTACAAAAACAACCATTGTTTGTGGTCTTGAAAAAATGATGCCTGTTGGAGAAAAAAGAAACAAACCAGATATCAGCTTAAGCAGAAGTAATGAGTGCGTTGTGTAAAATTTCAAGGACTGTCTTGATGTGAGCACACAGGCCCTGAAAGTGTGTGCTAACAGAAACAGAAATTTTTCAGTTAAAAGAGAATTTCCCATGACACCTCCTCACTGTGGAATGTGAACTGGGTTATAAAATAAGTGGATTAAGTCTCAAAAGGTTGTTTGTTTGTTTGTTTGTTTGTTTGTTGTCAGTAAGATTATGAAGTGTGTCTCAGTCACCTAGGCTCTCTTAGCTTCTTGATCTTTTAACAGAAAGACTTTATTTGATCTGAATTAAAAACAGGAGTTCTCCATGAAGCCATTACTTTATGGTTGGAATAAAACTTCCATGCAACCCTGTATCAACTTATAGTCTTTTAAAATATGATTAAAGGTTTGTGTTTATGCGTTAATTCACGTGTATGAATTTATTAATCTAGACCAATGACGTTAAATCAGATGTGTCACTGCTCTGTTCTTTATTTCCCTAGCCTATTATTCTCATGTTTTGCTGTGCTCTGCAGGTCAAAGGAAAATGCCAAAGAGATTATGTGGAAGAGGAGTGTGTGGGGGAAGGATGACTCTGCTCCATGTAGTCTCAAATATTGAAAAGAAACCCATCCACATGAGTGTTCTTGTTACCACAGCAGTTAGGAATGCAAAATCTTTATTTAGTCACAAACATTTCTTAAAGAAAAGGAGAATTTAGGGCTCTCGATTCATATTTTGTAAGATTTTGGACTAGCAGAACTGCAGTCCAAACATCCCTGTCCCCAGCCCATGTTTGGTAGTCGCTTTCTGAGTGGCATCATGGAAATCAGTAGAGGTAAATGAGTAGAGTTCTACTCAAGATGAGCATGTCTGTAAAAGACACTTTCACAACGTTGATCTTCCAGTTTGGTTCCTCTATTACCATTGCCAAGTGTCTGAAGTACAAACGAGTGAGTTCTTGATACAACAGGGAGACTTGCAGGGCATGCAAGTGATGTTCTGAGAACCCGAAAGATTTTTTGAACTGGAGTGGCTGAAGCCCATGACAGTGAGGTTAAAACTGCAATGGAAAACAGCATTTATCTTTCTGAATAAATACAGGTGCTAGCAATACCTGATTTGTTTGTACTGCTCTCACTTCTTGCCACGCCGAAGAAAGAATTCATCTTGGGGCTTTATTTTGATATGCATGTTTTGTTTACATAACCAGCACGTTTTATCAATAACAACCAATGCTAACTGACAAAGCAAGAGGGAAATTTTCATTCTGTGCATGGTGATATCACAGAAACAATGTGTTTGAAGCCTTGTACTTCAAAAATATGCCTGTGAGGAATGGAAAAATCCAGGCTCATATTGTAAAAATGTGAGTCACAACAGCTATTATCTCTTAAGATATGGCATTCCAGCTCTTTGATTCAGTCATTGATGATTTCCCATTTTAACTTGTGGTGCTTTCTTACCCTTTTAAGAATCATCTGGGCTAACCCTGGCTATTTGTAGAAATGTTTGCAATTCACAGATTAAAAGAAATTAGACATAGAAAGGACCCATGAAATTATCTTGTCCATTTCCTGAAAGCATATGAAATTGAAAAAGAATTGTGCTAAATATATATATATATTAAAATGTGGAACTTTAGCTTATATACATTGTGAAGACAAAACATGTCACAAATTATCAATTGTAAGAGTGCTGAAACATACTTTTTTAAAAAAGAAAAATTAAATAGATGACTATCGAAAGCACTAATTAAGTTTGTGTAGGATTTTCCAGTTCTTTCTAGGTGGCTACCTTTCTGGAATTTGTAGATAAAATTGAAAAGGTCTGGTTTTGACCAGTTTGGATTTGATTCAATTTTCTAACAAGAGAGAGCTTTAAGCAAAAACAATTCCCTTTAGAAAAAAGAATTAAAACCTCTGATGCTGATTAGGTTTTTTGGGCTATTTTATCTCCCTCACCATCCCTTATCTTTCTTTTGTTTCTCTTTTTAAAGAAAACTGAGTAGTTCTGTTGCCAGAATGGCTTCTCTTGGTAGTCTTTAAGGAAGTCTGAGACTGTAAGGACAAAGCACACAACAACAGAGGATGGGTTTCTTTAGACTGCTAGCCTGGGAAGAATGTTAAAATAGGACAAGCATAAGTAGCCTTTCTTGCTTGCACCCAGGTTCCTGAGTCAGAGGCAGCAACTTTGTGTTAAAACCATTTATGGACCTTTTGCCGCTGCTCTGTGATTTCATTCGAAGTTTCTCCACTCATAGTATTAGGAAGAGGAAACAGTCATTCCCCATTCACTGCCTTCACAGAGCTCATGATCGTGTGGACCTCAACTAGCAGCCCACAATGTTCTCCTCTCCGGTTTAGAGACCTCATCTGTGCTCTTGCAGCAGTACTGATCAGCCACTGGCTTTTGTTGTCCCCTTCAGCACTGAGACGGGTTTCCTTCTGGAGAAACAAAAATGGAAAGGACAAAAAAACACAGAGAATTCTCTGGCCACCTGTACCGATGTCATTTATAGAAAGTGAAATTCTATTTGCTCGCACTGGTGCTGAGTCACAAAGCGTTGAGCGTAAGAAACTCGATTTGTGGGAAAGCTTCTAATTTCCTGTTTTTCAGAAGGAAGGGGATAAAACAAACGACCTGGAGGGGAGAGGGGAAAGGAATAAGGAGAATAAATCTAACAAAAGAAGAATGTCAGAATACCCCAAACTCCAGGAAGGATAATTCATTTTAGCCCTGCTTGTTCAAACCAGCAGTAGTGCAGAATGTAATGTACAAGCTTCGGTAAATCATTCCTGTGTGATAGACTGTGATCAATGACAATTTAATGAATTCATTTTAAAATGAAGTCAGAATAGGAGAAACAGTAGTTATTTGAAAGCGTCCTTTACTCAGAGAAATTGAGTCAATAAATATGCTATTTGTCATGCAGAGTCCAGTTAGAGTCTTGTTTGCTAATAAAAATGCTGTCATCACAGAGCCTAGTAGACACAAACTATCTGGAACTATCCACTGTAAGTAGACAAATACCATGTGAAAGCAGAAAACAGTTGTGGCTGAACAAAGAACGGGATCCTGTCCACGTTGCTGAATGAAAGAGGGCAGCCCACCTCAAAATCTACTATTTTGTTTGTCACCAGAGTGTATTCTGATTGAGTATGAATGGCCTGGTTAGTGGCAAAAATACAAGGTCTGTGTTTCTTCTGTGAAATGAGTTTTAATTGTTGCAGAGTGAGGGCTTCTCTCGCTGGAAAAACATGCCTCTAAAGTCACTTTAAATTGCAAAATACGGCTTCAGTGAACTTGGATGGATTTGTGCAGGCTACTAGAACAGGGATAAGCTTCATCCTTTTTCAAACAGTAGTTTTGCATTAATTTTCACAGCTATCCATGTTGTTTAGTGCAGATACAAGAAGGCTTTTTGTTCAGCTGTGCTTTTCACGCTTGGTTTTATTCATGTGAGTTGAAGAGATGTGGCAATCCTTACTTGTTCTCATTCAGGCAGAGACTGGAAGTGTTAACATTGAAGTGCCATCAGGACAAGATGATCAAACTTCACAGGTTTTGGTTAGAATCAGAGAATAAAACAATATCCTGAGCTGGACGGCACAAGGATAATCGAGTGCAACTCCTGGATGTTCAAAATGGTGTTGGGTGAAAGGAGCCTGGTTTTCAGATGATGAACTGGCAGCAGTGCTGTTCAGCATCTTGGAGGCTTGGCATGCTCTCGTGAAGGTCCCAGAGCTTTTCCAGGCGTATCTGGGCTTCCAACATCTTTCAGATTGCAGGGTGTGGAGGAAAAGAAAATGCTCAAAAGTCCTGAGAGATATCTTGGAGATGGTATTTCCTATCCCAAAGGAAAATGAAAATTATGTTGCAGAAGCCCAAGACAGAGATTATGAAGAATTTTTACGGGATTTAAGGATCTAAACTTGACCCTTCACTCTTTAAATTTGGAATAGAACAGCTGGGGCATTTTTAGATTTGCATCATGCGGCCAGACATCGGCTGATTTAAATCTGCCTTGCAGTCATCTTAGGAACATTGTTCATCCACTCCCAGAGCTGCATTTTCAAAAATGAATTAGGAATCCAAATCTCCGTGGCTTTCAATGAAACTTAAGCTTGTGTGAATCTAAGTTACTTCTTAGTTTGGATTTAGGATCCCAAATGACTGAAGAGCTGTAGAATATTCCACAGTCTATCCATAAAGTCTGTTTAGCTTTGATCATGTGTGATTCCTTATTGAAATCACAGTTTCAATCATTTTTATTTTCCTTGGTTCTATTCACCACATAAAAACAGATGAGGAATTTCCTGATAATATATAACAAGTTATTTGGTGGTTGAATTTGTTTTTTGTTTTTTTTTTTTATTCTGATGGCTTTGTTCTTCTTGCGTTTCTTGTGCTGCTAACTTTTGGTAACTTGTTTCTTGTGCCGCTAACTTTTGGTAACTTTTTTCTTTCAGCTGATTCCACTACTAGGAGTAAAGACCAGTAAAGACAAAGCAGGATGAAAAGATGGCTGACTTCTTGTTACCACCGGGTACTAACAGCTTCCACCGGTTCACGCCCGAGTCCTTGGCTGCGATCGAGAAGCGAATTGCGGAGAAGCTTGCGAGGAATGCCAAGCAGGAATACAGAGAGCAGCTGGGTGAGGAAGAGAAACCTCAGCCTCAGTTTGATTTGCAAGCTTGCAAGAAGCTGCCCGATATCTATGGGACTGTTTCTCCAGAGCTCATTGGGGAGCCCTTGGAGGACATCGACCCTTTCTACAATGACCATAAGGTGAGCACCAGCCGTCTGTCCTGCTCCTCTGCCTTTGCTAAAGCATGACCATTGCTTTGAGCACTCTGGTCTTTATCTTTCTACAGCCAGTAAGACTATTTCTTTCCCAGATTAAGGATCAGAATGTTGGCATGAGCAGAGTTCCCAGAAAACATCTAAGCAGGAGGGCAAAGAGGGATATAAAGCATAATTTAAACTTGTGTGTTTTCAGATAACCCTGAGTATGAATATACAGTATCTGAAATGAGCAGAGTGGTAGCTGAGTTAATTTAAGACAGAGGTATTTATCTGCCCTATCTTGCCTTCTGCATGAGCTGTGACTCTTCACAGGTCTGCTATTTATCACTTAAGCCCCTTAATGTTAAGGGCTTCTGGGTGACTTGAGCCTTGTGCGAGCACTCTGCACAAGAGCAGGAGGCACCTTCACAACCGTTCCTGGAGAGCAGCGGTTCTGTTCCTGCTGAGGAAGAGTAAAACTCCATTTAAGATGACCAAAATAGAGCTGAAGGGAGATGTGAGTAGCATGTGCAGTCCTGGAACTTTGCAGAGGGTGAACGTCATCCCAAAGCAACCATCACCTGATGAGGGATCACGTGCGGGCTGGACCAAAGCCACAGCAGTGCAAACAGCTTCTGTCAAAGGGCTGTTGATAGCAGAGCTGGGCTGGTTGCTTACTACAGTGCGTTCCCCTTTCCAAGCTTTTCAAAAAACAGAGGACAAAATAAAGCTTGGAAGCCCAGTGTATTTTTAGGCAGCTTCCAGTTTTTTCAGGTACTGCTGTTCCTGATTTTGGGCTATGCTATTTCCTGTAAACAATGAATTAAAATGACCATAATGGTACTTCTATTAAAACAGTGTGGAGGCAGGTGCTAGAGCTACAGAATAAAAGTTAAATGGATAAAGACAAATAGATTACTTACCTGGAAGGGCCAGAATTAATTTACCTTTTAATTTGCCTGCTATCCCTGGGCGTAAGCAACAGGGTATAGATTTGCAATTTTAGTGCCATGAAGTTTTTAGACTCAAGGTGGGTGAATTGATTAGATTTTATATATTGGGTGTCTCAATTCTGTCTCTGAGTGAATATTTGTTCCTCTATGCATGGTGGGGCATCTTCAGAGCCCTGAAAATTGGGTCAGCATCCAATTCACTTTTGTTTTGGGTTTAAGATAGCTCAGAGAATTGTTTTCCTTTGTCCATTTTAATCCGAGCACAGTGAGAGTGCTTCAGTGCCAGGGTCGGATCCTGATGTGGAACTGTGCTTCCTACAACCTTTTACTTGGTGAGATAAAATTGAGAGCAAAGAAATGTTCGAAGTAGAGAAGGTGGATTATCAATATTGTGAGATCCCCAGCACCAGAGAAGAAGAGCACCATTAAGTCCTTCCACCACATTTTAGTCTCCAAGTAATTTTTATTTTTAAAGGTGATTCCACTCTCTTCCCAGCCCCATGGTGGAGGTGATGGCCCAGGACCCACTGAGGGTTGAAGAAAGAAAAAATACTTGGGATATTACAACAGGACAGTCAACAGCTCTGTAGGGAAGGCCTTGGACAAAACTTTTCACCAAGTGAGAAGGATTTGGGGGTCTTGGGAGAGGGGAAAAAGTATGGGATGCTGGCAGGAATTTCCCAGTGGGATGTGGGCTGGAAAACCTGAGCATAAGTCCAAATACTGAATGTTCTCATTTTCTGTTTTGTTTTCCAGACATTTATAGTACTGAACAAAGGGAAGACAATCTTTCGATTTAGTGCCACTCCTGCCTTGTATATACTTAGTCCTTTCCATCCAATCAGAAGAGCAGCAATTAAAATTTTGGTACATTCATATCCTTTCTGTTGATTTTCCTCCTCATGTATTTTATATGGGTTTTAAACACAGATGGATGGAAGTCAGAAACCATTTTATTTCATTAAGCTGTTTTAAAATCTTTTGGCTGAATTTGCCTGCACAAGCAGAAATGCACTTGGATTTTCGGTTTGTTTCATTTTATATTGTTATGTGAGCTATAGAAATGGCTGTATCATACTGCTGGCATCACATAATGCGAACTGTGCTGGAGAGTCTGGTGAGTTTACTCAGGATTAAGAGATGGGAAGGGACTGATCGTCTTTACTGAAGGGAAAGTGGGTGTAGTACCTCAGAAAGGAAGGGAACCAGGGGAAATCTGCACTGATGCAGAGCTTTTTTACCAAGCACTTCAGCCGTCCCTCCCAGAGGTAAAACTCTGTGACACTGTCTACAGACATAATTTGATTTTGAACTACCTCAGATTTGAATTTTTTTTTTCTCCTTAAACAGAGTACTTCAAAAATTGTTCTGTTGATTCTTTTCTAATTTGTTTATTGGGATATGTTATCCAACTAGGAAAAAAAGCATAGCCTGTCCTGCTGGACCTTCCGATGGAAGGGCAATGCCTGATTTCCTGCATCTCTGGTTCTGAAGTCATGCAAGACACACTGCAGTGGTTTGTTTTGGCTTATTTTTTTCTCACAACCCCAGAAACATTATATTCTGACATAGTCACATCTCTCTGGAAGGCCAAACTGACCCAAATGTTCAGCTTTGTGTGAACATTACTGAAAACACACCTTTTATCTTGACTTGGTTGCTTTCTGTAAGGGGGCACATGGGAGACCTGGCAGTGGTAATTCAGAGAGTCCACATGGTGCTCTGATCATTCTGTGATGTTTTAGTGATGGAAATCCCTCATCTGCAATGCTCATGTCCACCACAGAGAATTAATAAATACTAAGTAGGTAGCATCTTAGAAACATTGGTTAATTATCAGATTTCAGGAAAAAATAGGGAAATAAACCATATTCCCACTCCATACAGTAAAAAAAATAAGGTGATAATATAGATATTCTATCAAAAGGAAAAACGGGTGAAGCTTCTGATTGCAATAATTCTTTGCAAAAATTAATATGTGATGTCAGCCAAGATATTATTATGGTTCCTAAGAATACACGGTAGAATTCTACAGAGAGATTTCCTGGTGGATCAGATTATATGTGCACACAATGCAGCACATGCTACTGCACACCTAGAGTCCAACCAAGTTTTTTAGGCACAGTTACCTCAGCACAGCCTTGCTGAAGTTAATTGAGGTCAATGCATTTGCCCAGGTATGGCTAAGGGAAGAATCTGAAAACTGAGCTTCTTAGAAAGAAATCGAGAATATTGCCTCCAGCTTTGGAAACTTGTTCTGTCTTCTCCTCAGTTTTTTCTGCATTGGCTGGTGAAGCCAAGAGGTCACAGGAATGTGTAGCACAGGAGGCACATGCCCTTGGTAGCAGTCAACCAGAAGATAAATAAGCAAGAAATCCTTATCACACTGCTTCCAAGAATAAAGACCACAGAAGAGAGCATTTAAAAGATCTGTCAGGAAAGAAATATGGTCTGATAAGAAGTGTAAAATTTTGGGAGTGGCAGGTCTCAATGTAAATACAAGTTTAGCTCCAGAAAGACACAAATTATCACCTTGTGTTGATAATGTCAAGCGATCCAACAGCTCAGTGTTTGGCAGGCACAGGCAGGAGACAACAGCTCCAGTCCCTGCAAAGCAGCGAAGTTCCTGCTTTAGGCACTGATTTGTTTTCTGTAAATAAAGACCTTTTGTATCAACCTGAAATACAAAGGCCCACTGGCTGAGCAGGCAGTCAATATCCCAGGCAGAAAGGAGCCCGAACCCGCAAGTACTCAAGCAGATAATATCTGCTTGACATGGACCTGGGAACCAGATCCATCGTCTTGCGTGACTGTAATCAAGCAATCTTTATTTTCCCCAGGGCAAAAGCCTAAAAGGAGCATTAGCAAATGGTGCCCTGTCACGTAAATATCTGAAGCAGCTTCTTTAGTGGATGCCATGTTACAATTTCCAGCCATTGAGTGCACCGTGAAGGCCAACAGTGGGACAGAATAGAGAGGACAGGGTAAAATTGTCCTATAAAGAAGCTGTAGGGGTCACATTTCCTGGTTAAGTAGCTGTATGTGGGGCTCTTCCTCTGAGATGTCAGGCAGGATAGATTGTGTGTTCACTGCTCATCCAGCCAAGCCTGAGAAGTCTGGTCTTTCACAAATACACCCTTCCAAGAGAAAAAACTTCCATAGCCTCCTAGTAATGTGTATTACAACTAATAATGTATCCTTAAGCCCCTTCTGGGTGTTTCTCCTCTTACTCAGTCTGTGAGGCCTCATGAAAGGACCAGGGCCCACATGGCTGCCCAGAAGTGGCCCTGCTCCATTTCTGTCCCAGAGGACATGGAGAGTGTAGGATTGTATCCCTTTGGATGAACACTTTCTGTCTTCTGCATCATTATTAGCTGTTACTAATATATTTATTAACTATCTCCACCTATTAACGAGATTAAATCACTGCTAACATTTTCTTGATGCCTTAGGTTCTTCTTGCCTGCAAGCCAAGGACCATTTTGTGGTGTCCTTAATTTCTCCAAGCAGTTTGCTGGCCTGTATAAAATCTGTAGCAATTGTTATTTCTAGTTTTTCTAGGTACTATAGCTAGTTTCTCTCACTTTACCACTGATCCAGGCTGGAGGTTTGGCCAAAACCTTGATGCTAGAATTATGGATTCTGGTGCATCAGAAAAATAATCTTCTTACAGAATTTCCAATCTTTGTTCATATTTTCTGCCTGTAGCTTTCCTCCCATCTGATTTTGCACTCTTTCCATAAGGCAAAATGAGACCTTGTGAAGCACCAATTATACATTCTATTCATTGGGAATAACCTTTGCTTGCACATAGTATATATAATTTGGCAATGATCACCTAAAGAGCCTCCAGTATTTAGTCTGCTAATTAACAATTATCCATCATAATGAAGTCTAGAATAGAAGTATGCCGCTTTTGACGTGATATCTTTGTGCTATGAGATAAAATTTATAGCTTTTAGAATCAGTTTGTGCAAAGCCTATTCTGTAACCTCAAATTGGAAATAATAGGTTTAATTTATTACAGAAAGGATCCTGATGAGTAGCTTAGTATATTTAGTTCGTAGGCTTGCGAAAATGTGATTTAATAGCAGTTCTAAGATAGGGAATGGACAATGCTGCTAATACAGCTTATCTCAGTTTTATCTTCTTTGCTTTGTCCTTTCTGAGTAGATCATCATCGTGGATTTTTTCTAATGCAAACAATTGCATTCGATTTCAGGTGGGAATACTAATTTTCATTCTGTGGGGATTTCTGTTTTCTCTTTCTTATTTAACACAGACCACTAACTTTGGTGTGTAACCAGCTGAAACATTTCATTCTTTTATGTTCTTTGTAGCTTTCAGCTTGGTCAGGAAACCCAGATTGAATTCATAGTGTATTTGTTGTCCCAGAGCTGACCCCTTACATTTTCAACCTGTGTTCTCTGGTTTGTTCTCTTTGGTTCTTGAATAAGGAGGTGATGACACCTGCCTGTAAGTGAGCAGCTGGGAAAGCTGTGAGATTCAGTTTACGTCATGATGAAACAGGGATATAGAAATCAAACCAGTGACCCTAAATTCCAATAGAGAAATGTATTTGCTTGGAATTGAAATATGCTATTTGTTTGACGTGGACTGAAGATACTACTCTGGTTTCCTGTGCTTCATCCACAGCATTTCACTGCAGTTGAGAATGTAACCAAGTGTTTTCTAGGCTAGCTGCAACTCAACAATTATGTTAACGAGAATGACAGAACTTATAGAAATGTACCTGAAGCTGATGTCAGCCAATGTGACTGGATATGAGACATCCTTCCCAGTCCTTCAGTAGGAGGTGTTGGCCTAGAAGTGGAAAATGTTTGTGAGAGGAGCAGTCCCTGTGAGTTCAATTACTGCTTTCTGTGGTGGCCCTGGGGAATCCAGAGGTTGGTTACTACCAATTTAACCTTGTAGTTCCTTATGTGGCCCATTGGAAAATGTTCCACTCTGTATTCAGCAGAGATTTTGGTTCTTCTAAAGGATAAATTTCATGCAAACATTTCAGGACGTAGGTGTGAAACTAAATTCTTCAATCACTATTCTCAAACAAAAAATAACACAAATGGAATCAACTACAGAGGTGAAAAAAACCCAAACCAAACCAAACTTATTTTTTTTCCAAGAAAAGGCAAAAGAAATTTGCAAAAGAAATTTACATTTGGGTGTTACTGATATTCCCTGGGAAGGGTCCCTGCCTGTTGACTGAGTTGCGGGTTGTTTTCCTTTGCCTTATCTTCTGTACACACTTAAACTCTATAGTTAGACTTCGCCAGTTGCATGGGACCAGTTATTGATGCAGGAGAATCCCATCATATTTTGTAATTTTTTTACAGAAAGTGGCATGTGCTTTTAGGAGAGCCATCCAGTGAATTATGTTTTCAATTTCAGGAATTTGGTTTAGGGTGCTTTTTATATTTATGGTTTCAGCTTTGCAGCAAAGGGTGTGGACTATGCACTTGGGAGGTTTGTTTTAGCCTCCAAATAGAGAATCTGGTCCCTCAGCTGAGGCAGAGAGCTCTGCAGACCAAGGCTGCCTATTTGCCAAGCAGGTTTGCAGACCAAGCCTTAAAATTAGTGCTCTGAAACTCATACTTGCTTCTGGTGAAACTTTATACTGAAAGCAAGACCTCAAACCCATTAAAGAGATTAGAAAGACCAGATTTGTAGCTTTCCCCTACTGCCTGAGAAATGTTTCAGGATGAAAAATGAAATGGGAATTTGCAGACACAGGTTTTTCTGTGGATACTTAAATGAGACTAATCCCTCTTTTCATACAAAGTTGTGCACCTATGCACATTGTCATCTGACCAACACAGCTGTAAATTTGGGGTATTGTGTTTTCAAAAGACTGCAGAGTCAGTACATTTGTTTACTGTATAAAGTAGATATAAAAGTTGTAGGAAAAGAAAAAAAAAAGCAGGGAAGGTTCTCTCTTTTTTCTATGTTTATATAATTCTTTGTCTCCTTATGCACTTGCAGACAAATGCTTATTGTTCTTGAAGCAACTTGCAAATTGTGATTGAGTTGTCACGTCTTGGGTGAAATGACAAAAATTTATGAAGTCTTGTATCAAATGCGTTGTTTTCCTTAATTCTCTTATTTACATTGTTCAGTATGTTTATTATGTGCACTATTTTAACTAATTGTGTGTTCATGGCACAATCAGAGACTCCGACATGGAATAAATATGTTGAGTAAGTACCCTTGCTGGTTTACAGCTGCCCCATCCTCATCTCATCCTTCCTCTTCCATTTGTGGTGCTCATATTTTCATCTTGTTTGCTGTTGTCTAATTTCTTTCCAGTAGTACTGACCGTGGTATCTGCCCTCACAAAATGTTTTTCCAGGTGGTTGTTTCTGCCCATGAAAACTCCCTTAGCAAGCCAACTAAAAATTTTTAGTCCATGAATCTTATGCTTATTGCTAAAGGCACCTTTTATGCTACATCTGGATGAAATCACATATGAGGACAGCCCTGTTTGAAACTGAAATCAGGCTTCCACAGTTCCCATGCAAGAGATGTGACGGTTGGACACATCAGAATAGGCTGATGGAGCTTAAGTTGAATTATTTCAGAGAATACTTCCTGAACATACTTACTTCTATCCTCAATCTGAAACTTAATGGAAGCAAAAGTTTCTTTTGGACTGAGTACAGTGTGAGAAGTGTTCCCCTGTAATCATTGGTAGGAAATAAATATGAGCATCAAATTATCTGGGAGCACCTCTCTAAGAATTTCTGTCTTTTTAGCTTGACAAGCCTTCAGGAAAAATAGCAAAGACATTGCTTGAAGGCGTTATTTGTTGTTGGTGGGGTTTTTTAAATTAATTTTAGAAGAGGTTAAGGGGCTTCAATGAAATGAAAACCCATTTCATTTCTTTAAGTTGCTTTAAAATATTCCTTTTAGAAACAGATACCAGATGCACAAGCTAATCAACCTACAGTGCATTAAACAATTATTTTGGCTCATTGAACCAATCAGAACACACTTTTTATTTTTGACTGACATATGATAAACACAGCCATCTGCTGCTTCATAGCCTGGTGGTTGGTCTACTCAGGGCTGTAAGAAAAGACAGTAAAACGCCCTTATTTAGGTTCCATAAAATCATGCAGAACACCTCTTCTAGGCCATAAATTGCTAATTATAGGCAGCACTGGACCAAATATTTCATCCCATCACAATAACATCCTAATCCCAGGATGTTTCATGTATTTCTGTATAGTGGGGTACCCTCAAGTATGTCTGTGGCTGTCCTTTCCCCTGATGTTGTCCTTTTCCTGTTGAAAACTTTCATAACCATTGCCATGATGTTTTCTGCCAAATCACGGATGTCTCATCCATGTGATGATCTCATCAAAATTTGGTCAGTTGGTGTACAGTTGGGAATTCAAACATTCTGGAGGGAAATAGCAAAAATAGTATTACTGTGTCTGCTGCAAGCAGGAGAATGTGGATGATTTTATCAGAGCATCAAGCAGAGCATGCAAGAAACGTAGAGCAGAAATGCAGATGGACTCATGCAGCGTGGAGTAAATCCTTCCAAGTTTCCTCTTCTCCTGTGTCCCCTCATATCTCTCAGCTTTTCCTCCTCAAGTGCATAGAATGAAATCAAAGTCAAGTACTTTGGAGGAGCAAAATAACCCAATGAACTGTAATTCAAATTGATTAATATTGGATTTGGAGAAGATACATTTAATCCATTTTGTTCTGCTGTTTCAGAGACTCACAGGGGATAGAAGAATAACCTTGTGCAAATATTTGTCCTAGATCTTCCTTTAAAGCATCTTCTTTACCATTAAAAAAAAAAAAAATAAATCAATTCAACTTTCCCCCACTAAAAATATTTTTAAGGAACCTGACTTTTTTTATTAAAGAAGCTGTTCAGTTGCTGGAGGACTTTGCCCGATCCATTTAGAATTAGATGATGATTATACAATCAATTAAACCCATCTGACATGCTGAATAAATTCAAGTGCTTTATCATTTTAATGAGCTTATGTACTGTTAAGTATTTTTTTTTAGTTCTTTGCATGTGTTTTCTGCATGTATTACTGAATGCACATGCTTAAAGAGACTGTCACATGGGTGACCTGTATTCGAAATACCAGAGCAAAGCCAAACAGGAGCTGTGAAAAAGTTGGATACGAGATAATGCTCAGGTATATGGTCAAAGAGGAGCTGTGAGACACATTTAATGCCCACTGCTGCACCAAAACTGCTCTGCTAATCCCCATTTTAAGACAAAGCACACTGAGATTTACAACACATGAGAGTAGCCCTACTGTGTGACACGATGGCAGGAGGGCATGAGATTTGCCACTATCTGTGTGCGTGCCGAGTTGCAGATCAGTAGAATACAGCTAAACATATTTTATGCCTCATGTTCTTCCTTATATTGCCACCTTTAATGGCTCACACCATTTTTTAACAAATAGGAATCTTAACTGTTATAATTTTTTTAATGTATTATGGCACCAATTGATATTTAGGTACCAAACAGAAAACTCAATCCAGTGTTTCCAGCGAAAGTCCGTAACATCGTGACTGTTAAGATTTGTGTTTTAGTGGATTTTAGGTGTTTGAGGTTTTGAAATAGGCTTTGGTGTCATCTGCATCTTCATTTGGAGAAAAGGGGTAGGGAATACCAGTAGAAGACACTAAACATTTATTTCTTTTGTTAAGATATGGCCTAGAATGCCCAGTCCCATTGGGCTAGGTGTCTTGGGCAGCAGCATTAAAAAAGAGCTGTTGTATGCCCTGAACTCTGTCTCTGATGGCAGGTAGAGCCCTGGGTGAGTACAGATCTGAGAGCTATAAATCAGAGGCATTACTGTTCTCCACAGAGATTTTGCTAAATTTTATTACAAGTGTCATCTTTATTACAAAAGGTAAGATCTATCTTCTAGCCCAGATCATCACAGTCAAGAGGCTGTTGGTAATAACTTAATTTACTGGGGGAAAAAAACAGCCTTGTGTCTCCCTTACTGTCAGACAGGTCAGAGCTACTACATATAGTAGTCAGGTGGGAGTTTTTCTATTCTTTTTCAGTGAGGGCATTTTGTTGTTTAATTCTCAAGGCTTGTGTGATTTGCCACGGATAGTGAAACACAAGGGAAGTTGCAACACAATTACCCTTTTTTAGCTGATAAAACCAAGTGGTGGCATTTTTTTTTAATCTCCAAAATGTCTTGGACAGGAAGAGATGAGAGGTATGAATGGAACAACCATCCTCCTTCCAGCCAGAGAAACAAGGAGTGTGGCATAATGTTGCCCAGAGTGGTTGTGGACTTCACATCCGTGGGAGTGCTCAAGGCAGGCTGGATGAGTCTCTGACCAGCCTGGACTAGTGGAAGGTTTCCTAGTCATGGCACAATAAACTTCAAGGTCTTTCTCACCCAAACCATTCCATGATTCCCTAATCCACTCTTCTTCCACTGGAAATGTCAGGGGTTCAGGAGTCCCATAGCACAGTTTAGCAGCATAGTGTCCATGCTCGACTTAATGAGTGAGGATTCATCAAGGGACACCCCGTGATGAAAATTCTCCTCATTCTGAGACTGTCCTGAGTGCTCTGCTGTTTCTTACCTGTTCCTTGGTCCACACATGGGGCTGCTCATGCACAGCCCACTGCTGCAGGCGGGACTCACACGAGCAACCCCAGAGTTGCGCCTCTGCAATTCCAGCTGTCAACTGCTTGCTAATTCTCTTGCTTCTTTGGCCACTCTCTTCCCCAGGTACACTTTCACTGGCATTTACACTTTTGAGTCACTGATAAAAATATTGGCGAGAGGATTTTGCATGACAGAATTCACCTTCCTTCGGGATCCATGGAACTGGCTGGATTTCAGTGTTATTGTTATGGCGTAAGTAGCACTCCTTTATATTTTTCAAGAGAGTTATATGCAACAGAACTTTTAAAAAGATTGTCTGGATGTTCCTTTTTTTTTTTTTCTTCACTCAAATTTTACTGAAAATGAGAAAAGGCTGAAGTGTATTAGGAGGGAGGTATTTTTTTTCCTGAGTGGTTTCAGAGGAAGAAGTCAGAGGAATTCTCTGAATTCACTACACTATTTTGGAGAAATTATTTACTCTCTCTGTGCTCCACAGAGAGAGCTGTTTGTAAAATATCTGTAATAATATCTGCCTATCTAATGTAGTTTTGAGAAGCTTCAGACCCCTGAATAGAAAGTGTTGTAAGTGTGACTGTATACCCACGTATTTAAATCCCTATTTATACTCTACCTATCCATAACATCATCAAAGCTGTTTTCACGCCCCTCTCTTCACAAACCCTTTTCACCTGGAAAGTGATTACTATTTTACTATAGGGAATTAATTTGTAGTCCTCTGAAACTTGTTATATATCTTGGGAGTAGAAATTTGGCTCCCACCATGAAATTCCCCTTCAGCTGTATGCTTCTGCCTAGATTATTAGAGTTCATTGAGGGCATGTGGGTTTCTGGTGATTTGAAGGAGGTGATGGATTTGCAACATCCAGACAGCTAAAAATACTCAGGGGTAGAGGAGCAGTCAGCCAGCACCCACAGGGGACTCGGGGTCAGCCCAAGCTCTGGCCAAAGGCAGATGTCTGACACTGTTGGCACCTCCAGCTAAGATAGAAATCCAGATTTTCTTCGTAGTCACAGAAGAGAGAAAATCAAGCAAAGAACACATGTCTTCTTGAACTGAAAGCTGGTAGAGGTGCCTCAAAGGCTCCACTTCCTAAACATGGAAGGATCTGATCTGATCTGATCTCCCTGGTTTTTTTCTGCTTAATGATACCTGTGTTCAGTTCTCGGTTTGGGTGAGTTCTCGCTGCCATCTTTAAACCCCGTAATTCACAGCATTAAGTGAGATTCAAGTGTGTTAGCACTGGCATTTCAGCTGAACTCTTGGGGCTGTGAAATTTGAATGGAACCAAAATCAGGAGAGAATATTCAACCAAAGTTAGCTCAAACACCAGTGAGGGCCACTGAAGTCGAACGGGAAATTCTGTTAGGGTGCAGGGGTCAAGACAAATATTCAGGAAGATTCTGGATGATGGTCTTGGTCATATGGTTAATTTTAGGTTGTCATGTGAGGAGCAGGGAGTTGGGCTCCATGATCCTTAGGGCTCCCTTCCCATAACTTGAGATATTTCGTGATGCTGTGGTTTTTAGCAGCATTTAGCAGAGCACCATGAAGGTGTGTAAAACCCATGTGAACTTCCTCAGGAACACTCCTGTTTATTTCAGTAGGCTTTGGAACAAAGCCAGCCCTAGGCCAGGTCCTGGTATCTGTTACTGCATTCCTATGGATTTGGCTGAACTGACATCTGGCCACTATGATAAGCTTCTAAAAAAAAAAAAATCAGTGCAGTTGGGGAGAATCTTTTGGAGGTCAGCACACATTAGGTATTTTTCTCAGCTAAACTTTTTCTCAGGCATTGCTAAGTGCAATTCCCCTGCAACATTCAGAGGCAGGACAGCACACAGAGTCACCAGCCTGCTCTCCTGTCCATCAGGCAGGTGGTAAAAGCAGGGTATGATTGTTCATCTGTTTGTGAGTTGGGACGTGAGTTTATTTGTAGGTCTCAGAATTGAGCACAACATGGAGAATTTCTGTGCATGGGTTCTCACTTTTCTGGAAGCGAGGAAGGTTTCTCACAGTAAGGTAGAAAGGAGCAGAGAAAAGGGCAAAAGGAGCCACAGCTTCCAGCTTTGATAATGAATATGCTCCACCTCATCTTCTCAACTCAGGCAGAGGTTGAGGCATCACCTCTGACTCTGGGAGCTTCTCAGAGTGAAATTCAAGTCTGAACAGTCAGTGGGGGCCACAGTCTGAATACCCCTTAAATTCCCTCCACATCATCTCTGGGTGTTTGGCATCCTGGGAGCAGGAAAGATGTGAAGGTTTGCACAGACCTTGAGGTGGACTGTTACCCCCAGGGGAATTATTCACTCCCTGTGGCCAGGAAGTAGGATTTAGTGCCCGCAGGCTGTGGGTTTCCCCTCTTTTTTCTTTTCTAATTCTAGACTTGAATGGCCACTCAGTGCTTCAGCCCAAGGATCATGAAAAGTCCTTAAGGCTTTTCTAAAGAAAGGCTTGAGGGTCTGTGCTTTCTTTCCTAACTACATTTCGATTTTCTTTCCAAATGGTATTTCACATCTTAGTTAGAATATCCCTAAAGCAGGGGGACCTGCAACTGTGGACCGTCAAGCTTCTTAACATCAAACAATTTTCTTAATATCAAACTATCTGTTCAGAACCAGCATCCATTCCTATTGTTTCTTACTTTAGGGCATATTATACTAAGCCTTTTAGAATGGAAAAAAAAAATGGAATTCTGGAGTGAAAAAAAGAGATAGGAAAGTGTTTCCTTGAGCCCATAGGCAGCAGTGAGAGAGTTAAAAGTGGCTGCAATATGATCTTCATATGTACAATGAAACCTCCTTCCCAAGTATGCAAGCAGCAGATAGTACAGAGCATTGGATAATGGAATCTATTCTGATATGATTTAGCCTTCATACAAATCCAATTTGCAAGTAATTTAAAGGAAGATGGATCACACAGGTAACTCTGGTGTTGTCTTTGCTCGTAGCCTGTGTGCTTCCAGAGGTATTCCCGTATCTGCAAACAAAGATGGCCTGAGGATTCAAAATGGAGGAGCCTGATAAGGGGCCATGAGATTCAGATGGATCGAGGGTTTTGAGCTATCAGAAAATATGATTATGTCACTGATGGGTGTTACAGTGGGAGGAGCATCATTTGCTTTAGAGTTATTGCAAAACAGCTTCCTGTGTTCTCTTTTGGGCAGAAACAGCACAGACTGGGTCACAGAGAGTAGTTTTGAATAGCACACTGGAGAGTAAGAAGGGCTGTAGGTTTCCAGGGCTTTCCTCCTCTCCTGTGCCAGTGGATAGAGCCATGGCTTGGGTCCCTTTCTGGGGCCATGGATGGGTTCAAGGGAAATGATGAAACTGCTCCTGTTTAGATCCCTCTCTCCCAGACTAGTGAGTACTTGGCAGGACACGTAAGGGAGAGCCAGCTGTAACTCTGGGATGGAAAGTGCCCAGTCAAAATCTTAAAGAAAATAAGCAATTCCTTGGATAATGGGAAAATCCAGGATGGGAATTCCAGTTGCTTCTCACTCACTGGTATAGAAGAAATGGTCAGCAGCAATTTGATCAAAGAAATGACCAAAATAAATGTTAACTAACTATTACAAGAAGCAATATTATTTGCTTCATATGCTTGTTCACACATTTATAATGTATTTTTACAAATCTCTGGTCAGCAAAACCATATTCCCATCCTATTGCTTCTCCCCAAATTATTTTTTTCCTCCACCTTTCATGCTGCAGAAGAGTTTGGGAGAGAAGCACAGGGTAAAGCTGGGGAGGAAACAGGTAAATCATTACCCAGACTCCCCTGTGAGATTATGAAGAGAAGCAATATTGTTCTTTCAGGTTATAATCTGGATTAATAGATATGGAGAGGATGCTTTGTCCTCCCCAGGGGCCTTTGGACAAAGCCCACTTAAGCAGGCTTTGTAAAATATCCAGGTGAGTTTTGTCCTTAACATGTAGAAACAAATGCCCCAAAGAAGTAGGGCAGTTGAATGAAATTTGGTAGAATTTTAGAAGTGAAATTCAAGGGCCCAAGACTGACTTGGAGGAAATAATTTTGTACAACACTGATAAAACAAAAATCATTCCATCCCAGTGCTCCCTCCTGGGAACATTAGCTCAGATGTGATGGGTCTCCAGGATGACCAAAAGAGGCATGGCAAGGAACAGCTGGGATTGGTATTTTAATCATAAATAGTTTTTTTATTAGGATGGCAGTTATATTCATTTAGACTCTGTCTTCCTGCAGCCAAAGGGCATGAAATTGATATACAAAACAAAATACAATTTAAAGCATCTCTTGAACCCGAAATTTGCTTTACCACAGAATACAGCATCTTAAACTAAATAACCCAGTCAAAATGGTTGCACTATTTTGCTATGTTGTCCTATATGTAGTTTTCAGAAGCTATTATGTGAAAATTACTTGAGTATTTGAAGCTTTTATATTTTTTTAGAGCAGCAAAATAGCTCTTCATATCTCCAATAATGTAAAGAATTTTTTTTTTTGTTTAGCTATATGATGGTAAAATCTTTAAAGTATTTATGGCTGAACAGCACAATAACAGAGTTCACCCAGTTGTTTTAAAGAATTTATGCCTATTAGAAAAGTTTGATAATTCAAGTAGCATTTGAAATGATGTGCACTAATAAAAACCCGGGGCAAATGGCATCCAAGAACAGCCTGAAAAGTGGATGCACCTCCCATTCGGCTGCGTTCGCTCCCACTGTGTATGAATGTTTTCTTCATTCAGACAAGTCTCATACTCTATTGTATAATTCCAAATAACTGTGACTTAATTCTACAGGTATGTAGGAGAATTTGTGAATGTAGGCAGTGTTTCACCTCTTCGGACTTTCAGGGTATTGAGAGCTTTAAAAACTATTTCAGTAATCCCAGGTAAGACGCCCCGATCCTTATGTTTTGGCTCTCAGCTACAAGTGATTCTTTCTCTGTCTCTCTTTGTCCCTTTGATTGTTGTTTTTCTGGCTGGTGTTTTGTCATTGTCTGTGTGTGACTTTCCCTTGTTACAGATACATAACTGAATTTGTGGACCTGGGCAATGTCTCAGCCTTACGAACGTTCAGAGTACTGCGGGCGCTGAAAACAATCTCAGTCATTTCAGGTGAAAATCAGGTTAAACACTCGGGCTGCAGTTAAAGCCTACATGCCATTTCCAGTAGTAAACACTGTAATTACAAAAGACTTAACCATAGACACTGATCAGGAAATGGAGGAATGTAGGGAATGTGACCTGTCAATAGAATACATTTTTTTTAATATGTTTTTCCAATATGGTTTTTGTGGGCAGAAGGAATGAGAGTGCCTCCAAAATTACGGCCCTCACAAGTGCTGCGCTAAGAATGGTGGTTCGTGAGTCACAGACATAAAGGGCTCATTTGTGAACCGTATGAAAATGGCAATGAAAATCTTTTAAAGCCTTCGGATATTGATTTTTAAAAATGGAGGGTTAATGACCTCAAAATGCATATTCATGTTTAAGAGCACATCGATAGAGGAATCTAAATCTGTGCTATGAGCTGACGTTTCAAGACCGCAGGCACAGATAGCCTAATTTGTCATGGTGTTTATCCATTTGCATGTGATAGAAACACTGCTGAAATTTTGGGCATTGAAGAGATCAGAAAACATTTCATTATTTGTTTTGCTAGCTTTGGCATTTCATCGACTCGTGTTTTCTTACATTTTAAAGTATATGTTTCTCCCCTCTTCCCCCCCCTCCAAAAAAACCCAAAAAACCTGTGTTTTACTACACATCTGGTGGTGAAAGAAGCTCTTTATATAATCTCTTACTATTTTTATTTATATAGTGTGTATATATATATATACATATATATATATAAAAAGTAATTTATGCAGAGGTGAGTCCACTGAGGACTAACCATATGACAAACTTTCTTGCTGAGCATTATCTATGGACAGGTCTCATTCAGCCTCAGTGTTTAACATCTCCAACCTGCATGAGAAGGTAGAGAAGGTAGCAAAAGCCATGCATGGTAGTTCCTATCCGTGATAATCCTGAACAGATGTTGGCAATTACATGTCAAAAATATTCAAGACATCGAGAGAACTGCTCAGATTCTCACTCACAGATCTTTAAGGTTAGAAAGGCCTTTCCACCCACTCTGTTATGCACATCCACACTATAATATCAATCTAAACAAATTCTGTGGTGCAAACTTGCTGGGACACGTATTAAAACTAATCACCAGCACTCACCTGGAGTATGAGCTAGAAATGGGAATTCAGGAATGGAGGTGTTAAGAAAAAATATATATCTGGGTCTAGAGTTTGGTCTCTCATTCCACTACCACAGTAATGAAAATCAGGGAAATTCCTGGGAAAGCAAGGTACTTTTGATTGAAAGTGTATGTCCAAATACAGGTTTTAAAGAATACTCTAAGATGATCATTCAATAGGTCCTTGAAATCAGTACCTGTCTTAATTTTTGTCTCTAAGATTTAAAGAATAATCTATTAGCAGAAGGTTGTGGGGTTTTTGAAGTTTTCTCTAATTGTATTTCCACTGAGAAGGGATTTTTATTTTCCTTGTGAAACAAAGCTGAGCACAGCTTTACAGATCATGTGAGATGGTAGCGGCTAATCAGACAGAAAGCCAGAGTTTGTTTCCTAGATTCCTTTGCTAGCAATTTGAAGACTTAACTTGGAGGGACATCCATCTCCAGGGGACACCTTTCACCTTACATCTTGTCTCAAGCTTGAGCCACTTCAGAGCAGAGACTGTCAATTTTTCTGAGTTATATATATATAAATATATAATTGCCTGCTGTTCTGTATCAGAGGAGGAGCTGAAGCTTGTTTTACATCAAATGATAAAATTTGACTTAGTGGGGAAAAATTTGAGTACTGAGATACGAAAAAACAGATTCAAATACACCAAAACCCTTCAGTGATATTAAACTCTGAGTTGTTCCATTTGTTGGTTAATAGGAAAAAACAAAACAACAACAAAAAAAGGAGTATTATTTATTAAAGTAATACATAATAACTCACATTCTCTTCTTTCATTCTGACTGAATATTTGATTAGTTTTTTTGATAACTGCATTTTTATGTACAAGTCCCTAAATTATTCGGTGAGATAACTGCATGAAGGTATGCTAATCAAATATCTGGCCTTTGATTTTATCATCAAGATTACCTGTGCCATGAGTATGTTTAAATTACAAATGTGGAGAGCTACAAATTGCCATAGGTGCCAGTGAAACTCAGACAAGGTGGGTTTTTTTGACATTAGCAGATAATTTCAGAGGAGTCAGTTCATCTTTCAGTTAGGCACTTGTATTTTAACAGATATATTGGTCATGATGCTGTGGTTCATCTGGAGATGAGTCTGAGTTTTCAATGATAGCATAGGGTTATGCTGAGGTGAAATATTTCCCCCAATAGGCTTAAAAATTAAAAGATGGTGAGCTTTAATATCTTTCATGAGATTCTTGGGGTTAATTGCAATAGGGAGGAAAAGCTGGTTGCTATTTTTGCTTCCTCTTTCACATCTCAGGTGAAAAACACCAAGTTGTATTTCCTTTGGAAGTATCTGAGCTTTCCCTCAATAAAATTGATCACTTTTCCATCAGGTGCTTCTATTTGCACAAGCACGCTTGGACTCACCGTGCTCAGTGAAATTGCTTCCGGAAAGCCACAGGCCAAGTCCTCCGTGGTGCAAGGCTTCTGTCCAGCAAAGCACTTAGAGGCTGGTTTTCAAAGGCATTCTGCTTCCCTTGGAATCAATGAGTTTCTCTATTGACTCCAGAGGGAGTCAGTAAAGCTGACAATTAGTGCTTTTAAAAATCTCACCTACCTTTAATGTCTCGCTCTAAGTGCTCAAGCAGGCACAGGGATGTTTAGAGGGACACGGGCTCACAGAGCTGAGAAAGATCTCCTAAACTCAGAGTCCATTCCCCTTGCCTAAGGCTGCATTTAGTACAGCTCAAGCATGGCTTGATATTTATTGCCTGGCTTCTTCGAGCAGTCCTTCAAAGGTGGAGGTCCCAGGGTCTTCCTGAGAAGTCCAGGAACTGTTCCAGCAACTCATTGCTTTTGTCATTAGAAGAATTGTCCCAGGAGGATGGTTCCAATCCAGATCCTGCAACACAAATGTGTTGCATCTACCAGCAAGCTTCCCTCTCACTGGAGAGCTGGGGCTCAGTTTGGGTGCCATAATGCCAATATATCCTGCTCTAAATGTCCATGGACCTGCAGGTCCTGGCTCTGAATCCAGCCTCCCTCTCTCTTGCTGCATTATCAGTTCTCTCTTTTTTACTCTGGATCTGTGTAAGACGTCAGGTCAGTGCCTTACCTCCTGTCACAGCCCTTAACATGCCAGAAGACCTTCATGGAACCCCTCCATTTTCCCTTTTCTGCACTAAACACATCCATTTCTTCCTTTTTTCCAGTTGCCCATGATATCGAGAGGAAAACAAGCTTTGTACAGGTTGAGGTGCTTAGAAATAGGTAACATTTTCTCTATGGGAGCATTTTAAAACCTTTAACTCTCAGTGATTTGATTTACTAATTGGCGTCTTGCATGTTGCCACGGCAACTGGATTCATTTGTTTTTCCATCTAGCTAGGAGCCATGGTCAGCAGCAGAACAACCCACTGAAGCCATTCATTTATCTCCCATTACCTTCCCATTACCAGCGTATCCAAACCCCAGTGTGCTCAAGAGGAACAACAACAGAGGGTCTTGAGTCATATTTCATCCTCATGGAAATCACCGATGTTTTTGATAAGTACTAATTGAGATAACATAAACCCTGAGGTACACCCTCTCCATTAAAAGACCACGAAATGCATGCCATCGCCATCATTACCATCATCATCATCATCCCCAGGATTTCGTAAACTGCCTGTATCCAGAGAAGCTCCACCGCTCTTTCTGGAACAGGCGTGTACACCACGGGCATCTCACACGAAACGACAGGATACCGGGGAAAGGTGACCTCATAGAAAATTGGGCCAAGGCACTTTGGGGCCTGATCCAGCTCCCATTTAAGTTAGTGTGAGACTGAAGGCTATAAATAGTGCTGTGAATGTTATCCAGTGCCTCAGTGATAGCCAGAACAGAGCTCGGAGAACAAGAATTAAGACTGTGCGGAGGAGACTGACCCTCGTTCACTGCTTCAGTTCTCTCTGCTGCAGAGTGATAAATGTCACCCTTTTGGTGGTTAGATCAGTTAACTCAAGAAGTAACTATCCCAGAGGTGAAAAAAATATGATATATTTGTGTTTTCCTTGGAGACTGGACTGTCAGTCACTTTTCCACGCAAAGCCAACCTGCAGGAATGCTGACACCAATTCAAGTTTGCCAACATGTTGTTAAACATGTTAAACTTTACTGCCCCGTGCCTCAGTTACCAGTGACAAAATACACTCATCAAGGGTGAGCCCTTCTCTCCCTACATGCACGTGACTCGTGCAGACATTTACAGGACACAGGTGTATCCTCAGGGAAAGGAATGGGCTTGGTGAGGACAATCCTGCTGCAAGTCACTCTCTCTCTTTTTTTTTTGTGCTTTTTTATTTTTTTTGTTTTCCCCGCTTGTTTCCAGACCGTGCATGAACGTGTCTGATATTCTGTAGGTGATTGCCAACATCTGGT
The DNA here is from genome assembly GCA_013397865.1 of Struthidea cinerea. NCBI lineage: Eukaryota > Metazoa > Chordata > Aves > Passeriformes > Corcoracidae > Struthidea > Struthidea cinerea. The sequence continues at coordinate 584,669 of VZTI01004420.1, forward strand.
ATGGATGTCATACTGAATTATGCTAATACTTCCTCACATCTCGCATAAGGAATGGATGGTGTTTTGGGATCTTGCCATTTGTCATTGTTTGGTGTTGCTTGCATTTTCAATGGTTTCTGCTTTGCATTTGAAAAATGATTATTTGATTAACCTCTGAATGTGATAATTTCTACCTGCCTTAACAGGAATGTTTGGGCCAAATTCTTCTTGTTCTCTGCAGATGTCAGGCTGCTTATGCAGCCTCATTCCACTGGTTTTGGATCTCGTGGTCTTTTTCATGTCATGCAAGCAGGATTTGGCCCAGAGGTGTGGAAAGAAGTCAGTGATTCAGAAAAAGCCTGTTACTGATTTACTCCTCAGGGAGTAATCTATAGACCCATTGTCATTAACGGGTGTAGATGTTACTCAGCTTTGGACCAGATCCTCAGGTTTTTTCCTGCATGCTGCCTGGTTTGATGTTTGACATTCAAGAATTAAGTAAATGCCTTTAGTGCCCCATAAATAGTATCTTCTATTAAGCTATATTGCAGTGCTCTCATTGGCACTATTTCAAAGAAGGATTATTTATCCAGAAGATTTAACCATGCTCTAAATTTGAATACATCTAGCATTGCTTTTACAAAACACGGGATTGATTCAGAGAGATGCAGAGCCACCTGCAAGAGGTCCTGGGTGCCCTTAATTCCCCCCCAGCCCTTCCATTTTGGAGGCACAGAAAGTTTAAATGAACAATGAATTAAGTATTTTACTAAGCCGTGGCACTTAGTTGTGTCAACCACCTTGATGGATGCTACTTAATTTTCTGAGAAAATTCTGTTTTGAAAGGGTGAGAAAAAACAGTTCAACTGTAAGTATGACACTCTCCAAATGGTTTTCCTGGAAAGTTCTAACAAAGGTCCAGGAGGCAGAGTACAAGTTATTTTTAAATGGTCTTTAATTACAGAAATTGTATTACTGAAGCATCATCTTCTTAAATTGTTCAGAAGCTTGTAAGCTATGAAAACAAAAGAAAAAAGAATTAAAAAGGAACTAAAGCAGAGAAACCTCTCGTAAAGAAATTATTTGATACCTGCAAGAAATGAACTTGTAAAACTAATAGTATAGGATTGCTATTCTATTTAAAACTCCAGCAAGTAAGCTGGGAAAAACATGTTTCATGAAATGACCTTGAAATTGGCAACACTGAGGCCTGATTTTGAAAACAGATAGTCTTTGTTGGTGACTAGAATTTTGTAGGGTTTTTTCCCTAATATTATCCATTTTCACATTAGGACTCCCATTGTCCTTGCCCATATGAGTAAGATTAATTAGTGCACTTAAATGATACAAACACAGACTCCAAGTTTGTATTTGTATTACAGACAAATAAATGTTCTGCAGGGATTGCACAGGGAGTATGGCAGTAAAAGAACTTGTGGTATTTTTAACTTTTCTGAAGACTCAGTTTTCATTTGGATTTCCCAAGTTTACCCAACTTCAGTGAAGCAACACCTGTGTATTTAAAGGCCAACCAATGATAAGAATCACTGAGAATATTTCAGAATATTAGATTAAATAAAATTTCAGAATTCTAATGCATTTGCAAATATTTTTCCTCACCTCACTACTTGTTTAAGACCTGGCTGTCTTAAAGGTCTTATAATGCTGGGCAAGGGTGATACCCCAGAAAATCCTTTCAGAATTGGACTTCATCTAAAATTACTTCCCATTCAGGTAAAAATTTTATTCAAGACTAGATTAGCAGAAGAGGTTTCATTTTTATTTAGGCGTCAAAACGCGTAGCAAAGCCTACAGATGGGTTCAAAAATTCAAAGTCAGCCTTTTTCTAAGTACCTGAGTGCAAATGACCTCATTTGTAAAATCTCTTTCTGTTGAGGAGGAGAGGTAGCATGAAAACCCAGCTTTTGCCTAATGTTTGTCCTGAAATAATTTATGCTTTATTTTTGAGCAGAGCAGGGAGCTGTCTAACCTTGCCCTCTTAACCATGCTGCAAACTAATTTTAGAGAGGCAAACAAAGAATTTTATAGGGAAAGCTCCCCACACCTGCTGGGTCACTGCCTTTTGGTTAAATGGGCCATTTTACAGACATTAATATGATTCACAGATTAGCAAAGTCCTGTGCAGGAGTGGAGTATTTCAGGCTGCTGGATGCAGGAACTGCTGCACCTGTTGGTCATTCCAGCAGCTCATCCTCATCGGAGAAACTCTGATGTCCCCTCACTCTAACCACAGATTTTTAAGCAAAGTCAAAAGCTAATTTTGCTTTCCTGTGAGTCCTGAAGTATGTTTTCATATTATTTCCAATTACACAGCACAGGCTCAGCCTTTGTGGCTGCCAAACTCTTGGGGTGGAATTCCAAGGAACTGAGATTTAATGTGTATGATCATATTCAGTGAGCAAATCAATGTGCTTCTGAATATCACCCCGGAGAATTCCTCCTGTTTCCTCTTTGCATTTTCTCTTTTTACATTTAAATCAGTTTCTCTTGTTGCTGCCATACTGGTGACATGGATTATCAGAAGCACTTATTACTACTCACCAGTATTAATTGAATATAAATAGGAAAGAAATGACAAAATTGCCACCAATGTGCAGCTGATATTAATGTCCAGCCACAGCACACCAGTTTAGAAGGGAAGGGTCTTTTTTTAACAAGGAATGGGGTTTTCTGTTGTAATCATGTGATATTCAATCAGCTCAAACACTGCTGATCTCCAGGAACACTTCAAAAGCAAGAAATATCACTTGAGAAAACTGTATAATTATCTATATCTGAATATTTATGGAAGAATAAACTGAAGCTAATGTTACAGGGTGAAATAATAAAGGAGAAGCTAATTTGTGTGACCCAGGCCTTTGGTGTTATGCAGTGGGATGATTTATCTACTTTGGCAGCATATCATAAAACGATTAACTTTGCCCAGGTATTGTTGGAGCCTCAGGTTGTTTTACTCAAATAATTTCCACTGCATTTATTTGATTGCCAGTATTTGGCTTTTTTTCTAATCCCAAATTCTTGTTGTCTTAAGCAAATGAATTGCAGGCAGAGGAATTATTCATGTGAGGACAGCATGTTGGATTTGGCACTAAGATATGTAAAATAATCAGGGAGTAAACAGCATTTCCATACCTCTTCATCTGTTTATGTCAGGGATAAAGTTATCAGAATCACCTGAGAGATTTAAAAGTAATTCATGTTCTCAAAATTCAATGGGATTTAGGCTTTACTACCTTTACTGCAGCTCCATGAAAATATAAAACACATTCCGTATTTTCTTTATCCATGGATACTTCTGTATCTCACTGTCCCTCCATCCAGTGCTTCCCCTCCATTTTTAAATCAGTGTTTGTGCAGTGCCAGGACTTTTGTCCAAAAGCAGACCAGACTATAAATTCATAGTGTTCACTCGTCTCTCGTTTCTGATGTCCAGTTGCAAACACTCAAGGCCCTTCAGATTTCCATTTCCATGGAGATTTTCATCATGAAAAGCAGCTGTCTGCAGACATATTTCAGTCTCTCAGTCTACAAACTCTCGGCTTTTATCTCCCTAGGACTGAAGACCATTGTAGGGGCACTTATCCAGTCTGTTAAGAAACTTGCAGATGTGATGATCCTGACCGTTTTCTGCTTGAGTGTCTTTGCCCTCATAGGCCTTCAGCTCTTCATGGGCAACTTGAGACACAAATGTGTCAGGGATTACACCATGTTTAACTTCACCAATGGCTCCTTGTACTTGGATGGTAGGATGTGGAACAACTCCGAGGAATTTCTTAGTGATCCAGGTAAGCTCTTTCTTGTCCTGTAGCCTGGTTTCTGCTCATTTGAGGTTTTCTTTTTTTGTTTGTTTATTCTGCATTGTTTTGGGTTTTTTTAATTATATTGACTAAGATCTGCATGTGAGTCAGCAAAATGTGACTACTGGCTCTTCATGATGTCAATGTGGTTTAGAAAGACCTTGGAAGTTTTTTGTGAATCTCTATGGTGCCTTCCTAGTTCCTGCTGAAAGTACTTTGGGTGGTTTCCTATGATGTTCTGGTTGAGTCACTGATGACTTTCACAGTTTTAGGGTGTCTTACATATTTTTAAAACTCTCTTTCCTGGAATTAAGCAATCACGTGAAAATTTCAACTCTGTGTATGTGGGTCTGGTTTGCATGTTATTTCTCTGAAGACAATTTATATCTCTTGCATTTTCTAGCAAAACTTCAACATTTGAGTTAATGGTCTTAAAACCAAAAGGTAAAGCAGAGCAATTCAGTCTTTATTAATCTGGAAAATCCCAAGAGAATTTTTTTAAGGAAATCTTCTGCTGTTTGGGCCCTAACTCATTACTGGGTTGGGCCATCCTGTACATGACCAGTGGCCTTTGGTATTTTATTTATTTTGATGAGAAAAAATGACCACATAGTCAACTCATTAACTGGAATTTTGGTTGAGAGGCAGTGGCACAGCGTCACGGGGTACCTCTGCTCTGACTGTGTAGACCCTACAGTCCTACATTTCCATCCATCTGCTCTGTAAAAACCCCACATCTGACTCGTGGAAGTTGCCTGGCTTGACCCAGGGCCCTGTTGAACCAGGGATTAGGCCAAGGGGAGTCCCACCATTCCCCACTGGTGACTTCTGGACCTTCTGCTCAATTCCTCTCACTGTGGTCTGAGCAGCCCTGGAAACAGAGGTGTTAGAAAGGTTTTGTTCAAGGAGTAAAAAGCTCAACGTGGCTGTCTTTAAGGCATGATGTGGTTGATGCAGCATTAAGGAAGGACTGGTCACAAAGCTCTGGCTGAATGAGGGTTGTCTTTGGAACTGGCCCTGACCATCAGGTTATGTGTCCTCTCAGCGTCCCTATATCAGAGCCCCTTATCAGCTGAAAGGGGAAAGAGCTCTTGGACTTTTACTGGATGGTGTGGAACCTGCTGATTACCCTGTCCATGTTCCCTCCAGTTCCAGCTTGGAAACAAGTGAGGAAATAGCAAAGATATTTGTGCACCTGTGGCACTTCAGGGCTCCTCTACCCACAGATAACTGAGAGCTGTGTGAGGTGCTGCTTTCCCCTTCTCACAGAGGCATTGAGTGATAAAATAGTGATGGCTGGAAGCATAAAGCCCTGCAATAAAGGTGAAAGGAAGAAATGGAGCTGTGGAGATAGTCTGGCTCTCCGGAAATGGAAATAGGGTAAATGTGACACAGGACAGTCTGTGTTAAAATACAGATAATGTCAGGGCCAGCTGCAGCATAGCTTTAAATGCAAGGAATTTTACAGCCGCTCCAGCATACCATGAGCAAGTTTATTTATGTGGTCCTGATATGGGGAGGAGGGCAGACACTCCCAGAAATCCATATAGGAAATCCAGCTATGGTTAACAGGGTCATGAAAATATACTTGCTATCACTAGAGGAGATTTACCTATTACAAAGGTAATCAACTTGGTGGGATAATGGATTAAAGTGAATTAAGTTTTAACCCTGTGGCATTACAAGGAAGTAATAACAATAATAATATCAACTAGTATTTACATAATATCTGAGACTAAAGATATGGTGCATTATGGCAAGCAGTTGTCATTTACTTTGGATTGACAGAAATTATTTAAATAGTTAAAGTGTTGAGACAGTGCAGCAGGCCCCTGAACACCTAGAAGAAGAGTAGATTTATAAGAAAAAAGTAGTGACCTCTAAATAAGAACAATGAAGCCTTCCTCAAAATGCTGAAGAAGGCGCCTTAGCTGTTACAATGAGAAAGAACAATATTAAGCAAGATTTTCATTTAATGTTTGCTATTGCGCTAAAGCAATTCGGAAATGGAGAGACTGGCTCATTTTGTGACTAGATGGGATAGTGCTTTGTATTTCATTTTGCATAAGTATTATGGTGAAATGAAGTGACCGTTTAAAGGAGAGGCACTGACCACAATTTAATAACAGTCCGAATTTCAAGTACTGCAGGGAATTAAGCAATACATACAGTTAGATTAAAGTGTAGGCAGACCAAATTAGATAAAAAGAGGAATATATTAAGAAGCAGAATCTTGTCAGTGTTTACTTTGAAGAAGAACTAGAGAAGAAAATTGGCCAACATGTTGAGATAGTAGAGTTCACGCGAAGGGAGCACAGACAATTACAAGAGCTCTTTGGAGATTTCAAAACCAGCGTGGCTGAGTCACTTAGTTTGGAGCAGGGATGTTAATCTAAAAAACCCAGAAAACAGAAACCTGAAGTACTGTCAGAGATCCATAATAATACTTTATAGAAAAAGGGGGATGTAAAGAAATAAAGGAGTGAAAACCACTGAAAACTAAAATTGGAGAAATTCTTAATTCTGTTCATCAGGACACCAAAATAGAGAATTAAAATGAGGTGATGTGACAGTTCTGCTCTTCTTGGAGAGCAAAAATTTGTTTTGAATTCTTTAAGAGTGTTTTTAATGTTTTAAAGGGCAATAGGGAGCCTCTGAAATGGCAGCAGCCTCCTCCTGTGCCTTTGAACCTTTTCTTGCATGAATGAAAGAACAAAAATCAGTAAAACCCCTTAAAAGGGTAATACAGGGAAGAATTGCTTGGTGCTGCAGAGGAAAGAGTAGATAGAGTTAGTCATGAGGTGTGAAGAAAGGTAAGAACTCAGTTTTGAGTCTTGCAAAGCCCTTTTAAGTTTGAGATAAGTATGTGCTGTGGGCACTTGCTGCAGGAGACATTTTGGTTGTGTCTCTGGGACAGCCATCTGGGATGGCCTGGGACAGCTTCAGGTCTTCTTTTTTATTCAAAACTTACTTCGTGTCTGGACAAAGTTCTGCAATCTTTCCTTAGCTGCATTAAGCCTCCAGGCTGGAAAATTTTTTTCTCATCTCTCTTCTTGATCCTCTCGTTTTGGTTTTATATACAGGGAAAAAAGTCAGTATATAAACTTTGCAGCATCACTGGCTTAACCACAATTATGTGGTAACCCTTGATTTTTGATTGATCCCTGAAGAAATAACCATCACGATCCCAGATTTCAGGAACTGCTTCCCTTGACTCCATACTCAAGACCCACAGTTGCTTTCCTATTCTACCAGTTTCTTCACCACAACTAACTTGGTTGAGGTGCAGGTGCTGCTTGGCCCCTCTGCTGCCCCTATTCCTGCCTCCACCTCCAGTAAAGGCAGAGTGCCAGCACTGGTAGTGGTGGTGTAGGAATTGTAGTGGCAGAAGAAAAAAAAATATTTTTTCCCTAAATCTTGTCAATCCTGCATTGCAAGGTTGCTGATGTTGTTGAGAATTTTTGGGTTGTCCCCTCCTGTCTGCCATGAGATGATCATACACTAAGTCCCATAAGGAATTCCTGCCTGTCCACCCAACACAGTTTGTTCTTGCCATCATTTCAATGGCTTCTGCAGTGGGAGGAAGTGCCAGGAAACTTGGGAAGAAAGAGGCAAATCTTATAAGCATGGAGATCCAGTGGAGAAATTCAAACAGGCTCCTATTCAGGTTCACTAAACACTAGAATACAAAGTCCTAGAATACAAAAGTGTCTGCAAATATTTCTGATTAGACTGTCAAGAAGGGAAATGTCTCGGCATTGTGATTAAAAGCTTAAATCTGTGAAAGAAGTTTCTGCTAAGTTACTGTGGGTGCCTCTGGTGTCTCAGCTTAATTACTGGGCACAGCAGTCATCGTAAGATGAGACAACTTTTTAGTCTTTCCTCAACTCACAGTGGAGATGCAGGTCTAAAATCTGCCTTTTGGTGGGCACCTCTCTTCATGATGAACAAGAGGATGGTTATATTCTTTCCACCCATTTAAATGGCCCACAATTTAAACAGCAACCTGTATGAAGAAGGCTTATCAGAAAAATTATTCCATTCTGGTTTTGTCTGCAATGAGTAATGCTTAGCACTGCAAACCTAGAGAGGGGAAAAAATGAAGATTAAGGCAGAAGCAGCTCATTGGGTTCCCAGTTCCCTCTGCACGACTACTCTTTGAATGAATGGATTGTGGGATGAGAGATACCTGAGCATCAGATAAAATCAGGCTAAAAAATTCTTCATGTCAAGTGCCAATGGTAAAATTAGAGTCATTCATCTGGGAAAACAGTGACTACTGATAGGTAATTATTTTCCTACCCGCAGTTCTAGATTTGGTGAGAGATTGCGATCAATAAGCCCAAGGAGGATTATTTTTAGACATTAATAACAACAAACCTGAAAGACTGAAGTTTTAGATGCAGCAGTGATTGTATATAAAAATGAAATAAAAGGGGAAAAAAAAAGGTTGAAAACAATGATAGTTTACATCCACAACATTATGAAAATTATGCGATCAATATATCAATATCAAAGTCATTGAGCTGTTGGTTATCATGAGAAGAGTTAATAGTTTAGAAATATCATCTGACTGAAAAACTGCAAGCTTAATTTCAATACTTGTAAAGATTTCTAGGAAAGCAGCTCCAAATAACAGTCTTGAAAGCCTGCCTTGGGTTTGTGGTGTTTAAATTAAAGACGTATTTGATGAAGTGAAGCTTTACAAACGTGTGAGTTAGAACGAATTAAAAGCTATAGGATGTCAGATATGTCACTGGCTTAGACATGTACCAATGGGCTGAGTGTAGTTGATTCATGTAGCTGATGATTTTAGAATCTTTAATGTCATTTATGTATTCCATTATGAAAATGGATTATTGACTAGTCAGTAAGCAGAAATCTGAGTCCTTTTGTGAGCAGGGCTTGATGTAAGGGCTGAACACATAAGAGAAATGCTTTAGAAAAGAACCTTAAAAATATAATTAAATTATAAAGTTGCTTATGGAATGATAGTCTTACACCCCAGTATTTTCTTTTTCTTTAGACTGAATACCTTGTTTAAGACACTCTGAAAGAGTCTTGTTTTCAAAGTGTTCTATATATGTTTTCTCTCAAAATCAGAATCTTTTAAGATAAAAAAGAGCAACCCTGTAATTTTCTTTAGATAGTCCTGTCCAAGCAATTGATATTAAAAAAAATATTAACGAGTAAAAAAATGAATGTTCAAGCTTTATGAACCTTTTACTGGGAGGAATCAGCTACTATTTTTATAGGTTAAAAGAGGTATTCCAGGGCTGTTATTTTTTTCTTCCAGACTAGTTTCTGGCTTTCATTTCATGGCAGTGATTCTTCTCTTCTTCTAGACCCAAATTGTGTAGTTAACAAAGGTCTGGGGGAAAAAACAAAACAACGTCAACTAAAAAGAAAAAAATCCATATCAAGATTAACGTAATATCTTTTTCGTCACCTCCAGTTAGACCTGGAAGACTTATGGTTGCTTCAGGTTCTAGATTTAGAAAGATGTATAGAGTATGTGAAGTTTTGGGGATTATGTGAAGTTTTGGGGATTATGTGAAGTTTTGGGGATACCCATCCAAATCATGGGCTTCTTGGGCACTTGAGAAGGGATCAAAACTTGTGTGGATCTGTGCCCCTTTCTGAGGCATAGATCTGTGAATATATAGAAATGCATGCATGTAGATGAGGCTGTGTGTGTCTTCTCTAAGCTGTGTGCCTGGCTGTTATCTCTGCCTGATGAAATCATTTTTGTTTCCAGAACCACTGAAATGGAGCTGTATGAACAGATACTCTCAATCTGGATGAGAACTGCAGAGAAAATAATTTTGTTCAAGTCAGATAATAAATATAGCAAGTTTGGGGAGAGCTAAAGTGTTTGAGGCGTTGTCGGAGGTGGTAATAGAAGACAGTGAGTGTTTGATGAATAATTATGGAGGTGAAGGAAAGGGAGAAGCAATAAATCAAGTTGGGACTGGAATAGGTGTTTTATTATGTATGATTGTATATGAACCAGTGATTAAAACAAGGAACCTCTCTGGGCTTTCAGACTGTGCTTGTCAGCATGGAATCTATTGACATTACTCCACTTTAACTGTAAATATTGTGGCATTGTTCGAGTGCTGTGGGTTTTTTGATAAATAGCTTCATCAATGCTCAAAACGTAATGCTCTGATGTGTTACTAACATGGGCATTGTACCTGTGCACTTCAATGTTTTAAGCTAAATAGAAAAAGAAAGCCCCATCAGAAGTGCAAGGATCAGAAAAACATAGGAATTGGTAATGTTGAATCCAATACAGTGTCTTTCTGACCATCCAATAAGATTTTTTTTTGGCCTTGTGATGAAAGATGAAGTTCTTACATTGCAAATATTTGAAATATTTTGTAAAACAGGAGGATTTGTACCTCAGTTACACTTCCTTTGCTCTCATCACTGCTCACAGAAAGGAGAGATCTACTTGGGGAAAGATCTGCCATGGAAAATTCAGACTACACATTTTCAGTTTTCCTGCACCTTCAAATTGTTCATAAACTACAGAATTAAAACACCACTTGGCTTGCACAGTGATGTGCTTTTAAAAGGACTTTCTATGTGTCCATTAAGCCCTGTCCATGGACTGCTCCATGCTCCAAGTTCAGCAGTAAAGTGCATTGCAAAGGCAAGAGGCATCTTCCTCTTTCAGCACTCAGCCCAGGTGCACCATGAGCAGAGAATAACTTGCATTGCTGCTTGCTCTTATTGTACTGGTTTTAAGGAATAAGTAAAGATTTATTTTCTCCTGATAATTTTCATCAGTGCTGAATTCCCCCCAAGTGGGGTGGAGTTAAAATATGGGAATTCCCAGGCTCAATCTGGCCTTGGCATACCTACAGCAGCATCTCTCTGTGGCACTGAAGAGCCCCATTTGCTCCAGAAAACAATTAGTAGAGCTCAAAATATAGATATTTTTTCTAATTTTCTATTAACATTAACTGTTGGAACTCAGGGTATCCTTACCTACACAGGCAACAAATCTTTCTTTGAATGTTTTGTCCACAGGGGCAGCCTGCTGCAGCAACTTCAGCAGTTCAAATGGGAAGTACAGTGAAAAATATTTCCTTTATCTCTAGTTTTGAAAATTCTTCTTTTCTTTTCTCCCCCTCCATTTTCTTAAGGCAAAAAACATTGTTATCACGTTCTTGTCACTAGGAGCACACAAAGCTCCCTGTTCTCCTTTTCCAGAATGCATGCTATTTTTTACTGTGATAGTCACCTTTTTTCTAGGATAAAAGATGCCCATTTTTTCAATTGCTGCTCTTCTTAAATTTTCCCAGACATTCTCATTACCTTCTCAATACTTTCCAGTCTGGCAGGTACCCTACTGAAAGCACTGAAAGTGGTCTTTCTTCTGGATCATAGAGTCATTTAGGTTGGAAAAGACTTTTAAGTCCATCAAGTCCAACCATTACCCCAGCACTGCCAAGTCCACCAATAAACCCTGTCCCCAAGTGTCACATCCACACATCTTTTAAAACCCGCCAGGCATGGGGACTCCACCACCTCCCTGGGCAGCCTGTTCCCAACATCCAAACTAAACCTCTCCTGGTGCAACTTGAGGGTATTTCTTCCAGTCCTATCACTTGTTCCCTGGGTGAAGAGACCAACCCCGACCTGGCTGCACCCTCCAGTCAGGGAATTGTAGAGAGTGAGAAGCCTTTCCTGCCCTCCAGGAGATCAACACTCCCACCCAGCTTGGTGTCATCTGCAAATTGACTGAGGGTGCACTTGATCCCCTTGTCCATATAATTGAAAAAGTTATTAAACAGAACTGATAGAAACAAGCCACTGCTCATCAGTCCTTTCCTGTATATTACTCCATCGTGGCCCTCCTGTATATCAATATTACACTTTTCTCTGATCATGGCTTCATATTACATAAAAGTGTTGACTAAGAATCCCTCCAAAAAAAAAATATCCATCTCTCTTACCTGAATTTAGTCAGGGAATTTAAGGACTGACAAGGTTATGGATAAGTGAGATTTTCTCCTTCTCTGCTTTACTTCAATTTCTGACAACTGAATATCCCATTTTGCATTTCTCCACTCTTTTTTTTTAGTGGAGTAGGTCTCTCTAGTGCTCCTCATTCAGTCCATGCCTCAGACTTCATTTACCTGGAAAATACTGTGTATAGGAGATGTTGTTACCTCTCTGTTCACCCTTTCTTTCCCTTGTACTTATAAATGTAACAAAGAAATGCAGGTGCAGCCCTCTGTTAGCCCAGAGAGATCCTGCATACTGACTTTTCAGCTTTATCGATGTTTTCTGTCTCTCAGTCATTCTTTGATCCAATTTGTTTTCTTTATCACAGTAAGTGCAGAAGCTGGGTTTTTTTCCTATTTTTACATCATCTGTCTGCAATCACAAATGCATTCAACCTTTGTAGCAGCTTTTGATTTTATTTTGTGTGAAACATATGAAAAAATTCCACAAAACACGAAACGTCTACAAAACTTCCAGAGAGCACATTTCAGCACTTTGCTACCTATTCATGTGGAACATGTGTCTAAACAAGTGGTATTAAATGTGCTTTTAGATACATGCTTTGCACCCTACAGCCCTAAGTGTGTGGCTCTGAGTGACTGGTGAGGCACAAAGGCATAGAAGGAGGTTAACTGAAGATGTTTAAAAGCCAGATGTGCGTTTATTGCTAGTCATTGTCTCCTGTCTCGTCTTCCTGGGGATGCTCCTGGACTTGGCAAGGTCCCCAAGCCAATCTGACAGCATCTAAATTCTCCACTCTCCTCTAGTGCACGTCTCCAAAAGCTCCTGATGTGCTTTTCCTCCTCTCCTGATGTGCTTTTTGTTCCCTCAGACCATGTGAGCAGCACAAACCACGTACTGTGGATCTCTGAGGCTTTCAGAGCCTCTTCCTAGTGCACGGGAGCCATCTAGCTCAAGAGGGCTTGATTGATATTTTTAGTGGCTTTTTCTCAAAGGGGGAAAAAGCTGTACTGTCAAAATTTGAGACATTTTCTGTGCTGTGGCGACTGCTGAGCCTGGCAGGGAAATTGCTTCTCTGACTTGTCTGGAGCATGGGGAGAAGCACTAATAGGAGCCTACCAGAGAGGCTCAGACTGAAGGAGACCACTTTCCTCCCACCACCTGGTTGTATGATTTTCTACAACCTCCTCCCAGCCTCTCCATATCTCCTGCAGGACAACTCACACCCGGAATTCCAGGCTGTGTTTGCCACAAAGTCATGCAGTTGCCAGTGCTGTACATAAAGTTGTCCCCTTGATCTCTGCCCCTTCCACCCACCCAACCATCTTGGCCATAACTCCTCCTGTTCCTTTTTGAACTGACATTTGGGAAATGTCCTTCCACATGGTTACAGGGTATGGAGGCAGCAGAGAGCTGGGCCAGAAGTGGTTTCCCAGGGAAAGAGGGAGGATGGGAAGCAAAGAGAGGAGAGCACACAAGAGCCTCTGAAACTCAGCAGAAGGGTCAGCAGCAGCAGATGCCAGGGGACAGCAAAGGAGAGCCAGATCCCCCGTCACGGGCTGAGCAACAGGAGAGCAACTGATTATTATAATTATTTGCAACCCCTTTTAGCCAGGAAGAACTAACCAGCAGTGCCATTTTTTTCCCCAAACATTCTCCCCTAATAACACCCTTAATACAGCCTGTTCCATGGCTTTTGTGAGGCATGTTTTTCATCTTCAAACTCAATTTCATTTATGAGAGGCTTCACCGTGTGTGACACAGTGTGCACACAGCAAGTGCGGCAAGGATTCGTTTTAATTATTGTGTATTACCGGGAGGCAAAGTGTGTTTGCGCCCGTGGGCGAAAGGGCGAGGAGGGGGTGGTGTCTGTTTCCTTTCCGTGCTATGTATCACAGCCGTAAGGAGATGGAGCCTCCTGAGCTGCATTTTAAATTTGGAATCGGGACGTTGGGTGGCTGTCAGTGCTCTGTGCCAGCCCCAGCACAGGGAGAAAGTCTCCAACCAGCGAGCGCCCGTGTGGCTGCAATAAATAGTCCGAGATAACAAACACCTCTCTGAAGTTTTTGTTAGAAAGTCAGCCAGAGGACTCTTCTCCGGGCGGTGACTAATGATATTTGAATGTTGCTCTTTATGCAAGTGGGATAATATAGAGGGTTGTTGTTGGGGTTTTTTTAAAACTGGAATTAATTTGTTGTGTAAGTTGAGTGAAACTAACATTTCGGTAGGGCCTTCAAAGGAGGAGCATACACTGGAGGCAGAAACCGTGTTTTCTAAGCTGACTCCAACATTTTTTACTTTTCTGAATGAGAAAATTTTGCTTTCCTTCACACAGAAATGAGGAAGGTTTCTACCCTGCAGTCTATGTACCCTACTGGCTTTCTGCTCAGTTGAGTGATAGAGGTGTGGAAAGCAAAAGGTGGAGCATATTTTTAATTGGAATAATTTGTTTTTTGAGAAAGTTTGCTTTTTTTTTTTCTGTTAATGTGACAAGTAGAGACATTGTGAATGTTTGCTGTGTTAGAATCACCTGGTGTGGGAGGGAGCAATACAGAGACCTGAAAGATATTGAAAAATCAGAAAAAGTGTAGAATGAAACAGACAAAAATGATGAGGAACTGACTTTGGAAGGAGGATATTGCAAGAATAGAATTTAGGAAATAGAAATAGAATTTCATTGGGAATTTGTGTTTTTACTCACTTGCATACAGTGACTTTAAAATGATGGCCAGTGTTTTTTGCATTGAGAAGTGTAGGAGGGAGAGCATGGACTTCCAGGAGACTGTGTTATTCAGACCATTTTTAATTCTTTTAATATGACCAGGTAGTTACCTTGCTCTGGAAATTCCTGTAGAAAAATTCCTAAAAGGCAGTGTATTGTTTATAACAGTGACATCAGTATTTCAGTAAAGCTGGTAGAAAAAAAATCAGCATTTGCTGTGGAAAGAATGGCATGTTGCATAGAGTTTTTGTACACACACACAGGTGCTACAAATATCATGGTTTTGGCTTCATTTTACTTGAAAAATTAAAAATCAAAAACCAAAAGCAAACACCTAAAATAGAGGGTTTCAGTTTTATTTTCCGTATTTGATTTCCTACTTTTTTCCCACTCACAAGCTGAAATTCTTCGGTGAAAAATAAAACAAAAATTAATTGCAATCTTCCAAGGCAATGAGAAATCATTGTGTTTTCAGGTGGTGTTGCTCAGTTTGAGCAGTTTTCAGAAAGAAAATCGTACTCTACATGAAAAGGAGTTTCTAGTTCTTTGCCCACGTTAGAGTTAACTGATGGGAAGCGGAGGCCATGGGTTAATATGGTACCAAGGTGGTTCGTTCTTTAAAGCAAGAGTGAAAGCCTGTTTGCTTCTTGCAGCCCTCTGATTGCCCAGCAGGCTTGATTGAAATCCAAACCAACGGGCTTTGAAGGAAAGATTGATTGTTGTGCACATTTTTGATAATACAGCAATTTGTCTCCTTGGGTATAAAGCTCTAATCCCCCTTTCATTTATCAGAGTGGAATCAGGGGCTCGCCTCTTCCTCGGCCCGAGGTTTGTCACAGTGGCTGTGACACCTCTTTGCACAGACCCCATGGTGAAGATGTCCCCTCCCAGCAGCACCTGCACACCAGTTCCCCACCCTGCATTTCATGGGGCTCTTTGGCATCTGCCTCACTTCTTGTTTTAGAAATGTAAATGTTTAAGTCAACAGCAGACAACAGAATTTTGTCTGTTCTTGAGATTTCAGATTTCTTGTTTGCACACAGAGAATCCTTGTCCTCCTCAATCCTGTGCTCAGACTCTGTTCTTGTCTTCTGATTTGGCTGACCAGGAGATGTCATTTTGGTTTTCAACCAATACTGTGCTCCAGAATTTCAATCAAACCTTGAATCATAAAATCATGGAATGGTTTGTGTTGGAAAGGGCCTTAAAGACCATCTAGCTTGGAGAGAAAGTGGTCTGGTCTGTTTGTGTCACTAACTCTGGGTATCCCAAAAGAGATGCCACCTGTCCTGAGAAAAGCACGAGTCTTTGCCCAGCAGAACTGGAGGGTGAAAGGCGATGCAGACGTGGTGTCCTCCTCCATTCTGTGGTGATTGATCACCAACCCTTAACCACGTTCAACTCCTGAGTGTTGCTGTCATGCAAGGTGTTTCCATAGGAAGCCCGCATGTCAGACAAAGAGGAAAAGCATCCAATCTGAGCAGGATCTGTGCTCTGATAACTTGTGAACACCATCACGTGCCCCTGTAACCACAAGCTCCTGGGCAGTAATTCTCTCTTGGCATGCAGCAGAGCAGGGCTTTTCCACTGCTCGCAGCTTACAGAGAAAGCCACAGCACATCTGTTCGGTGGTTGAGCCATTGAGCATTCTCTGCATAGCCCGCCTGGATAAGCTGTCACTCTTGATTTTTAAAACATTTCACAACAGAGGGTTAGCCTGGAATGGAGAACCTCTTGTGAGCAGCATCTGCAGAGGCCCCTCTGCTCACAAAGCCTTACTGTGCAAGGCTGCCACCATCATGTCTTAGTCAAGAGGGTATCACGTCCTCTCTGCTGCAGCAAAACACACCAGAATATTTACCCTTCCTCGGCGAGCAGCACACCTCTGTTTTGAATTTATTATGTTTCTAGAGCAATGCTTTTATCTGTTCTTCCCTGCCACCATCCAGGTTTTAGAGATGTTCCTTAGAACATCTCCTTTTCTTCACATTCCCTCTGGAACACAGATTTTTCTTATCCTTTTGAGAAGAAATTGGCCTCAGTACTGTTACTTACTCTGAATGTTAGACTTGGTTGGCTGGGGATAGAAGAAGAAGTGTGTATGCAAAGTCTCTCATCAGCCTGGAGATGCTAATTTCCTTAAGCCTTATTGATAGTCAGCCTGGGAGTGAGCCACAGCACTTAAACTTAGCTTGCTCCCCTGAGTCTCCCTTGAGAAGTGTCTGTCTCTCTCCATTGCCATTACAGATGACTACAGTGATAAATATTTGTCTTTGTGAATACTTCCTTGTTTGTTTGATCTTTATCAGCATGCATTTTTGTTTCTTTTGCTTTATACTGTGTGTTTTCTACTCTGAGCAGAATCCACCAGACTGAGGGAGTGGGCTGCTTTGTTAATATTATTACATTCTGAGTTAGAGCTGGTTACGTTTTTAACCTATGAGTCAGTAATTTCTACCACAGACTTCAGTTAATGTGTGTCTCCTCAGTGTAGAGACTAAAAGTTACAGGATAGCATATGGTGTGGATTCATTACACTTACAGAATTTAGTAACAATGTTCTTGGTTTGAACAGAGAGGGACATGGCTGAGTAGCATTTCCTAAAAACCTTGCCCACAGCCCATCGCCGCCTTATTCAACTGGTCAGATTCAGAATACAAACAGCAAGTGCTTACAGAGATTTGAAAAAAATGTATTTATTTTTCCGGTTTATAGAAGTTAAAATTAGCAAAACAAAACAAAAGCACCCCATTCATCTCTCAGTTGCTGTCCCAATTGAATATGCTGGTTGGTGGATGATATTTTCGAATGCTATCATTCCCAGAATGTGTTTATTAAAAAGCCATTTCTCTATTTCTGTTGCAGTGAACTATTTCATAAAGAATGGTACAGAAGATGTATTACTGTGTGGCAATAGCACTGATGCTGGGTAAGTACTTTAAAAATATCTTCACTTCTGGTCTGGTTTTGTTACCTTTATTATTATTATTATTATTATCTTTTTTTGCTATATTTTCCTCTAGTTCTGTCCACTTTTCACCAGCATGAAGTAGATATTTCAACTTCCTTGTGTCTAGGTGTAATAGGAGAGAGGATAATGACAATATTGTGCAGAGTAATACAATGTTCTCAACTGCAGGGAAGAGAAGTTTCTGTGTGTCACTTATTCAGGTTTAAAACCTTTAGGGGCCTTATTACAGTTCTTTTTCAGTGCATCTGAACTTCTCAGTAAAAAAAAAAATAGTGAAAACTAAGTAACATTTTGGCTGAGTGGAGAGTATTTTAATGGAAATGAAACAGGAATGGAAACAGAAAACCTGGAGGGATTTAAACTGATGATGAATTCCTGGCTTTTGGCAAAGGGAGACAAACAAATCAACAAATGTCCCAAAAATAGCATGTTTTGGAGGTGGGAAGGTACTCAGATTTGAGTTGTGATCTACATTTACACTTGATTTGTTTGTAGACTACATGTGTTTCATTTTCTCATTGTATAGACAGTGAGGAGATCCAGGGGTGTACAAACATCCTCTGCGTAAAGGACTTTATTCATATCCCTGTCATCTATAAATGCCAGTGGTTCCTCCCGCATCCCATCCTCAAGGTCCAAGTGCACTGTCGGAGCGTGTGATTTTATTTGACAGCTTCCCATGATCTTGATGGAAGTGGAAGAGTTCAGACAGGATGGAAAGAGACGGGATCTTGTGTGGTCAGAGGAAACTAAAAGCCATGCAAAGATTGCAGGCTGTTAGGAGCTGTAGGAAAAGGTGGAAAATACCTTGGAGTGGTGGGATAGAGGAGCTTTCGAGCCAAATATATGAGAGCATCTGAACCAGGGAGATGGGTGTCTTAGGCCAAGAGAGAGGAGGAGGTGCGATGATCCAGTTCTGGAGGGAGATGTTCTGAGCTGGTAGACCCAAATGCACAAGACTGCAAAGAAGTAGGGTTTATCTTAGGAAGAACTTAATGAGAAAAAAGGCATGTGTGTGCAGGGAGGCAGCAGGAAGATGAAGGGAAGATAAAATCTGAACTTGCTTGTGGACAAAAAGGCAAGAAAAGCCCTGAGGTCCTGGGGAGAGACGTTTTGCTTTCTGCTGCCACTGCCTGTATCTGTACTGACATGAGACAAAGGGAAAGCTCAGTGTCAGCCTTCCCTCTGCAGGCCTGGTGCATCTGATCCATATTGCCAGCCTGAGTTAGACTCCAGGATCCTTGGGCAGCGGGCCATGCTTTCCCCTTTGTTTGTTCCTTGGGAGGTACAATGTCAGCATCCATTAATTAAGCCCTTTGTTGATTGTAATACATTGCGTTTATCCAGGCTCAGGCAGAGCTCCAAGACTATTGGGATGTTTCCCGGGAATCCCTGGATTTGGCAATCTCCATTGTGCTGGTGAACCTCAGCCTCTGCAAACCAATAGGCAATAATATTGGGAAAAACACGTGTTCTGCACAGCAACGATACTTTTTGTGTCATGGAATATCCATTGTTCCAGCTGATGACCTGAGCCGTGGTGGTGGAAAGCTGCTGCTCCTGGGCAATGCTGAAAGAGTCAATTACTACTGCTTTGAAATTGTTCAGCTGGTGGGAAGTTAAATACCAATCCTGTATCCTTGGAGTATTTATATATTGGCAGCCTGTGTGGATTTAAGGGTTCGTTTCTAGCAAGACAAACCCACCGTGTTTCCTTCCCAGGAAAGTTAATAAATTGCAGCGTGTCAGCGAAAAGCCATGATTGGAGAAAACCTCTGGTGGAGGCACTGTGCCCACGAGAGAGTTACAGCCTGAAACAGCCAGGGGAGAACTTGCAGCTCCTGAGTATAAGAGGAATAAATTGCCACCCTCGAACCGAGTGTTCTTGTACTTGTTTTGATAAATACATCAAAACTGTCAGTGTTTGTGACATCAAGGGAAACCAGCTTTCCCTTTATGCCTCAATTCTTTCTTCTTCAGCCTTTTGCTGTTTTAGTTAAGTATTTAATACCACTGGGTAAAGTTTAAATGCCTAAAAATGGATAATACATATCCCTATTTACACTGGTTTTTTTTAGCTCAGGACTAGCAAGTGTTGTCTCATCTGCTGTACATTGCACAGAGTTGCTGCCAGACATCCAATTCCTGTTGTTTAAAGACACAAAGATAATTGGAAAGATGATCCTAAGGCCCCAGGGGATGTGCAAAGTTGTGTATTCCCACCTGTTGGGACAGGGAAAGCATCATTTACAGGCTGACGTGTCTAACGAGTGGATTTGTTTTCTCTCACCCTTCAATGATCAAAGCCAAGAGCAAGAGTGTTCAATGGTAAACCAAAATCTGCATGCTTGGGACCTTCTGGGGCAGGTTGCACCACAGGATCAGGAGAGGGGAGTTAAGAGGAAGTAAATGCATCAGGCTGTGGCTCCCTCTTTTTTTAGTAATGAAATTCATGACAAATGAGGACACTTAAGTTGGGAACCCACCAAGGCAGCAGGAAGGTGTGGTAAGGAAAGACAGCTGGCAAGGCCATGTCTGAGTGTTCACAGCATTTGTGGAACGTGCTTTTGCTCCCAGTTTGGAGCTTGAATTCATCAGCCTCTGGGATACACTGAGGACCCAAAGGAAATTCAGGGAAGGGCGGTGTCATATGTTCTCTCCTGGAAGGATTTGTTGTTAGAGTGAGGGATATCTGTCTTGTGGCCAGGATATTAAATCTTGAGGTAATTGAAAAAGCCATTTCAGTGCATTTTTAAAAGCATGTTAATGACACTCTGAGGTTTGTCTGGTTGCTGTTATTATGGAAGAGTTTAAAAAAAAATCTGCTATGGCAATTGTTAGGTGATGAGACTCGAGTGGTCTGATGTAAGAGCGTGCAGTGATGGAGACTGCAACCTGAGCTGGAGTAGCAAGCCAAAATCAGCAGGGAAATGATCATCAGTGGATTCTATATCACAGGCAATCTAATTATCTCCAAGGTGGGGGCTTTATTACATTACTAGGAGGGACTGTTTTCTGAACAAGCACCCAAGCTGCCAATAAAGCAGGAGGTAATGGATCTAGCTAATATTGATTCCAGTTCAGAAGGGATTTGAATAGATGTATGTCACTCAGCTGCAGCAAACATGTCTCTAGTACTTGACCTGGAAGATGCAAGGAAAAAAACATTTATTTGCATTTTTAGATATGCTCAAGCAACCTCAAGAATCTTCGTTAAAAGCCATGCTGGAGAGACATGGTAGGAATGTCAGGAAGATGGCAAATTTTTTAGGTGCACAATGGCTAATCTCTCTGTGGGATTTCCCGTTTGATGCCTCAGAAGCCTTCTTCTTGATACCTGAAATTTGACTTCTCTTCATTTAATCAAACAGAACTTTCATGTTGCCTTTCATTTTGTTTATCTGACTGCATTTTCCCCCTTGATGTACTGCAGGAATTTGTTTTGTGCTTGCAAGGAACAGAGTACAATGGAAATAAGTAACTTTTGGAGAAGAGGGAAAATCAAATGATTGTGATCAAATATATTCTTTGGCTCAAAGTGACACATGCTTGGTGTTTCACAACAAGCACATTCAGGAAACTACACTGATAGAAAAATTCTCTGTGTGTCACAGATTGGTCAGACTGGGAGCAGTGCTAACAGTAAGGCTCTCTTAACAAAAAAGAAAAAAAAAAAAACAAAAAAGTAGTGCATTTGCACAGTTGTTGATGTTTTTAAATGCATTTCAAGGTTAAATTTAGTAGTTCTTTTGGGCGTGGCTGCACTGGGATATGCACAATTTGTTTCTCTTTGCAATTCCAGCTTCTTTTATTTGATTTGTTTAAGATAAATGGAGAAAGCTCAACTAGTCTGATTTTAAAAAGGTATTACAAATTCTGTAAATTTGCTTTTCAATTTAATCCCCAGTATGTAGCTTATCCAATTTTGAACACCTTGTTTCAGCCTCAAGGAAGGGGCACTAAAGATCCAGTCCAGTGATCAAGTATTTGAGGGACCTTAGGTAGGAGCAGAAGGTGGAAACTGCTCTGTCCTTAGTGAAATCAAGTCCTAGCATCAAGTGGAGCATGATTTGTGCAGGGTGCAGAGCAGGAGGTGACAGCAGGCACCACTATACACTTTATATATATATATATATACTATATATACACATCCTCTATGTTTGCCCTACTGTGTGAAAGTGGCCCTGCAGTGCAAAATTGCCATGAGTCCACAGATAAGTATTTGTGGTGATAGTGGCTTGGGAAAGGAAGGGTAGCTGGTGGTGGTGCTTTAGGGTGTGCTCCGGGACCTACAGCAAGGACAGAGAACCTGCAGCAAGAGCAAAGCAGCACTTGGTGCCTGGCCCCAGGCGATGGGACAAGGGCAACACCAGGCAAGAAGTGAGGGAGCTCCAAGGGCCTCGCCCGCAGGAGGAGCTGCAGTCCTGGTCCCACCTTCAGGTCCAACGAGGCATCCTGCTAGAGCACACCGCCAGTGTCCTGTTGCTGCCACCAGAACAGATTCTCGGTGTGGAGCAGATCCCTGGCAGGCCACACCAACCCTCCCAAGCAGTTCCAGCTTGTCCCCTGTTGGTGACTTTTAACCATCCAATTTGGTGAGGTGACCAGCCCTGCAGAGTCCCCTGCTTCCCCACCTAGTAAAGATTTTGGGCTGCAGCAGCGTGGAATTATCTGTCTGCGAGAAAGGAAGATACATTTCAGCTCTAAAGCATTTCCACTTTCATCCTGCTGTAATTTCACAGGGATGTTTTTCTGCTGTGCTCAGGCTGCTGTTTTTATTTCCCCTCCTGCCTGAAGGTTTAGTTGAGCAATGGGAACAGCAAGGAAATTTGTCCATTAGGAGAAAGAGACAAGATGCTGTCAATGTACAAAGTAAACAAGCAGACATGAAAGAGAAACTTAAATTCTTTCTTTTCACTTTTTCACTTGCAATTACAGCAAGGAGCTGGCTTTTCAGAAAAGTGTACATGTTTTGAGTCAGTTGTGTCCCCTTTGGATCTCAAGGTCAGACTGCTTAATTTTTTTTTTTCCCCTTGCACATGATATGTCCTATGTGTTCAGATCATGGGCAGGAATAGTCTACAAGATCATACTGACAATGAAAGCACGTTTGTCTGTACTGATATTACCAAAAAAGACTAGTGAACAGGAAGGAAAAGCAGCCAGTAAATCTACTTCAGGAGCAACAAGAAAACACCTTTGGCAAATGCATCCTAGTAACTGTTGCTATAGAAACTTTAGCTACCTTTATTCTCACTATGACCTTGATTTTTCTTAACAGGATACATTAAAATAATGTACACTGTGGGGCAAGATTCTCTATGGTTTGGTAAATTCTGTCTCACTGAGCTCATTGCATATAAGGGATGAAGGAATGGCCATGTGCTGTAGCGCTCCTCAAAGTTTCTGTGTCAGTTCTAACTCTTTCTAAAGTATTATCAGAAAAAAAACCTTTGTTTGCTTTTGTGTTGTGGCGTTTTACAAAGGTAATTAATGCCCACACATAAAATTGCATCAGATGCCTGTTCTCACAGTCTCCATGAGCACCAAAAGCAGTGTTTTTGTGGCAGTTTCTCCACATCCCCATCCTGTCAGCGCGCTCGTTACTCGTACAGCGAGGCAGCACTTTGATCTCTCTGAGCTGTAGTAACATTCCTTTGCCTTTATGCATCCTCCCCGAGGTGATTTAAAACCCCTTGTAAAGGCTTATCACACCCCTCAAGGGTGGAGAAGAAACGTGCTCCATGCTGGGGCAGAGAGCTGCTGTCGGGTGCTTCCACCAGTGCTACCGCAGCGCTCACCCAGGCCTTGGCAGGGGAGAGCCAGGAAGAATGTGTGTCTGCCAGAACGTGTCAGACAACCTCCAGCAACACAGCCCCAGCCGCACGAGGAACTGGGGAGCTGCACCAGGGAAAAGTGCACCCGGTTGATTCTGTTGTTCTGCTGCTGATTTAAGTTCAGGCAACTCAGACCATTGCAGCTCTGAGCTGCCTGAACTTAAATCTGTGTTATTATTATTGCTGTTGTTGTTATCAGTTGTTTTCTGTAAGAAGGTCCTAGATTCAGGCCATATTGTGCTGGATAATGGAAAATTAGGATGAAAAGAGCTCTCTTGGCTTGGAGGTTTGGCATTTCAGAGGGGCAGTGCATGGGTGAGTGGGGTGGAGGTGTTGCACATCGACACTCCTGGGGAGCAACAGCTATAGGTAAAGTCAGGAGAAAGCCCTGGTTGCAAGTGATGTCAGGACTGCCCAGCTTTGTCAGGCAGGTCATGGTCTGCCAGCGTCTAACTTGCTGCAGGAATGGGTCCGTTCCTGGGAATGGGATACTGGGAGCTTTGGCACGTGCCCAGTGGGATTGGTGTGTGCATTACCCTCAGCAAATGCAGCCTGATGTGGTACAGCTGGGCTGACAAGTGGGAGAGGCTGTAAAGGTTGCTTGAGTGAGGAGGGTGGCGCAGTTTCCAAATGTGTCCTCTTCAAGAGTCACCAAAGAAAGGGTATTTTGGAAAGAACTGTGTTGTTTAAACTACTAGAGTTAAAGACTTAATTACACCCCAGTTTATCAAGCCATATTAGTGAATTTGTTTCAAACTTTCAGGCTATGCAGCACAACTTAAATGAATTTACCTAGATTCTGATGTAAATCACATCAGCTTTTCCATTTACTCTGGGCTGGTTACAGTGACAGGAGAGTGAGGATGGTTTGCTCATGGTGAGAAAGCCTCTTGCTTGAGTGTGTTAAACAAACAGAAAGCAACTATGACACCTCAAAGGTGCTACAGCGGCCGTGGGCATGACTTGAGGTTTTATACAGGTTTAGGAACAATAATAACAGTCCCCATTCCTAGGGATCAGTGGTGCGTTTGGAAGATCATGTCTCTGGTCAAACAGCAGCAGTAGGGATTAAATCCAAATCGACTCAGTTCTTAAGGAGGGGTAATATTACCTCTTAGTCAAAGCTGTAATAAGCTCATCAGCCGCATGAGAGAAGCAGACTTACTAGAGGCTACAGCCTTCATTAGGCAGTAATCTACTATTATGTTTATGATGATAAATTATTGCCCTACATTTTGTTTGGTGGGTTAGACAGAAGATCCAGTGTCTGGCCAATGGATTGAGTCAAAAGAAATGAGAGCTTGCCTGCCTGGCTGCAGCATGGACTCTGAACAAGGCACACTGCAGGGGAGGCAGCTGTTCCCCTCTCTGCAGGCGTGCGTGCGCGGAGGGCTCTGATGTCGCAGGCTGAATCCGCGGCTTTTCCATCTGCCTGAGCAAGCAGCCAGTGGGGGAGGCTGAAACTTTTCCTGGATACAAGTCAGCAGCATGCACAGGTCAGTGGGTGCTCTGAGCCTGTGAGCAAGCCTGCTCATGGGCACCTCCTTCTCTTTTCTCCTCCAGTTTCAACTCTTGCTTGATGTTGCTCTTTATTCTGAGCATTTCTTCTCTTCTTTGTCATCATCACTTTTTTTTTCCTTTTCCCTGCAGCATATGGTTCAATTTCCTTGCACTTCTGTCATTTCAGACAATTGGCACCCCTTCCTTTGCTTTTAAAAATGTCCTTCAAATTCTCTCTGTCAATTGGGATGCTTTGAGTGAGAGCTGCTGGGGGCTCCTGGTCAGACCTATCCAAGACAAAGCAAGGCACAGCAAGTCAGATCTTGGTTTTTAGATTGTAATTAGTGGGGAATAGTTAGAGCCTCTAACCATGATTAGTCTTTAATATTACAAAATAAGAAAGAGCAGGGGAAGGAGAGAAACCTATGACTTTCAGGCACATCAAGAACCCACTGATACCAATGGCTTTGGCTGGAGTGCCATTGGCTTTTGGCCCCCTTCTCCTCCATGCCCAGTTACCCTTACAACATTCATTTTAAAAAATATTTTCCTGTTCTAGAATGGGTAGTTTAATTTTTTCAGGTAAGAGCAAATGTTAGTCTAAGGATCTTTGTTCCCCCCACTATGCACTCCTGATTTGGCTGCTGGTCTCCTCCCTCAAAGTCAAGGGAAATGAGAAAATATGGAAAGTGCAGGGAAAAATACTCAGGTCTGTGGTCTAAAGGAAATTTAAGCCTCTCTTTTGTGTTCTGTGGACTTTAGCAGGATGAGGCAGGTTGAGGAAGACTCTACTGTGCTCATGAACCAGCCATGGAGGCCATGGGCATTGTCTGTCCTTCAAAGTCTGCAGGGTTTGAAACCCTACCTTGGAGGTTCCATTTCCAGCCACCAGGGTGATTTCCATTCCCCAGGAATTAGCCATGTGTTGAAGACATCAGCTGTAAACTTTTCACCTTGATTTCTGCATTATTAGGCTTAAGGTGTGACCTAAGCAGGAAGAGTAAGGGAAAAAAACCAAACAGGGTTTTGGTTTTTAAATTTTTGCTGTGTCTGTGGTGTGTGCCGCCTTGCTTCTGTAGTGAGCAAGCCAGAGTGTCCCTTTGGAACCTAAACTCGAGGAAAGTGCAGCCTTCACCCCGCAGATGTCATTGGTGCTGACTCCTGGTAGCACATGGACAACCCTCCCTGTATTTTCAGGATTTGGATGTTACAATCCAGTGCATGGTGGTTTTACAAATCTTCTTCTATTGCCCAACCCTACTGGCCACTGTAGCCTGGATCAGCAGGTTGCTTGGCTTGCCTAGATTAAACTCTTGAGACAGAGCATTGTGTCATTATGCCCCTCAGCTACAACTCTCTGGCATTCCCAGCCTGTGTTATTTAAACCAAAGCTGTTTCTTATGTCCTTTAATTTCCTGTACCAGTGCCAGCTTACAGTGCTGATTACAGCCTGATGGATAGGTAGGTAGGCTGCTGCTTTTAACTTTTCCAAATCAATGACACTAATTTTATTGTGATCAATTGAACAGCATCCTGTGACGCTCCTGTGGAGGATGGTATATTTATGTAGCTTGTTGTTGTTGCCCATCCCTGTGCATCAGAGGAGAGTACAATCCTCTCAAATGCTTCCCTGAAGTAAAAGAGGCTGAAGAGTTTGCTAAAAAATCCGGAGGGGTAGGCTTAATGTCATACATGGAGGAAGGTTCAGTAAAATCTTGAGGCTCCTTAAAAAAATCCTCAGAGGAAATGGTGTCAGTTGCAGAATAATATTCTCATGTAAGAGCCTTACACCTAAATTTCTGTAGTGTTTTTCTGGGAAGCAGCATTTTGTTTTCCTCTCTGTATTTTTAACACATTCCCATACCCTGTGGGTTATCTCTCTGTTGGCCACGAAGGAGGGTGAACAGGAATAAGGAGTTGACAAGTAGGAAATTCTGTCTCATGTGTCTGGTTGCTGTAAGAAGAATGTAAGCTAACATTAACAGCATTTTTGGGCTGGGGTTCATGCTTTTCATGCTGCAGCACCTCGTTTGAATGCTCTTAAAGCTGGAAATAGTATTAGAGAAGTATGTTATCCTGGTTTCAGCTGGGATGGAGCTAATTTTCTTCATTGTGGCTGCTACAATGCTGTGTTTTGGATTTAGGATCAGAATGATGTTGGTAACACACTGATGTTGCTAAGAAATGCTTCTACTAAGTGAAAGACTTCTCAGCTGCTCATGCCTTGCCAGTGAGGAGGCTTGGGGGGGCATGAGGAGCTGGGAGGGGACACAGCCAGGACAGCTGACCCCAAATGGCCAGAGGGATATTCCAGACCATGTGAAGTCACTCTCAGTACGTAAACTGGGGGGAAAGCTGGCTGGGGGCCACCACGTGGGAACTGGCTGGGCATTGGTCAGCAAGGGGTGAGCAATTGCATTGAGCATCACTTGTAAAGTTTAGTTATTTTATTATTGTAATTATTAATGTTCTTCTTATTAAAATTATTATTATTTTCTTCCTTTTCTGTCCTGTTAAACTGTCCTTATCTCAACACATGAGATTTCTCACTGTTACCCTTCCAATTCTCTCCCCCATCCCACTGGGGCAGGGGTGAGGGAGCAGCTCTGTGGGGTTTAGCTGCCAGCTGGGGTTAAACCACTCACTGCAGAGTCAGACAGTGGAAAAGGACCCATAAGGACAGCATGAAATGTGAAAAAATTGTATTCTATGTGTATTTATAATACTGCTTGTATTATAAACAGAAACTGTTCCTCTGAGGTACCACTGCTCACTTTCACAGTCAAAGGGGTTGCATCTCCATGTCCTACGGCTTTCCACATGAAGTAAAGTGCTTTGAGCACTTGCTCCAATATTCTTCTTCATCAAAAGTTTCCCTAGAAAGCAACACTGGCAGTGAACCTGCGTGACTTTGTATCTTCTAATCTGTGCCCAGAGATTCCTATGAAAATACAACCCAGTGTTCCTAATGCTCCCCTTTCTTTCAGGCTCTTGTTCTAGGGTGAAGAGATTAAGAGGAAATTATCTCTACTAATTGAGATTCAGAGGAAAATCTCACCCTTCTCATTAATTGATATTAATGGAAAAATTTCCATTTTGCCTAAGATTTTAGGCAATTTATTGCAGATGAAGCCCAATTTCCAAATGACTGCCCTGCCCAGGCTTAAGTCCACCATTAAAGCAACCACCAGCAAGTTTCTCTCAGCTGCATGGGGTTGTTTTAGTCATTAGTAATAATGTTAAAATACGAACAATGAGACCAGATCAATGGAGCCACTCAGGATTTCTCTTTCGTGGGGGATAAAGGAAAGGACTCTGCTCCTCTGGACGTGATCACAAAGTTTCCAACCATGGCCAGTGTGTGAGTGCAGGCATTTTCTCATGGCAGAAATAATCAGCCTTACAGAAATGTTCATGTCCTGTGTAGACATGATGACTTAGAGCCAGCAAGGGGAATTTCCTTCTCAGGAGCCTGGAGAATCCATTTCTCAGAGCTCCTGAACAGCTGAGTAGCACGTCACGGGTGATGAAGGCTCTTTGCAGCAGCAGATCAGAGGCAGAAATCTCATGTCTCTACAGCAGAGTGACAGCAGATGCTGCCTTTGGGAGAGAGGAGATTTAGTGGAAAAGGCTGCCTCAATAAAGGATATGGGCATACAAGAGAGATTCAATGTGCATCTGCATATTTTAGGGGGGAAAAGTAGATTTCTGCATTTTATCATCTTCTAATTCAGTAATGTTACTGTATTTTTTATTCAAATGTGGCTCTTATTAGGAAAAAAATAGGTAGTCAAAGTAGGAAAGATCTAAAAGGAGGCTTTTCTAGACTGGCAGGGAAAAAAATAGAAGTGGCTCTTTTTCTTTCTTTGTGAGATATAATTGTTATTATCTAAATTCTCAACTGGTATAAGCTATCTTGGTTCCACCTGAGGTGACAGAATCACTTATTATACCCTCTCTTGCGTGTTACATTTAATTCACTAAACATCAGCTGTTCATTTTTCATTGCTTTTTCTGAAAACTACTGTAAACAAGGATCTGCACACATTTTGCAATGCTTCAGCACTCCTTTTATCAGCGTTCGAAGCAGACTTACTTTAAAATTTGTGATTCACTACTGACATAAAATTAAGATTCTAAAAGTGCTGTTGAATGTCTAAGGGTGTTGGCAGACACCATAGATTTGTATAGCAACATATTCTCATTTCGATATACAATACAGGTTGCTACAGGTTGCTTTAAAAAATTGGTTTAAATCTGTATAAAAATTATGGTTTTTAAAGTAAAAGAATACTGATTTTTATACTGAGGCACACTCTGCTTTCTCAGGGGTCAACTTTTTTTTTCTGGCATCTTAAAAATTAGTTTGCATTATTCATATTTCTGCTTTGTGTTCTAATTTGTGGCAATATTCTGCTTTGGTATAAAATAGCAGTGATTGAGAAACTCTTGGACTTTTTTCTGGGAAAAAATGAAGCTAAGAGCTATACATTTTACATGCCTGGCCACATGTCCAAAATCCCTCATATTCCAAACATCCCTAGTCGTGGCAGCTGGAATTTGCAGGGAATTGTACCAGATTCATCTCTGTCTGAAGGCTAAGGAGAACAAGGAGAGCTGGTGTAACTGCACATTCTGCTGAGATCTGCTTCTTCAGATATTAGATAGTTTTCACTCAAAAAATTCCCAAATACCATAGGGCTCCAGGGCACTTGATCTCATATTCTCTTCCTAGCATACATACAGCAGGAAGCCTTTGCATATTTCTATGTCTTCAGTTTCTAATGGGTCATACCTTATTTTTGGAGAGCGGCTTCTGATGTGCCATGGGGGTTTTTGACTAATCTGTTCTGAGAGAGAGGACGGCACCTTGACCCAGAATCTCTTCTGCCCTGTGTTTCACTTGACGATGCAGTTCAGTGCTTACACGGTACCACTGAGAGAGCTTTTTATCTCTTCTGGCATATGGGGCTAGAAAATTACTTGTAAAGAGCCTCAAAGGTTAATGAGAGCCAGTGAAATTCATGCTATCTGCATGCCATTTAATACAGTAATCTACAAGACACACAAGGAAAGCTTTTTCCTGGCAGAAATAGAAAAAATGTCATGACCCCAGACTGTGGCAGTGAGTGGAACAAAGGCCTGGGTTTCTTAGATTAAAGATTTAATCCTTGTGGGGGGTGAGTGAGGTCAGGCAAAGGAAGCAATCAGGAAGGTGCTCCGACTGCACAGGCTGGTCGTGTCCAGCCTGTGTCAGACTGTGCAACCAAAGGAGCAGGTTCACCATCACAGTGTTACCTGCAACTGTAACAGGAGACACCAGGTTTTTGATTCTTCATTAGGAATAAGTGCCAAGAGAAATCATATTTAAGTACTAAAGTCCTGTCTAGGCACCTAATTCCAGTCTATTCCAAATACATGAAGTGCTAGGTGGTATTATTTGCCATTGCACCTCGTGCTATGGTTATTATTTCCCTGTTTAATCTTTCAAAGAAAAAATAAGATTGCAAAGACCTTTGGTATTGTGAAGTAGCATCACCTGTTTCCTGTGGTTTTACACAGTGAAGGAATTTACCATTGATGACCTGTGCTCTTAACCAAGCGCATTCAATGTGTTTCCCTGGAAATCAGTTTCCCCATGTTGGAGCCATATAAGATGCATCTCATAGATTGTATTTGATGTTTTGCAGCACGTGCCCTGAGGGATATATATGTCTGAAGGCTGGGGAAAATCCTGACCATGGTTACACAAGTTTTGATACTTTTGGCTGGGCCTTTCTCTCCTTGTTCCGTCTTATGACTCAAGATTACTGGGAACGTCTTTACCAACAGGTATCAGGTTATTTTGTTACTGTTAAAAAATATAAATAAACACATCATCTTGTTACAGTGGCATATGTAATAGTTAAAGAATTGCTGGTTATTGGGTAAACTGTGCTCTGTGTGTGTTCTAGAGAAGGATGATGAGATCTTCTGGAGGAGGACAATCAGTTCTTACAATTAATTTATTAAGAGTGATGATATCCGAAGACATTAGGCTGGGTGTTTGGGGGAATTGAGAAAAAGTGGTGCTGAGAGAAAGACACTAATTCACCTGAGTCTAAATGAAGTTCACCGCTTGAGGAAGATCACCACATCACCACTTGATGGTTTTTTAGTGGATGGTGTAATACAAACAAATCCTTTGAGTCCAGCTCAAGAAAGGGCTAGAGAAGCATCTGTATACTTGGCATATCTGATTTTGCCAGGCATGGTGATGAACACAAATTTGGAAAATGGCAAGACTGCATGATATATTTCAGTTCTCCCTGCTGCAAGCTCTTCATCGTGGACACCTGACAGAGGCATAAACAGATCCAGACTCAGCTCACAGTCACATGCACGGTGGTCTCGGAGTAAATGCTCATTTCAGCATGCATTTCCTGAAATGCGTGCAAACCCCAAAGAACTACACCTGCCAGTTTGGTACTGAATTACATTCTCTGTCCCTGAAGCCTCTGATAATTTGCTGCTGCATCTCAAACCTGCCAAAACTGGAACGTGATTGTAAGGAAATCAAGGGATAATGTTGACAGAACTACTCTGAAGGTACTGAGGTAGACATCGCTGAAGATTTGGGGGATTCCAGCTTCACATACAGCCAGTTACACAATTTCACTTCAGGAAAATGTAAAACAATGAAACTGAAGATTCTTTAAACAACTGTATTCACTTGCTTGACACAGAGCTACGTGTACAACTCTGGAAGAGAGAAACTGTCACAGCAAATAAGGATGAACATCACTCCCTTTTATTATTTGACCTTATACAATCACATGGTGTTTTCTGTCAGTAGTATCAACTCACTGAGCATGGGACATCTCTGTTACATATCTGTTACACATAAGCTGTCCCCTCAAATTCCAGTTTTGCTGATAAATCTGGTAAAGAACCAGGGGATACATTCAGCAGAGCCCAAGGTTTGGTTCTTCTCATCCCGACGCAGATGTCTCAATGATATTTGGATGAGTTCCACCCTAAACATGTATTTTTTCTCCCTGAAAAAGACTTGGATTGTAGACATCTGAAGGGTTCCAACATGAATCCCACTTGGATGGTTTCTACACACTGGACAAAACCAGGCTGAGCTGTGGGGGAATTTTTCACTGCAACAGACTGTAATATCTCTTCTAAAAAAAAAGTAGCAGAGATATTTGGTAAAGGAGGAAAGCATTGAAAGCATTCTTCTTTTAGAAATTAATTCACTGCAAGGCACACAATTTTTGATTAAGGTGTAAAAACTCATTGGTGAGAAGATTATTTCCTTGTATGTGGTTGTCATTTCTCATCAAAGGTTTTCTGTTTGAACTATTAACAAAGGCTGGATTCAATTA
Source organism: Struthidea cinerea (assembly GCA_013397865.1). Lineage (NCBI taxonomy): Eukaryota > Metazoa > Chordata > Aves > Passeriformes > Corcoracidae > Struthidea > Struthidea cinerea. Next base: position 616,850 of record VZTI01004420.1, read on the forward strand.
TATTATAAATCTAAGTTTAAAAAAAACCCTCTTCTTAATTTTTTTTTCTTTTAAAAAACATTGTAAAGCTGTGTTAATTTTACTTTTTCACTTACAGACTCTCAGATCTGCTGGGAAGATCTACATGCTTTTTTTTATGCTGGTCATCTTTCTGGGTTCTTTTTATCTGGTCAACCTGATTCTGGCTGTTGTGGCCATGGCATATGAGGAGCAGAACCAAGCCACTATTGCTGAAACAGAGGAGAAGGAAAGAAAGTTTCGAGAAGCCATGGAGATGTTAAAGAAAGAGCAGGAGGTCAGTGAACTATGTGACATGGTTAGCCTTGGGTGACTTGAACAAATGTTACTTTGAGATTAGCGTCCTCTTTATTTTACATTTATGTGATAACCACAGTAAGAGTTGCTTGAAAGCAGTTTAATGTTTATTGTACTGGACAAAGTTATAGCAATTTTTTTTCTTCTGAAAGAATAATTATAGTTCTCCCTGTTAGGATTGGGGCCATTTGGAGTGTACATATCCAGAGCTATACAGGTTTAACCATGCCCCATATGCCAGCGGAGAAATTCATATTGTTTGGCACGTGAGATGTTTTAATGGTGGTAAAATTACATCTGCATTTGAGCACCAACCAGCTGTTTTGGTAGCTCAGCCACAGCCCCAGCTGAACCTCCTTCCACCACCCCTTTAGCACACATCAGTTTCCTCACTCTCTTGCTCAACCTGCCATAAATACCCAGCTGTTTGATAATGAAGATAAAGATGTAGGATGACCTCTTTGGAGCACATACAATTTCATTCCTGGAAAAGTAAACAGGCAGACCTTGAGGTTAAGATCTGCAAATTATGCAAAGGGTATGGATTTAATGTTATGTCATAAATTTAAACAAACCAGGGAGGTCAAATGGTGGATGTAGCCTTATAGCCTTAATAACAGTATTTAATTTGCATGTGGTTTGTGTGGGGTAGAACGCTTTTATTAAACAGCAGAAGAGAACATTTTAGGTGCTGTGAACAAGAAGACAATAAGAAAATTAGTCTGAAATAACACGTAGCACTGTAGTTCAGAGAAATAAATCCTTGAAACACAATATAAACTAATATACATAATTTTCTTTTGGGTACATATGGCTTCAGGGCCTAATCCAAAGCCCATTTAAATCCTTGGAAAGAAAACAGAAAATGCAATTCAGTCTTGACAAAGTGCTAGTGGTGGCTTATGAATCATTTAAGTCCTTTTAAAGATCCTCTTTGATAGTTTAAGTAATAGGTAAATGCAATTTAGTCCATATACAGGCACTTTGAACAGAGTAACTCTCTGCCATAACCTAAGGGAACAAACTGAGCTCCAGATCATACCTATTTTTTACAAATTTTCATGTGTTTTTGACTCCAGCTGAGCTCTTCCCCAACTACAATTAAAGACATTTAAGAATTTCATTTTGAAGGCTTTGATTTCAATTAAGCCTGTGAATACACAAAAAAGGAACATTAAGCCCAGAAAGTATAACATGGCAAAAAAGAAAGTTGCCCCTGAAAATCTGATTTTTTCCCATTTGTCTATATGCTCAATGATAGAGTCTTTTCTTCAGCCGACCATTTCTCATCTTCCCCATGCCCTGTTCAGTGCGAAGCGTGGACAGTACATGACTCGAGAGCAGCTCTTTGCTTTCTCACCATTTGCTCTGTTGCCTTAGGCCAGCTCGAGCAGACTTCCCGGCTCAGGCAGTCAAAGCCTGCTTGGAAGGGGAAGTGACTAACATCCTCCAAGGTTTTTCAGTGCCCCTTGTCACTGCTCAGACTCCGTGCGCTTCAAAAATGCTCATTTGTGTTTGCAGTACTCCTGGAGTATTATCCTAGTTTTATGGGAAGGAAATTCAGGAGCGGAGTGATTTGGGTCCGTCATGTTCACTAATGAAGTCCAGTACTTCTGCAAATCCCAAAGTAGGCATTTGGAAGAAGAGGCTCAGGAAAGGGAACTGGGGGGCTGCACCATGGAGCTTTTGGATGTCCTGCTCAGATACCTCACTCCAGTCAGAGCTACTCAGTTTTAATGTGGTTCTCCAAACCTTGATCAAGATATTGGTTTTGACTTCCTCACTGTACCATTAAGTTCTTGCCTCAAGAATTCTCTCTTGCATGATCCCCATGTCAGGGCTCGTGTGAACTAAGCTTTCCTCCCTTCCTTCAGCCATCACATGTCCTTGCCAGGCTTACCTGGTCCCACAAACCTTTCCTGCCCCTGCAGTTGTTGCAGTGCCTGAGGACAAGGACACGGTCCAGCCACAGGAACCCAAACAGAAAGGGTAGATAGGCAGGATGTGGGGACATCCTTGAGCCCAGGATGGATGGAGCACTGAGTAAACTGGGAAGGTGTCCCTGCCCATGGCAGGGGGCTTGGATGAAGTCTAAGGTCCCTTCCAACACAAGCTGTACTATGACTCTATGATCCTCCATGCCCTGAGGAACAATTCAGTCCAAATCTTTTTTCAATATCTGACAGAGGTATTGAGTGTAGAAACAATTCAACCCAAGCAATAGGTAAGAAAATGCTAAGAAACTAAAAATTAACTTATTTTGCAGTATGAGTACAGCATGCTTAGTAGCACAACCTACATCATTTTCTAGATCAACAAAATATGACAGTAATCAGAAAGGAAAACCAAAACTCTTCAGGCCAGCTTTTACACTGTGCAGTATAAAGGGAGCAGAAATATAATTGATAGACCTGCTTGGGGACTATCAGTCAATTTATACAATTGGTCTAACACATTCCTAAATCTGAGCTTAACACCAAAAGACTTGCCGAATCTTTATGGAGAGAAAGCACTTCAGCAGAGCAATTAAATCAATTGACTCAAAAAAAAAAAAAAAATAGCAGCCTGGACCAGTGTCTGAGCCCTCCTCCTCTCTGCTCTAAGCAGCTTGCTTATGAAAGATATTTCCCACAGGAATTAAGTGTTGTTGTGCTCTCAGCTTGATAGAGCTACCACTACTCCTTGAAATACATGATTGATTCTTTACACGGCTGTTAAGTGCCTTCACTTTCCTTGGACTGATGCCTGTGGGAGGAAGGGAGTATTTTGCAGTGGAGAGATGATTGCCTGTTTGATTCTAGTGGCTTACAGACAATAGCACTGAGGATTCATCTGTTTCTCCTGTTCTGGGGAACCTGGAGAGGCTTTTTTTAACAATTGACTCTCTTCAGGTGTTTCAGCTGGGGGCTCTGCACCGGGCTGGTCTCCAGGCCACTGATGTGGTTCTCCACCACTTCCAAACCTGACCCTTGTGCTCCGAGCCCTCTGGCTCCTCCTCCTGCCTGTGCCAGGAATGGGGCCCCAGCTCTCCCAGTTCCTATCAGTCCTTCCTCCTGGATGTTCATTTGCTACCAAGGCTGTGGCTTTGAGCGCTCAGGCTTTGGAATTGGGCTTCTGTGGGGCTCCAAGCAGCTGGTGTGTTATCAGCCTGCTCCTGCAGCGATCCCAGCAGATAGACAGCGCAGCGTGGAAGCACACGAAGCAAAGGCCACCTTATCTCCAGTTAAGCCCATGGTTCTCCCTTTGCCTGTCTGATCGCAGCTGCCTGTGCTGCTCCTCGGGATAAGTGTTTACAGAAACGTGCCGGCTGAGCTGCCTGCTGTTCCTAGCATCCCTCTGTGGCAGGGGAGGGAAATCCCAGCAGCCAGCTGGGCTGCCCTCCTGCTCAGCCCTCCCACTTCAAGGGGCTGAAGTCCAGGGGGACTTTAATCTGAGGTTCCCCTTCTTGAGATTTTGCTTTGCCTGGCACCAGAAGTGTTACTCCAGAGATGTGTGCACGGCGTGTGCACACAGGCTGTTCCTTTGTGATATGTCAAAGGGTCTTGTGTGGGAACACCACATGAAAGCCATTCCTCTATGCAGCCATTCCTAAGTTTTATGATTAATTATCTCCTGAATGTTTAATATCTCTCCTATACAACCTTAAAATTTAAAATGAAAAATAATTTCTGAGCAGTAAATAGTAATTTTCACTGCAATCCTGAAATAAGAATTTTCATACCTTCTACCATCTTCTGATGTAGGCACTAGCTGCTAAAGGAATTGATTCAATGTCACTCAGTTCATTGGAAATGTCGCCTAGAAGTGGGAAAGAAAGAAGAAATAAGCGAAAGAAAAAGAAATCTATGGGGGCAGACGAGTATGGGGAAGACCAAAGGAATCCCAAGTGTGACTACGATGACAGTCAAAGGAGGATGGTAAGCCATGGTCTGAAACATCACTTGTTCCACACTGTACTTTCCCGAACAGGCCAGGCTCTGAACAAGGCAATTAAAGCTGAAACTTTCAAAAGAATCAGGTATTTGATATCATAATTGATATTAACACAGCAGATACCGCACACTGTGTTAGAGCAGTGAAAGGAAATATATTACCACTTTATTTTTAAAATGAATTAAAAATTCCCATTAAACATTTTTACAAACCTGTTTTTTTCAATTTTTTTGCCTTTTTTTTTTTTTTTTTTTTTGCTTCAAGATTACCCTCAGTCTGGTTTATTTTCTTTCATTCATCTGATTATATCTATCCTATCCCTACTAGAGATAAAAAAAATCTTAAAGGAAACCTACAAAGCTTAAAAATAAAAGAGAGGAGGAGAAAAGGAGGAAACTTGTCTCTGAGGGTTTTTTAAATATTATACAAAGACGTTATTAACATTTTTATATTCCTTTGCTAGTTGCCTCCAAGTCAAAACTTTGTGGCACTTGTTTCTACTTTCTATTGCAGGGAAGAAAAACAGAGTGACAGTGTTATTAAATAAGGTTTTATGTAAATGTTCCTGACATGCATGAATATGAATCTACCCATGCTGTATGTATCAAGGGATCATAAATAGCTCCAGATAATTTGTCTTTGTTTAACTGAGGGCAAAGTTTAAATCGGTTTGTTTTGTTGTTTTGAATAGCCATGTAATGGGCTAAGTCCTTTTCTATTTTGTTGTCAGTGAATTTAGGGATACTTGGCAGCCATGAAAAGCTCATAGAAAACATGTAAGTGATGTAAATAAATGTGACCAATTAATGACTCCCCAGCTCACGAAATTTACCCAGAGCTGGATTTTTGTAAATGACATACATTTTTTAATCCAGTAGTTTCTGCTGTTGTCTCATTGGTCGAATGGGTCGCATAACAAATTACACCTTTGCTAAAGCCAGAATTGCTCTTTAGCTTCATTCTGGATGGGTTTCAGGACACCACGTGCCAGAAGGACCATGGATTGGAGCTGTGCATTTCCAGTTTCTTTCTCAGACTAATGTTCCTTGTTTTTACTTTTCGCCCCTGGATGTCATATGCATGAGAAGCATGGGGGACACATTTCAAAGCTTATAGTAAATCTTCTCTGCAAGGCTGTGTCTGGCATGGTTGGAGGGAATAAGGCTGAGTCATCATTCAGATGCTATCTGAGCAGCTGGAAGTGTGTTGCCATCAGAAATCAGTCTCAATGACTGTGCCATGGAAACCCAGGCATGGACTTTTGACCAGCTGAAATTTGGTAGCAATCCAAGTGGGTTGTTTTTAGTTAGAGAGAGCCTGGGTTTTGTACTCCTCCATGTACCAGTGTCACTAAATAGCATCATTACATAACTCCGTGGTGTAAGCTACAGCACAAAATGAAATCAGGCTTCATTTCTTTTGTCTGGTTTGTGGGTGCTGTGGCAATCTGACCTCTCTTCATAGATACTTGGCTCATGGGAAAGTTCCGAAGAAGCTGGAAATTCTGTGTAGGCATAAATTAAAAAATATGTTCTGCCTAACTGCTCTTACTCCAGTAATTTCCTCTTTAGAGAGAAGAGAAGGGGATAGCCTTGAATTCCTTACACATTTTCTGAAGATCCTTTTTACTCTGCTGGATTTTAGGTGTGTTTAGTCCTTGGCTACATCTTGCTGATGCTCTGGCAGAGTTGCAGTCTCACTAACTGACGTCAGAGTGGATCATCAAGGCTGATATTTGAGTGAGGGAGACTGCTGTGTACTGAGGTTACCTAGCCCTTAAGCAGCCATGTGCACTGAGATAATCATTTTACAAACTAATAAACCATATCCCTCTTCTTGCTCTTGGTTTGTTTTGGTTTTTTTTTTTCTTTTTTCTTTTATCACCTTCTTCCGTCGTATTCTGCTTCTTCTTCTTCCCTCTTCTTCTCATTTTCCCTGCAGTTCATTTCCTGCCCTATTTCTTTATCTATTCTTCTCCCACTGCACTGTTCCTACCCTAGCTGTTATGAAGATGTATGATAATGCAGTAGATTGGAGCTGGATCCCCTTCCCTGCTCCTGTCTTCCACTCCTTGTGCTGCCTTCCCAGCTCCTCTGGCACTTGTCCTATGGGGGGGAGTAGAAGCAAAGGAAGTATCACACTGTGAGCTGAATGCCACCTTGTCCCTTCCTTTTCCAGTACATCTTTAACTGTCAAGTATTAGACAAATACCTGATGGCCAGGAATGACTGTTCAACCTCTTAACCTTGCGGAGTCTGAATACCTGTAATTAAGTCTTTCTTTCTCTGAAGCACTTGGTTTAAAATGGAACTTACTGCTCTCCCCCAGAACCTCCTCACTCCTGAAAACATGTTGCAAAATGTTGTTTCTCTTTCCCCTTTTTCCTTTCTGGGGGTTTCCAGACTCTCCTTGGCATTAGTTATGGTCCCAGTGCAAACTTGGTGAAGCGCAGAACCAGCCACGGAAGCGTTTTCAGTTTCCGACTCCGTGGCAGAGACACTTGCTCCGAGACAGATTTTGCCGATGATGAGATCAGCATCGCTGGGGAAAATGAAAGCCACCGGGGCTCTCTCTTAATTCCAAGATCTGGGAGGCGTCCAAGCGTGCAAAGTCAAGTGAGCCATAGTTCTCACCCTACTACTCCCAACTACACCCAGACGGGCAAAAGGAACAGCTCAGTGGATTGCAATGGTGTGGTTTCCCTGATAGGAGGAGGCACCGGGGCACTCAACCCAGACCCTACTTCTCCTGCAGGGTTACTGCTCCCCCCAGTTATTATGGAAAAGCCTGGGACAGGCGACCTGGTGAGTACTTTATAACTTTTGTATGTGATTCGCGCTCTTGTTTCCTTCTAAATGTTGTTGGAGATTGCTGTAATTTATTTACACGATACGGAGTCTACGGTGAGAAACCCAGACCCATCATTCCAGGCAGGGTGGGAAGACAATGAGTTAATTCACAGAGAAACGTGTCTAGTGTCACATCAGAGAGGTTCGTGCCTTCTGGTAAGACTTTCTCTTCAGAGCTGTCAGGAGGCAAACACCTAAATCTTGGGTTTGACATGGACTTTCTTTTCTTGAAGAAACACTTTTAAGCTTGATTTCTTTTGACTTTTGTATACCTGACATTGTCTGGTGGATAGAAAATTATGGTTTTTAAATGATTCAGTGAAGTCTTGCCATCTTGCTCTGTGTTTTCTCTCTCTGGTTGCTCTCTGTTTGCATCTGACCTCTGGTCTTCTCTTGGGCTTGGGCTTGTAGAGGGTTGTTCCTTACAGTCCAAAGGTACTTTCCAGTAGGATTTAGCGCCCAGTTCAAATTACACTCAGGAAATATGAGCAGATGATCAACAGATCTCAGCCCTTTTGCAGATTGCCAGCATCTTTGTTGCAGAGCAACACCATGAGATGGTGTTTTTGGAAATAGCTGCTACTCAGGCAGAGCTGTTTGGACAGGTTGCTAGTTCGAGATGGTGGGAATTCATCTTTTTTTACATAGATAATCTACATTGAAACTCATCACTCTCAACAGTCTTTAAAGTGATGGAGGTCACTGCTACAGTCAGTGTGGGCAGGATTTATTTCATTTTAGGGATCAAAAATGGATCAGAATAATCTCTCTCCTTGGAAGTGCCTCTTTCTCTTCACTTTAACCACAAGTCTTAAGTTAGGTGAGATAAAGCCCACTCAGAGTAACAAGGTGCCAAAACCGGGTTACATTGGTGGGGAAAAAAACCCAAATGTGACTATAACATGTATTAGGCAAGTTATCTCCTAAAGAGAAAGGTGAGTGAGATGGATCCCAGCCGTGGTGTCAGATTATCAGTAAATTGAGAAGCAGACTTTTTCTCTAGAGCCAAGCAGCTTCATTCCTTTCAGGGTTTGGACTGAATTTTTTCCCTCACCTATCAGGGCATTCCCTGTAGTTCTGCAAATAGACTCTCACACTACCGAGGAAAGAAGGGGCTGTGCCACATGTGGGAAACTGGTGGGTGTGAGAATTATCTCTTTTGTTGACAGTTTTGAGACTGTTGCTGCTTTTTCAGATGTTCACAACTTCCTTCATTTAGGAGTTTGGTAATCCCACTTTTACTCTCTGTGGACAAGGATAACCAATCTGAGACAATTCTCTAAACAACTGAGCAACAGAAACGCTGTTTGTAGATAGGGAGGTTTTATTGGATTTAGCTTTGTGAAAAAAGAAAAAAAGAAAGAAAAAGCTGTGTATTAAAGGAACTAAGGAAGGAAATCTGTGCAATTGTTTAAAATGAAATTCTGAACCAAGGTCAAAAGACCTCAGTAGATGAGTAGAGGATGTCCCCCTTTTCTCTGTAAGGAAAGCAGCTCTGCAGACTGCTGAGGCTGCCCCAGCTGTCAGAAAAAGCTTAGCAAAGCATGAGAGCACTCAACCTTTCACAGAAAATATCGGTATTTTACAGGATTGGGTCCTGAGGTGATGGGGAGCCTCTGAGCTCTGCTGGCATTTATTTTCATTTGTCGGCTTCCTGCCTTTTGAAAAAATGGATGTTGAAAATTGAATGGCACGGGTGGGTGAGCTCACTTGGCAGTTCCCTGGTCATCTAGGAAATAACACCCAGGCACTGTAGTAACAGATGCTCGTCCAATGATGCAATGTGAAGGATGTTGTGTCTTCTGCAAAACAGGTTTGGTATCTAATCTATCCAGAAAATGTGACCTGGAGTTAAAAGCTAATTGGCAAGGGACCCATTGCTGTACAGATGTATTCGCTACAGGAGTTGTAAGCGCTGCGCATAAACGTGCAGCCTCAGCTGTGGCTCAGGCAGAAGGAAATAGCAAATCTGACCCCTCAGCGTGCTTGGAGATAAATCAGCATGTTTCTGGGCTTTGCATTTGACGGTTTTCACCTTTTTCATGTTCAAATTTGAAGTTGAATTTGTTCTTGGTTAGCAGCTTTGTCCTCTTTTTACAGTCTCTTGATATGTTTGGGGAAGGTAAAAGAAAGATGTTGCAGGGTGAAGTTGCAGTTTCCTCATTAACCTCACTGACCCTGCTGCTGTTGTTTATTTTGAGCAAGTGTGAGCCCATGGTGAAAAAGGACCCACTTGGGCTATCTGTTGTATCTCTCATGAGCAAGAAATGAAGGGGCCAGTCCATGAAAATGCATTGCTGTAACATGGGTTAAGCCCTGACTTGCAGCTTCCTGAGGTGTAACTGTGGCTTTGCTCATGCAAATGCAACCTCTGAGTTGATGGAGCTGAAAAAAAACACAATTTACAACATTAGGTTTTGAAGATGCACTTGTTTAGGTCACTTCGTGATGCTCAGTAGTATCAGATGAGCCTAACACAGACCCATCTGATTGCCGCTCAGGGGGAGATCGCTAAAATCTGATTTGGAGGAGCTTGGAGGAGCACTTCTGATTTAAAAGACAGAGCAAACATCAAACAAGATCTGACCATGTCTGGTTTTGCGTTCAGTCCTTCAGTCACAAATAGTGACTTATCCCATAGCTGTCACAAATTACTTCAAAGTGGGCCCTCCTAAGGTTTTTCAGGGAGAGCACAAACAGTCACTATCCACTTTTGAGCATTTTAGCCTGATCAGCTTTAGCAAAATTCAGCCTGAACAGTTTAATCCAGGCAAAGTGGTTGGGTTGGGACCACAATGAACAACTTCCATGCCTTTGTGTCATTGCAGCTGCTGCCCCCTGTCCCAGCCAAGGGCCATTTGCCCATGGGAATGGCTGCAGGTGGCAGCTGAGCTGACATGAAAACATCTGTGCAGTTCAGCTGCTCTCTCCCAAGAGAGATGTGGCTGCAGCAGGTTATCCCACTGTTCAGGCTGGTGACTCAGAGGAGTGACATCCTGACGCTTGGCTGCAGAAAAGCATGTAAGGAAAAAAAACAGTTTCAAATTTTCTTCAGATGGCCTTGGCTGCTTGGCACGGATGGATGAGTGGGTTTCCATGAGAAACCAAGTGTGTTTGCACTGTCCATCTCCTCTCCCTAATTCCTAAATACAGCTGAGGAAAAAGGGAGGACTTTGGGTTATCTCAGTGGATGGTGGTCAACTCCATCAGTCTCATCAGCTGGGGCAGTCTGGATGGTCATTAGGATTGCTTACTATGCTCAGCATGGTCCATGCAGAGTGGCACCTGCCCATGAACTCTTCTGCATCAAAGCAGTCCTGAAAGTCCCCAGGGGCTTCAGTGCACAGCCTGAGCAAGAGGAGGACGTTGTACCTTCTGCACACTTCGCTACACCTACAGGGGTCCCCATGCCACAAGAGGTCCCACAAGGAGCAGTGGCAGCATTGTGGGGAGCTGCTATCAGCAGCACAGAGGGCTCACTGCAGTGAGGGTTCAAGCCAGAGAGCCTGCAGAGGTCACAGGATGAGCAAAGTAGTGCAACTGAAAGCGTGGTCTTCAAATACCCTTCACAAAGGCAGGTCTGGGTCTGGCAGCCATCACCTGGAGGGGAAGAGCAAGAGGTGCCCAAGTCTGAGGGGTGCAGGGAGCTTGTCCCAGGAAACCCATGACAAATCCTAGTCACTCTTCTGGAAATCTCCATTGTGTCCTGAAGAGGACTCAGTCAGGGCTGTCCTGTTCTCCTATCACCTTTCTTCAAGTGGTGCAGCTGCTGATTTTATCAAACTCACCCCAGTGTAAATAAGATATAAGTGGGACCTGGTGACTGTGCTAAAAGTCCTAATTGCTATTGTCTTGACCTGAAACTGAGAGATTTGAAAAATGATATGTTTTTTCCACACCTGCTGATTGCTGAGTGGGATATTGGCTTTTGCTTTATTTAGAGAAAATCTATACATTATGTAAGTAACTTCAGGGCAGACTACAACCTAAAAGTTCTGCCCCTTCCTGCAGTGTTTATTTGTAGCTTTGCGTTGCTCTGTTGTGTTCTGGTGTTTCTTAGTTGAGAGGTTAGAATAACACCTCCCTTCACAAGGTATTGATATGCTTGAGCAGAACTGGATTTAGTTAATGAGCTGTTACCTGGAGCTCAATTTATCCCTGGGTTCTGATGAGGCTGAGTGAGATCTCACCTGTGGCTGTCAAGAACTTCTAGAGGGTCAAGAAACAGACAAAACACATCCCTTCTTGCCTCCTAAATCCAGCCAGAGCCACTCCTGTAACAGTGCAGGGAAATCACAAGATTTTTAGTTTAACCTGACTTCGCAATTATTCCAGGGGCTGGAAGTGGAAGAGAAATGGATGCAGAACTGAAAGGGTGGTGGTTTCCAAGTGGGCACTGGCTGGTAGATGGTGATCCCCACTGCTTTGCTGTCCCTGGATCACCTCCTCACCAGAGCTTCCCATCAGTTCAGGAGCAGGTGGGGCAGCCTGTGACATGGCTTTGGGATGGGCAATGAGGCTGGAGTAACCTGGGGACACCCTCTTGCACATACTACCTTTCCTGAATTTCCTCTTGGTCACACTTGTGTTTTCTCTTCTGGGAAACTTGAAATACTGAGCATTGCTAGTTTGGCAGGAGGGAAAATACCTGAGCAGTGAGCCCTTGAGACAGGGCAAGGTGTTTATCAAGGGACTGAAATAAAGATTTAGAAGTTTATCTTTAGATAACATTATTTTTTGTGATATTCTTTTAAAAAGAAAAAAGAAAAGGAAAAGACCTGCTAGGCATAAAAGGCTTTTGCTGACCACATTGGTTTGAGGTTTTCTTGTTGATCCTAAAACCACCCTGAGGTAAAATTTCTCTCTTTCAGTTCTTGCTTTGCCACAGGACTGGTGAAAAGGGAAAGTGTTAGCAGTTTCCATGTTCAGAAATAAAGGTCAACAGAATAAGTGATCCAAAAATCTGCCAGTGAGTTATGTGGATGAAAGCTACCCAGCCCTCTGATGCTGTCACACAGAGAGTTGTCACCACAGCTCTGGTTTCTGTTCATTTCAAACTTTGCTTTTGTACATCCTAAGTGTAAACCACTCAGATTTGGTACAAATATTTCAAACTGCTTTAGTTTCCGGCACATCTCTTTAAATAGTTAAGCAGCCCCAAAATGAAATGGCTTCTTTTTAATGCTGTGCTCTATTATGTCCTCCAATTTCGTTAAATATTGTGCTGGTGCCTTATTGGGTCCATTGCTCATGGTGTGGCCTGCCCACCTCTTTCTCTGCTTGAAAAAATTGGAAGTGTACAAGGAAGACTAAACCCGTCCCAGTTCCCAGAAACGGTCGTTAAAAGTGCTGCTGTGTGTAAGCCCATCTTCGCATCATAGTTTTGACATAGTTCAAAAGTGTAGGCAGTAAGAAAAAATAACTCTGTTATACATCCTCATTCACATGTAAATTACTGAATAGTGTATTTGTCTCTATAGAATTTAGCTAATCCAAAGGAGGAACATTTCCAGTCAATCGGGGAGCAACACAAATAATCCTGTCCTGCTGGAGGTGCCTATGTTTAACTCCGTTGTGATTTCTCATCTGGATCCTAGGGAGACTCCTTGCATAAATGTGGGGACTGCTGTTATTTTATGCTTAATACCTACAGAAATATAAGTACAAAGAGCAACTGTGCCTGTGTGTGTTCTCTCAGAGATGATAATAGCCTTTATGCTGCCTGCTCATCCAGTTCCTGGAACTGCTTTCTGTCTCACAGTGAAAAAGCTGCCAGTTCCTTGTGTGACTGTCAGCTATCCCTATTCTAAAATAAATAATAATAATGTAAACCCAAACCCACACACATCCATTGTTTACACAGGGCAAAAGCTCATAAACTTCCTTATGCAGCTTTAGTAATTTTAAGCAATTCACCTGGAGAGAAACGTTCTTTCTTGGAAAAATTCTTCCTAGTAAACGGCAAAGTGACTGCGTGATAGATTTACTGCTCTGTTGGCAAATCTTTGCCCAGTGGCATTGCCTGCCACACGCTGTGTCCTTGCTCTAGGGATGAACCTCTGTTGTGTGCCTGGTGCCAGGGGGCTGGCAGGGACCAGGGCTGGGGGTTCTGCCCTTCAGGGGGACACACACTGCTGGGTGAGCAGGTGGCTGTCACACAGGGTACCCTTTGCCAGCAACAAATTGCACCCCATCACCTCTCCAGAGATGAAGGAAGGAAGGAGCCATTGACTTCCCCTTCTGAAATACCCTTTGCAGGTGAAGGATGGATGCAAAATAGTCCCCTTGACTCCAGAAGGACCCCTGAAGTCTAGGGGATCACTTCTGGTGACACCGGTGGCAGGACTGAGGATGCAGGGGCTGGAACAAAAAATAGTGTGACTTAAAAAGCTTGTTGGGTGGGGAATATAATATCAAACCTAGGAAGAAAGTCAAGTCCCTGTTGTTTCCTTAATGAAAGACATGCCAAACCTGTTTAACTTGGGCATTCCAGTACCCTGGTTTAGTTAAATTAAAAAAAAAAAATAGGAAGAATGAACCTCTGAATGTTTTTCCTTTGACTTTCTGCCTCTTTGCACTTGCGAGTAAAAGGTGGCTTTCAGATAAAGGACTCTTGGGAATGAGGTTGTCTGATGACATGTTACTGGTACATCCTATGCTTTAGGTCAGATAGGATGGGAAGATATTAGAGCTTAAAAAGAGTGAAATAATCCAGAGGGATTTCAAATTTGAGGTTTTCTCATGGTCCATTTTAAAGACAGAGGAAAACCTGTGGTTTGTGGGTTTTTTTCTCTTTTTCTTTTTTTTTTTTAAATTTATTCTACTTAAAAATTTGTCTCCCTCCTGTTTTTCATCTCCCTGTCTAGCTATTTCTTTTTTGTACCATGTATTTGTTATGTATTCCAAACTGCTGTGAATGATTATGCAATTTTGTAGATGCTTTCTTCATTAATAAAACATTTGTTGTTTCCCTGGTTTTTATTGGATGTTTTTGAGGTGAAGGAAATCAAGTGAACTAATGCATCTGAAACACCATTCCTGGTATCCCCCGGCTCCTAAGCCAAGGAGAGAGTGTTTTCTTCTTGTGCACATGTAGGACTCTCTTTGAAGAGTTTCTGATTATAACTTTCTTTTTGAGATGACTTTGTCAGTAACTCCATGGACAATGAGCCAATTGAATGGTTTTGTTTTTTTTTTAAAAATGACATTTTAGGGGGGAAAAAAAGCTCTTTTGAAGCATTACTGCTTTCCTGACCCAGCTAATGTTTTAAGTGCTTGCTTTAAACATCTTTATTCTTCTCTGGTCATGCAGTGATTGGTGTTTTTAACTGCAGTACTTGAAGTGACCTGGGACCAGCATCCTGGTTATAATTTTCATCGTCAACAAGTGGCCAAACACTTTTGCCCTTTGCCAGGGATATCCCCTGCCCTGAAGAGGTCACACTCCAGAAAGGCAGCTCAGAGAGCTTCTGCACCTTTTTTTCTTGATGTTCGCATGGAATTGCCTTTCTTGAAGAGCATTTTTGGTAGAGAAATGGTGAAGAGGAGGGATCCTGGGTCCCTGGGCACAAACAGCAGAGCTGTGGAGCTGCTGCTTATGGCACATCTCCGTTGGCATCCTGGGTGCTGATCAGGGAGGTCAGGGCCATTTCAGACCCAAGTGATGAGAAGATCCAGAAGACTCAATCTAATTCCTGTAGCTCATTTGTCTGTGGAGAAACTAAAGCAACTACTCTGATATCTGCATAAACCAGGGGTTCTCATCTTTGTAGGGATTTCTTCTCATTTCCCGTTTCCTTGAGCTGTAACGCAAGGGCCATCAGGATCCCTCTATCTACACCTGTCTTGTTACACGGTGTCTCAGACCTCACAGCCTGGATGCTTGGAGGACCGGGGCAGGGGGTGTTAAACACTTGTTTTGGGAAACTGAGGGTCTCAACCAAGAGGTCTGTGACAGAGAATGATGTTGAACCTGGCTTTCCCAGATTCTTGCACCTCAACCACCACTTTTCTTTCCACCTGGGTGGGATCTGGAGGAGTAAACCAAGCGGGATTTGTCCTCTGTATGAAGTGGGAGCTTGTAATAATAAAAGCCTTAACATCTTGCTCCTGTGAGCTGACAATATAAAGTGTTTAATGCAGTGCATGTCTTCAGCTATACTGTATTTCTGTCTGACTTCAGAAACCCAAGCCTACAAAAAGCATAAAACTATTTTAAAATGAGACATTAAACAAAGACAGTTTTGGCAGTTCTGCTTTTCTGGTATTTGATTTCTCTGGGATTTTTTTTTTTTTTTTTAAGCTTTTCCTTGAGAAATATGAGAACAAGGGTTAGGTTATTTATTTTTTCCTAAGAAGCTAAGTCTCTCCCCTAATTATGGAGCTTCAGAATCCATAACACCGAAGATCACCACAATGACAATATGTTCCTGAGATTTGGCAGTGTTTCAGAACAAGAAAAAACATGTGTTGGGGAGTCAGTTTGCTTGGTATGATATCAGAGGTCTGTAACAGAGCTGTTACCCACACCCTTTTCCTCTTCTAGCTGTATAATTAAATAGTTAACACATTTCAGAAATAATGGATTAATTAATGTAATTAAGCTGGCCTTCTTTCACAAGCAAAGAGCTTGGGAAAGCAGCACTGCTATTCCTCTGCCATCGTAAGCCTTCCTTGATTTTCACCCACAGTTTACATGAAGGTAAAGGGCAGAACAAATTTTCCAAAATTGTTAGAAGTGCCATTTTCAAAAGCTGTGCCCCATTAGCATGTCTCTAACTCAGAACTCAGTGAGCTTTGGACTCTTCAGATGAGAAAATTAATGCTTAGGCAGTTTTGAAATTTCTACCCAGTATCTGCCTTGTTTTTACTGTGCTGATCCAGTGTGCTCCTTTAAACAGACCTCCCCCTCGGATGAGGCAAGCAAGAAACAGCTTTTAATGCCCCACCGGCCCTCAGTGGACCACTCGGATGAGCCCTTTCAGAGGCAGAGGGCAGTGAGTGCTGTCAGCATCATCACCAGTGCCCTGGAAGGTAAGAGACGTCCTCAGTTTCCCAACTCAAAGCCATGTCCATGTTAGAAGGCAGGAAAAAATGTGACACAAAATGTCCCGATATCATTTTGAAAGAAGGCACTAAGGATAGTTATTGCAACCCCTATAACAGAGGAAATATAATCTTTATCTTACCCATGGACTTGTAAAAATCCAGGAAAAAAATGCCATATAATCAGAATTGGAGCTGTAAGAGTTAAGATTTTGTGCTGTTGCAGCATTAGATTTACACAGGGCTCACCAGGGTGCAGGGTAGTGGAGCACCAGCCTGGTTTTGGGTGGCTGACTGTGCATTTGTTTGTGTCTCATCTCTCTGGGGATGATGGGAAGCCTGGCACGTGCGGTCACCAGCCACATGCAGAACATCCAGATTGTGGGGGAAGAAAGTCTCAAAGTCTCTCACAACAGGGACACCACAATGTGGGGCATGTTTGAGTCCCACGTGAAATTTAAGGATGCTCAAAGGACCCCTTTGACCATGCAAATATTTCTCAACAGAGTTTTCCATTGCTCTTCTCATGAAGTGCAGGAGGATTTTCCTCTGCTGAGTTTCCATAGACAGGAACTTTGCGTGTTCCTCTCACCAATTTCCTCTCACCAAGACAACTCAGAGCAAGACCCCACATTCCCAATCTTATAGCATGAAAGGGCTTCCTGCACTTTCTCGTGTCTCCTAAACAGCAAACAGAGATGAGAGAGGAGGTAGCACCTAAGAACACAGGGAAATGTCAGTCAAGAGCACGGCATGTAGCAAGGGAAATTGTGGTTTCTCCTGCAGCCTAATTCTCTGTCTGACTGATGGATAGGAAGGCAAGGCACGACAGAGGGACTCACCTAAGAGATGCCTTACAGAGAGGAGCTAGAAATAGCCCAGTGTGAAACCAGAAAGCCCCTCCTCTTCCTCAGCTTTTTACCCTCCCCGTGGTTATATTCAGCAGTATTGTGGCCAGAGGATATATTTGTGTTTGAATAAATAAAGAATTGTATTCTTAATAGAAAAATAATCACTTTGGTGTATTCCAGTGTTTAATGTAGTCTGCAAAGGTTTTATTTGTTTTCTGTGGGGTTTCTAGCAATTAACTTTGCTTTCTTGTGGTGGACTTGGCAGTACTGAAAGGCCTGGACTTCTGGACTTCTTATTTATTTAATGGTATTTTTCTATTCCTTTATACCTCAGAAATAGAGATCATCCAGGCTAGGATAACTCAGGACATGGCACTCGGGGATGTGGTTTAGTGGTGGACTTGGCAGTACTGGGATAAGAGGTGGACTCAATCATCTTAGAGGTCTTTTCCAGCCTAAATGATTCTATGATTCTATATAGAAGAAATCCTCATCACAGCTTTCCTAATTCCCAGACTTTGATTAGTCACTGAAATTGAGTACTTGTTAACAAGGACTATCAAATCAGAGTAAAATATAACACAGGATTTTACCATATTCATGGCTGTAAGATTTGTGCCAAGCTTTGAAACAGCTGGACCAGAAATCCCTTCTCCTTTACTTATTTGCTTTCTGCTCTTAGCCCTTGGGTAGTCAACAGCTGCCTGTTTTTTCCAGACATTACAAAGCCTTGCATACAAGAAAGGACCAATTTCTTTATAAATTTAAAAAAAAGAGGAAAAACATCTCCAGCACAATATAGATTGTATTTTTCTGACCATTTTTTTTTAACCACTGCCAAGAGAGGACAGTCACACCCTCCTCCTTCTCTTACTGTGTTCCTGCACTTTGTATGATTGGTTTTCAGCTGGATCAACAAGCAGAACCAGGCCACCCAAAAGGTCCAGGAGCAGAAAAGCTGGAAAAAGGGCAGAGAAATAACAAGTGGCTGAGGCTGAGAAGGGTGAAACCGACCCTTTTAGCAGCAACCTGGACTTAAAGGGGCTTATGTTGTGAAGAATAAGGATATAGATCTATGTGTTCTAGATTTACCTGGAAAATTAGGTCCTTAAGGAATTGACTGCCCTAAACCCTGTATTGCAAGCCTCAAAAAAAAAAAAAAAAAAAAAAAAAAAAAATAAGGATTTTGC
>VZTI01004420.1:638760-727892 GCA_013397865.1 Struthidea cinerea
TTTTTTTCAGAGAGAGAAATTTTACAAAGCGAATTTTGCAAAATTTTACTAAAAAAAAGGCAAAATCTCACTGTGATTTTCTTAGCACTGCCTAGAGCTATTTCTCTTCTTTGTGCTAAAGTGTAAAGTAAGCAAAACAGCCTGCCTGTATATTTTGTAGCAGGCTGATAGCTCAGGGCTCCCCTTCTCCTGAGATCCCAGCTTGGGTCTGTGAGAGCCCAGACCATCCCAGCTCACCCTCGCCAGCTTTACTAAATCCCCATATAACTGCATTAATTGTGAGTAGAGCAGGTCAGAGAAAGGTGACTCCATTTTGTGGAAGATTTCGCAAAGTCATCTGCAATGAAAATTGACATTTTTTGCAATTCCCTATGAAAGGGAAGGGAGTCCCAGCTCCAGGGCAGGCTGCCAGGTGACTGCATCCCCTAAGCTGCAGACTGCCAGCCCCCCCTCTGCCCCCACGCTGGCTGGCTGGCTGTCTTCCCGTTACATCTAACCCTCTCTGAGTGATTATGCTAGCATTAAACAGGGGAAATATTAAAGAGGGCAGGTCTTTGGCATTTTTTTTTTTACTCAGAGCAAATGTTTCTGAGAGAAATGAAAGAATGAAAATGGAATATAAATTTGCTTTCTCTGGACCTGCCCGTCACTGGGGCTCTCCCGCTGTGATTGTCCATCTACTTCATTCAGCTTCTGCTACTTTCAGGCCCCTTTAGTTCATCACTTAGAGGAATCAACATTTTCAAATGTGATCAGAAGGCCAGCCGAGCACATGTGCAGAGCTCATCTGCCCACGCAGTGCCACCGCTTACAAAATGAGTGGAGAGAGCAAGATTCCCTCAATTTCTGTTTTCCTTTAGGAGCTGAGATACTATTATGCAACATTAGAGCCTAAATGGCTGAAAGGGTTTTTTTTAAGACTAAGTACTCCACATCAGCAGTGTCATATTTAGCACCAGTGGGATGTTAAGCTACTTGTTTTCTTTCCAGCCTTTATCCCATGGAACACCCAGCCCCTTGTGCAGGCACAGAGGACCAGGTGCCATGTGGAACTTGTGGCTGGTACACACATACACGACTCCTGATGCCTTCAGGAGGGCTCAGACATTTTGCTATCTTGCTGTGACATTTCCTTCTCAGAAGGCTATTGATTAAAATGATTCAGGCAAAGAAAGTGATCCTCCTGAGTCATTTTCTCAGCAAGAGGGTTGCTTAATGTGTGCAGCGTGGTCTCGTAGTTTTTCAGGCAGTCCCCTGGATACAATTTCACAGACATCCAGTTTTGTCTTGTTCTCTGTACCAGGAAAAATGTGAGCGTTATGGTGGGAATCTTTGGTATCTCTAACCCCTGTGACTCAGAAGGTCTTTGCTAATTGGAAATATGAGATAGGTTGTTTGTTGTATTCTTGGTATGAGGTGGTGATGGAAAATTGTTACATCCCGAGGTATTGCTGCAGTCCAAGATATCATTTTCCTGAGGAGAAACAGAGGGTATTTTCCATGAGGAATTGTGTAAAATGGCCACTTGGAATAATTAATTCCTGAAGCATTACAGAGTAAAGCCAAACACTGCTCAAATTCAACCTATGATAATTTATTTGTATTCCTTAATACCATAATTTTATCATCTTAACCTTTCCTTTTCACATCTTTCTGGGTGTCTCATCTCTGTTGCTCAGAGCTGATCAGTTTTGCTGGGCTAATCTTGCAAATATTCAACTTCTTGGAAGAAAAACATTTCTCCTTGACTGTATATTAGTGATACATGACCTCTGGATTCCCCCCTCTATTTTGACCAACAAAGTGCATTAATGTTGATGGTTTCATAGAAAACCATGTACTTTAATTTTGCAGAAATTATCCATTTCTGCAAATATATCTATTTCGATTTCAGAAATTTCAGAATTTTCCAGAAACACAAAGATCTGGGCAGCTTGTACTAGGATGTGAAATGAAAATAAAGCAGTGTATGACAAGCTTGGTGCTTACATTTTGTCATTTTAAGTTGACTGTAGCATTGCAGTATGCATTTAAAATGTTACTTAAGCAGGGCATTCAAAAGGACAAAATCTGACTCAGGGATACTTTAGAGGAATCTATTAAAACAGAATCTGCTGTCAGCAGCCTTCCTTTCTGTGCTCCCTCTGCCTCATAGGTAATATTTATATGTTGTTTTAAAGAAAAATGTTCCAATTAGAACCTCCACCATATGACATTTGAACTGGGTCATAAATAACCAATGTGTTCCCAGGATGCAACGAGAAGAAAATTGCTGTGACTATTTGTAAAAATAAAAAAAAAAGACCAAGACTCAAATTAGAGTTTCTAATCATCTGTGCTGCCAGCAATAACCTCAGAATAACTGGAGGCGTGCATTGCCCTTCTATTGATAATAAAAACAAAATGAAAAGGGATAATGCAGCAGATACACTGCAACCCAAATAGCCCTTAACACGCACTCTCCATTCACTTAGCTTTCTCCACCGAAATGAATAGATTTAACCTTTATAAAAGGCACCTTTACACTTTTTTTTTACTTCTTTTTTTACCACTGTGATTATTCAGATGATGGAAGGAGATGGAAATGTATGTTCCGATCCAGATCCTGAAGTTAGATGTCATTATAAGTTTACAGCAGTATCAGATATTATTGTAAAAAGACTATACAAAACTGGAATAGTAATAAAGAGTCAGCCACAAAAAAAAAAGCAAGTGTTTGTAAAATGTGTCTGGCTTTCTGCTGGATTCACCTGTGCGAGTGGAGACTCCACAAGCAAGGAGTTGTACTTAAATGGTTAGTTTGACTTCATATTTTCTCTCTGCAGGTCTTCACTGGGATTTTTACAGCAGAAATGATCTTCAAAGTAATTGCCCTTGACCCCTACTACTATTTCCAGCAGGGCTGGAATATTTTTGACAGCATAATTGTTATTCTGAGCCTGATGGAACTGGGTTTGTCCAGCATGGGAAACCTGTCTGTTTTACGCTCCTTTCGACTGGTAATGGTCTTATTCTGTTCTTAACCATCTTTTTTTATTGCATATAAACTCTGACATGAATGCAACATATTTTCTTAAAAACGCATCTTCCTATAATTGCTGCAAACTGGTGAGCAGTACGTGACACTAATTACAGGCTGTGGGATAAATGGAATTGTTCCAGATTTACATCAGGGTAAATGAGAACATAATTTGATTCCTTCTAGCTGTGCCAGGTACTTGTAGCACACTTAAAATACTTGAATTCCAATTTGTAATAAAGATCTGCCACTTTATACCTGTACACCTGTTAGCATAGACAGCAGAAAATTGATAGCCCAAGAAATGCAAGAGCTGATAACTTGTTGTTTTAGGAGCTGTTATTCCTAAATTATGTTATAAACATGCCACTGTTCTTTCAGATGTTGTCAAAAGAAAATGTCTTTGAATTATTCACAGAGAGATTTTTTTTTCTAGAACTGATCAGCATAACATAGCATCTGTCTTTCACAGGAACTCCTTAGCTGTCAGCCCCTTTGTTAAGCAGGGGATAGTGGTGTTCTATTAATGAGAGACTGGCAACCTGCTGGAACAGAAAAGTACTTTCCTTGCCAGCTTGACATTTGTGTTGCACTTCATGTACCAGGATGTCCATGCTAATCATTCTGGCCATGATATGGCTTCACAGTTTTAAAGATCAGGAAAATAAGCCCTTATGGTTACACTTTCCAGAAGAAAAATTTTTTTTTTTTCCAAAATTCTCTGCATTGCTCAAGAGTGTAAATTTTCCATCACTGTCCTAAGCGTCTCCCTTCAGTTTTTGGAGCAATCTTGCTTCAATAGGGCTTAAATTAAACCTTCAACTGAAAACACAGCACAAGGGCTAGGCACCATTTACATCCTTAAAATAGGTCTTAAGTGGGCTGTGGGTTGTGCACAGACTGCGTTATCCTCGGCACAGAGGTGATTTTCACCCTGGGAGCTAACAGCTAATTGCATCTGACTGAGGCGTGCTCTGAAGCACAGAGGAATTCCTTCTCTCTTTGTGGGACCAAACCTGACACCCCTCCCTCCAGATGCCTGCCAGACTGTTTATTTTGAGGAGCAAAAGCAACACAAAAGAAAATACTAAGAAATAGATTTCATCCTTCCATCCTTTCCCCACCAGTGGGGGAATGTGTCATTGAAACCATGTCTGTCCAACCAGGTAGAGCATAGCTCTGGAAAACTTTATTCGCATCCAAGAAGCCCAACTGATGTTTTATTAATAGAAGTAATGAGGTTAACAGGAAGTTTAATGGCTAAAATCACCTTGTACCACACACATTGTGGCATTTAACATCTTCCACGTTTTACTCACTTTAATAATTCATTGGCTGAAATGGCTGTTGCTTCTGTGAGCTGACACTGTTGTTTATGTTCTGTGCACAGCTGCGAGTCTTCAAGTTGGCAAAGTCCTGGCCGACCTTAAATACGCTCATTAAAATCATTGGTAACTCAGTGGGTGCCCTCGGTAACCTCACTCTCGTGCTGGCCATCATCGTCTTCATTTTTGCCGTGGTAGGAATGCAGCTTTTTGGGAAAAGCTACTTGGACAATGTGAAGAAGATAAGCACAACTGGCAGTTTGCCACGGTGGCACATGAATGACTTCTTCCACTCGTTCCTCATCATCTTCCGAATTTTGTGTGGAGAGTGGATCGAGACCATGTGGGACTGTATGGAAGTAGCTGGGCAGCCACTGTGCCTTCTTGTCTTCTTGTTGGTCATGGTGATAGGAAACCTGGTGGTGAGTTCTCAAGATGGTTTTCTGTTTCTTCCTTTCCTGGTGGGTGTGTGCAAATGTAACATTTTTTAATCCAGAAATGGTAAATCTCACGTTGCTCCATGATTTTAATTCGATGAACCAAGTTGTCACCGAGAGAAATTTGCTCCTCTCCCAAATACAAACCTGCACTACCAGTTGGGAATGAGGGCTTGCTGGGTTTTTTCAGAAGAGCAGATGTTTTACTAGAGGAAAGGCACCATGGGTTGATCATAATGATTTTGTTTCTTAGGCCATTGATGGGGCTGAAGGCATTCCTGATCTCTTTTCTATACAGGTGTGAATATCACCTCAACTGTCCCTGTTTTGGGACATATTTATATTTCCCTTCACTTCTGGCCCAGAACACACGAACCTTACCATAGCACAGTGTCTTTGAGCAGAGTTTCGAACGTCTTTCACCTGCATGTTTTAGGAAGCTGCAGGTTGTGTTTACAGTAATGTCACTGGCTCACTTGCTGTGTTTTTAATAGTCCATCCCATAAGCATGGCTTACATAAGCTCTGAAC
Organism: Struthidea cinerea; assembly: GCA_013397865.1. NCBI lineage: Eukaryota > Metazoa > Chordata > Aves > Passeriformes > Corcoracidae > Struthidea > Struthidea cinerea. Next base: position 644,072 of record VZTI01004420.1, read on the forward strand.
CTATTAAGACTGAATTATATTTCCCTGTTGACATCTTAAGGAGAGCTTTGCTGGCTTTCAGTCATTGTGGAAATGTTTTGCCTTTTCAGCTTACAGAGCATCTTTGACATTGTGGCTCTAATGGCCTTACTGTTTATGTAGTGAGTTGTTTAATAGTAGATGCTGCTATAAAAAAAATGTTGGGTTTTGCTACCAATTGCTTTTAGTGGTTGTTTTCTTTTTAAGTACCCAATGTTTTGGTTCTCAGCTGCTGGGGTAGAAAAGTTCTTGAAAGAGCTTGTAGAAAAGCAAAATGTGTTGTTTTGTTTACTTTAACTTAAATTTTAACAGTTATTTTCACACTGAAAATGTTGATTGCAAGAGCAAATTATGTTTTTTAGGGTTTTTTTTAATAAAAGTCAAAAGATTAAACTGTGATTACTCAGAAAGGGGGAAATTATTTACGTTTTTTGCTATGACTTACCGTTTCTATAAATTTTCCTTGGAATTAAATTTGATTAGAGGAGTTAGGGCAAAATATTACTTTCTGTATTTAGAAAAAAAATAATTATTTATTATATCTTTTGGGAGAGTTTAGTCTGAGACCTAGAAAGTTAATCTCCCCCTGCCATTAAGTGATGTGTTCTGTGTATGATGATGAAAGCTGGAAATAATATGTGTTAAATTCTGGGGAAAATGTTAACATTTGAAATATTCGTGGATTATTAAAAGATGTGAACATCTGATACCCTTAGATATTAACACTCATCAGTGTGCCTAAGTTCTGTTAAATATTAAATCTGGCTCAGCAGAGACTGCATTAACATTATCTACATATATCTAACGTTCAGTGCTCAAAGAAGACTGTCCCAGGTGTAAAACCAGATATTGAAAAACTCTGTCAGCATGGATAAGCTGAAGTTATTGGTCAGCTGAAAGCAAAGGTGCTAGCTTCACTCTTTCCAGCCAACAGTTCTGTAAGGCTGTGGCAAAGACTGATAAATAGGAGTGATTCTTGTGTGTGGGTCACTCACTAAAAAAAAAAAAAAAAGGAAATTATTCATAGGTGATAAAGGTGGTGAAAAGAACAACAGATTCTGAACCATGAGACTCATCTAGTGTCAACATGGAGATTTCATGATGTTGATTATCAGGTAGACAGAAGGTCATCTTACTCCTCTGGCATCGGCAAAATTGTTGCTTTCTTCAGTAAGAGTTGATTGAACTCACCAACTTACTTACTTGCATAACATCATCAGACCCACAAGTTCTGGTAGCTAAAAAGCACCACGAGCCCTTTCAAATAAGAATACTCATGTGTGAAAACTTTTACATGTAACTCCATTGCCATCTGTGCCAGCAAAATTTCTCATTTAACTTGCTGAGATCCTTGTTCCTCCTCTGAGTTTCAAGAGTCAGTCCTGATAAAGAATATTATTCTGAGGTTGTATCTCATTTGAATTCTACATGCTTCCATAGTCTCTGGAGGCATGGAGGAAATCTTGCAGCATTTTTTCTGGTGTAGCAGATCTGCACATGCATCTAAATTAAATACTTTTATCTGTCACATCTACCAGTAGGTATGGTGGTGTCTGTGGTCACTTTCCCAACTGCAAGGCTGAGGATTGTGGGGCAAACCTGCTCTTGAACTCCTGTAAAGTCTGCAAACTGGTGTTGAAAGTGTTACAACCACTGCAATTCTGTGGTATGTTCAGTGATTCAGTTTGCAGGTCTTACCCAGCCTCACTAACATAAATTCAAAGGAATGCTGGAAGAAAAGCCGGGAAAGTTAGTAAGTGCCCTGGGCAACATCGTGGTATAGAGCAGTCCAGCTGTTGAAAGGAATTTTAGTATATCTTTAGTCTTTGGGTTGTATTCATATATCCTGAAAATGTCTTGGACAATTTGTGTGCAATGCCACACGAAACTATATTTAAGGCTGGTCAGCTGATGTGTGAGTCATCTTCAAGGAACTAAACTTTACAATATACTTGGAAAACTATGTGCTGTGTAACTGCCTTTTGCACAATAAAACCGTGCTGCCATTGTCAGATGGCATTTTGAAGTCATTGAGGCTGCTTCAGAAGGTAAAGCCAAACCAGAGAGATCATAATAGTTTCTTCTTCATTTGTAAAAGAGAGCTTCTGAAATAGCTAAGTGAATAATTATGGTTTTTGTTAAGTTTTCAAAAGGGCTTAACATATTTTTAATGTATATTTATGTTACTGAGGTGAACAAGGAAAATCACTGAGTTATTAAGATGATGTAGGAGAATAAGGGTCACGAGGCAGGTCCTGGTGCCCCCTGCTCTTGTGGGTCAGCTGGTGCGAGAGTCGATGTGACCCCAGCCACTTCTCAGGGGACAGTGGTGTGTTCTGGGCACTAACAATGTGCATGAACAAAAGTGACACTTCCATCATGCACAGAACAACCTCCCAGCCTTGCTGGGTATGCGTGACCCACACTGGCCAAGCCACCCTTTTATCCCCTGGTGGCCACCAAGATGAAGCATGATTCCTGCCAGCTTCTCCTCAAGTGCCACCAAGGGAAGGACAGCTCGATGTACTGCAGAAATGCACTCGCTGTCTTTGCTCCCGCTCCAGCTGGGCTTTGTGTGACCCAAAAGACATCTCTTAGTGTAAAATCCACAGAGCTGCAGTGCATTAACTCGCATTAGGGGCTGAGTTCTGGACTGCTGTTGTCTCACCTCTGTCCCATTCACACATCCCAGTACATCCATGGCACATCCACCCTTGTTCCCCAGTCCACCCCAAGCTGGTAAATCACTGCTGCATTTCTGCGGGGATCTTGTCTTACTGGAGTCACAAGCATGTCAAGGTGTGGGGTCTATAACCAGGAAAGTGACATCTTAAGAATTTTCCTTAAAAGCAAAATATAAGGATGGAATTCCTCCTTTAGGATCAGTCCTAACCTTTTTTTTTTCTTTCCTGCTGTCCATTCACTCAGGAAAATACTGATGACATTTTCTGAAAGCACAAAGGTAGAAAGCACCACCAATTTCTAGGGTATCAGACTGTCCTGTAGGCAAGATTGCATAACCGTTATTGAATTAATGCATGATGCATGGAATTATGAAATACAAAGTGTAAGGTCATGCACTCAGCCCTGTTTAAATATTTATGTTATGGTCAAGTAGCTCACCAACAGAAGATGTTTGAGAGCATATGTATCAGTCACTGTGAACATCTACATCTGAAATAATTACATGGAGGTGCCTCTACAGTCAGAGCTGGTCAATGGAGTCTGCGAAGTCATAGAATATCTTACCACCCAAAAAACCTAAACATATCGGACTAAATAGCCCCTAAAATGACCTGTTTCTGTCCCTGCAGTCCTAGGAGGCAAACTCAGTTGTAGAAATCCCCATGTGGCTTGATATGGTGACCCAAGAGGACCTTCTAGTCCTGTGTTTCCCTATGGTAATTCCAGTGCCTGGCAGCAGAGCTGCTCAGCAGGGTTTGGATGAGATTTGAAGTGATCTCCTTTGGTAAACTCAGGGGAAAACTTTCTCTGAAAAAGTCAAATGCGCCTGAAATCTGTCTTTCTATTCTGTTCCCACATCTCAGGAAGCTGTAATGGATATTTTCTCTGTTATAATTTGGTCCATGAGAAAGGCAGAAAGATGGAAATGTCACATTCTTTGATGGGAGAGGTTTGTGCCTCCCTACATACCTTTTCTACAAGTCCATGTAGGACAGATCCTTGAAGAGATGTTCTGGGAAAGTCCTGCTAAACCTCCATGAGGTTAAAATCAGTGGATTCTCAAACTGGTCAGACACCAAGAGAACCTCATTAGGAGTCATTCGCCACCATTCCCCTCTTGAACAGCCAAAGCCTGTTGATCAAATGTGTTACCAGAGCTGTTCTGGCAGACACAAAGTTCTGCAGCAGGGCAAGAAAGAAAGAAGTCAGGTTACAGGGTTTTGAGCAACCTGGTCTAGTGGAAGGTCCTCTGCCTGTGGCAAAAGGGTTGAAACTAGATGGCCTTTAAGGTTCGTTCCAACCCAAACCAGGAGATTATTCTATGAATGGGAGCAAGGCAGAACTTCTTAGTGCTTCCACTTCACCCTGTTCTTTTACAAGAGCCTCCCTCCTGACCACGAGAATGTTGCCCTGAGCACCACCAATGCAACCTGGATGGGAATAATGGCCTAGAAGGAAGAGAAAGGCAAGAAGGATGAAGGGTCATTTAACACGGATCCTGGCCTGACAGATGTGCACGAGAGAGATTTGGGATTGGGAGGATTGTTTGGGTGGGGAAGAGAAATGACTACAGCTTTATGTGAAGCTTAATCTATGAGAAGAAATTCACAGCAATTTCCTGCCCTGAATGAGTTTCCTAAATAACAGACCCTAAGTAACATAAGGAGTCGCTGGGTTCCATGTGTCTATATAATACTTTATTTCTTTTGCTTTGTTCGCTAGAGTTGCCTTTAGTTCAATGTTTAGAGTCAAGAAAACAGAACAAAAAGTACAAAAGCAGCAGCTGCAATGAGTAGTGTGTAAATGTGTGAGACAGCTGATACTTGGATTGCATGGTCTTCAACACAGGGGCTTTGCTTCTGTATAAAGCATTTTCTAGAATTAATTACTGAGTGTCACTAATTGAGCAACATGATCCCTAATTGAGGAACATAAGAGTGAGGCTATGAGGCCACCTGTGAAGGAGAACTGGTAGCCCAACCTGTGGGAATCCATCAGCTGGCCAGCTGTATGGGAGCTTCACAGGCAAGGGTCTATCCCAGCTGGAATATGGTGGTCAGTGCAGAGTATGAAGAATTTTAATAATATGGATCGAGATGATCTTTTGCATTTGCCCTCAGTGCCAGAAAATATCCCTGAGCACATTTAATTTATTGGTGTAGGAGTATCCATAAAGTCCTGTCTCACTCAATGCTGATACTTCTCCATCACCGCAAATTTCTCAGCAGATCACAACTGGGCTGGAAAGAGGCTTATGGTAATGTCAGATTTTCTCTTTGTTTAAATTAAATAGGTACAGAGAACTATCATTGTCCCTTGTGGTAAAATCAGAAGTTGTAGCAAAATAGCATCTTACAGGCCTAGGTAAAAATGGATTACAATTTTACATTTCAAGAGCTCTGACGAGCAAAGCGTATTAGGATGGTCAAAGGTGGTCTTCAGATGGAGATTTGTATTTCTGCCTGACATGATAGGGCTGTCACTGAGGGAAGATACATCAAAACCCCAACACTTTTAAAAGACAGGAAGCATTAAACCAGGGAGTTTCAAGACCATAAAACTTTTTAAAGGGTGATGAAAGGTTGTTTTACCCCAAAAAGTACAAGGCCTCTTTAATTCAGATTGCCTATGTCAATAAATGAAAGAAAATGGAACTCTGATTACATGATAGCACTTTTCCAGCTATCTCCTTGTTTTCTTTTCAAATTACGTACAAATCTAGAATACCAAAGCCCCATTTTTGTGGTTTTTACTGTCTATCCCTAGAGAAATACTTAACTCAAGGGTTGCAGCAAGACTTGCTGCCCTGATTCAAGTAATTATTTTTGCATTTAATAACAAACATGACTTACTCATGGGGGCCACTGAAGACATCCACTGTGTGAATAAAGGTTAATCTCCTTGGAGGGAAATGTAGTATTTGTATTGCATCTAATTATTAATATAAATGAAGTGGAATTTTAAAATATTGTGTACCTTCTAATTGCAAATCTAACTATGTTAGATCTGCTTGCTAGAAATTAAAGCAGCTTTGGGAAGAAGGTATGACAGCCCAAATCACAACATTTTGGGGTTTAGATTTTTAATTTTCAAACTGCAGTAGAGATCTGCAGTGTCCTCAAGCTTTGTATGTTGTACTTCTACCTCAAAGCACATACTCTCCTTGGGATCCATCAGTTCCACTTCTTGCACAATGGAAGGAAGAGAGGATAAGATGCAACTACATGAAACCTGTGGGAAAACAGGTTTTTGCAAGGAGCAGGGAAGCCATAGGAGATTTGAAGTGAGTTCAGCTTGTCCCAAGTGTTACATGAACACTCCCTTCCCTCCTCTGTCTCTGCACCCCAGTGCTTGTGTCCTGGATGCTGCTGTTCACCTTATCTGCTCTTTCAGCAGCTCCCAACATTCTGGAAATACGCGTTTGTGTTTTGGTTACATCAGCTGAGAGGGCCAGCAGATAAACAGGCAAGAATAGGCATGTCAGGAGCAGTCATCGTCAGGACAGACAAAATCTGCAAAGCGGAGAGCGGAGGGCGCGTGGAGCACTGGGGAGGAGGAGGATTGATCAGAAAGCTGCAGGAGCCATAACGAGGGCTGGGAAATACTGGCAACAAGGGCTGGAGAGTTTGAGAGTCCAGAAGAAGCCAGGGAGCCCAAGGGATCATTAGCAAGAAGTAGAAGTGTCATTTGAGTCTGTCTCATGAGCTTGGGCACTTATGTGGGGGAGGTGAGTTTCCTTTCCCGAGTCCCATGCAGCTTTGCAGAAGAGCAGCCCAGAATCCATGAATAAGCACAACTGGGGACACAAAGAAAGTAGTGTCAGAACAACTGTCAGCATGTCACTGTCCTTCTTGCTTCTGCTCGTTTGTGCTTACGGCTGGCAGCAGGGACATTTGGTGTGATACCGGAGAGCTCAAACCTCAGAGGGAGGCAGCTAAACCCCTGCGCATTTCCCAGCTTCTCCCTTCGTAATTTCCATGCCAGCTACCTGAACAGTCCGTGTGTCCCAAAGCAATTTTGGCTATTTGTATTCCCCATTATCCAGCCTTTCTTGAGAAGTGCCTGTGAAGCAGAGCACTCAGGTAGTCGAAGATTTTGGGCAGACATCTGGCTATATCTACTTAAGTATTAAACATCCTCAGGGGTAAACGAAGGTCCACCAGAAACAGATGGCATCATCTGATGCTTCAAAAAAATAAATCCTGACACCAATCATCAATCAGTCCGGTTGCCTCTGATGGCTCCTAGTAGAGATGGAAAGCTTCCATCCTCCTATGGGTTACTTTAAATACAAAGCTTTTGCCTGACACTCCAGGCTTTAAAAGCTGTATGATTTATCAATGCCCACATAAATAACTATGATTTATTTTATTGGGTAGATATATCCCGCTCCCATATGTAACAGCAGGTGCTGGTGCTAAAAAGTCTGGGGAAATTAACCTCACGGTATTTGTGATGAGCCATCAAAGACTGCTGGGTTTCAAAAGTGCCATTCTACAGTAGATTGAGTGGAGTCTATTCAAATCTGGGAGGTTTAGGGCTGCTTCACCCAAGATATGTGAGGGAAATGCACCTGAAAATAGATGGGAGGACTGACTACTCTCAAAACCTACTCTTAAAAAGTAATCTTCTTCTTTCTGTCACTTCAGATTTATGAGAGTCTGTATCCTGCTACAGGCTCAGTTGTTTCTTCTGAAGAGTTGAGTGTTGGCACTTGGTGACTACATGTGAGCTTGCATCTTGTGTTAGGGTACAAGTGGGTTCAGTCCCTGTTTTCAAGGTATTATATGGTGTTCGTGTTGAATATATACTAAAATCTGCCAATTTTTTCCCTGCAATATTCATCCACAGAAAGGTAGATTTTTGAAAATACAAATAGCTCAAATCCCAGTAAAAGTTGGCATACAGAAGAGGAGTGAGCTTTCCTTCTGATGCAGCTCAAAGGAGGCTGAAAACAAAAAGTGGACTACAACTTTTTTTTTTTTTAAATTTATTTGTGACATTAGGAATTCCCAAAGCAATAATCCAAAGCAGATTCATTAGTGGACCGTGACAGATTTTGGCATTTGGTGCAGATTTTCATCGGTAGAATTATAAATATTGCTTCTTGATCTATAAATGAGTCACTGGGATATATCAGAGAGAAATAAAATCTGTTAATAGTGCTAGTGCTCTTCCATAGGCATGTATATAAGGGAATACAAAACTATCTCCCATTAACCTCCATGGGTGTGAAGTGCCTTGAAAATATGAAGGAAGAAGAATGATAATACATTAATTCAATTGACCCAACCCCTTGGAAACCATCCTCATGCCTTTTGTTCTAATTGTGTTTCCAAATCAAAGATATTTCTCTAAAAATATTGTTTAAGCATTGACTCCATTATATGAACTACTGACAAGATGAAATATTTTTAATAAGATACACCATATGTAGGTTTTATGTTCCCATACATATTTTATTTGTGAAGATTCTAGTGGGTTCGTTGTTGGGATTTGGTTGTATTCCAGGGGGTCAAAGTGGAGATAAGTTATTCTTTTGAAAACTGCAGCCCTGTTGATGTAGTAGGCATCAGGAGGGTAAAATTGCCCATTTTTTGTACTACATGTGTCCTTGGTTAATAGTGTAAGTGGGGGTTTGTCATGGTTAAGTCCTTGCTAATAGCTGGGTAGTTATTAAAAATCTAGAAGGCACTGAGTCAAATTTAATTGGGCAAGAGTGTGCAAAGGTAGGTACAACTAAATGTGTCTCTTTTTATTAATGTCACAGTGCGAGTTGTCTGGATGTCATTGAAAGGGTAATGGGAACAGAATTATTCCTAGCATGTGCTGAGGGTAAGGCAAGGTTTTAATGTTAAGATAGACCAGGTGGTACAAATTCAATACATTATTCACTACTCCTAAACAGCTTATACTTTTGATTAAAAAAAAAAAAAAACCAAAACTGGTACAAATATTATTTTTCTTCACCAAAACTAATCAGGGAACTGTTCGTTCTAACAGTTGCCTCGAGAAATATCTTGTTAAAAAGAATATGTGAAACAACCAGTGAGTCATGACAGACTTAACCTTCTTAGCAGGTGTATGATATTTAAGAGACGCTGGAACTTATCTTTTCCATGTAGAGTGCACATTCTTATCTGAATTTCTCCACCCAGCCCATATGTGGTAGCATGGTCTGTGGCTTCCCAAGGAAAAATGCTGAATAATGCATTTGGAAAATAAATGTACTACACAGAATTAGATACCAATTTCCTGCCTTGTTGGGTCTTACTGAACAGTAAGAAATTTGTGCAGTCAAAAGGGTCCTGCCTTTGGTCTCCTGCTACCATTCCACATTTCTTCCTCTTTCTGAAAGTCCACTTGTCTGGGTCTTACTCTGTTAAACTTCTTTAAATTCAATAAACCCACTGACCCACACTTGCTGAGGAGAATCTCCAACAGATACAGATCTACTCCATCAATTTTGTATTATTGCAAGCAATGCAAAGGAAAGGAGAATTAAATCTGTTGATTTTTCATCCCTCTTATAATTTTTATTTCTTTGCTGCTATTTAAGTTCCTTGTGTTCTATTTGTTTGACTCCAAATTCATGTGTTAATTTTTCTTTTTCCTTTTTTGTTTGGGTCATCCTTAGCCAGAGTCTTGTTTAAATTAGTTGTAATTGAATGTGAACCAAATCTGCCCTTCCTTTAATTTTCTTCTACCTAAAATGTATTTTCTTCCATTTTGGTCAGTTCTGGCCTTCATTATCCTAGAATCAAATGGTTTATGTTGGAAGGGACCTTAACGATCATCTCATTCCAACTGCCCTGCCCTGGGCAAGGACATCTTCACTACACCAGGTTGCTCCAAGGCCCCTCCAACCTGGCCTTGAATTCTTCCAGTGATGAAACAGTCACAACTTCTCTGGGAAACCTCCTCCAGTGCCTCACCACCCTCACAGCGTAAAATTTCTTTCTTATATCTAACCTAAATCTCTCCTTTTTCAGTTTAAAGCCGTTAGCCCTTGTCCTATCTCTCCATGCCCTTGTCCAGCTCTCTTGTAGCCCCTTTAGGCACTGGAAGGAGCTCTAAGGTCTTCCCAGAGACTTCTACAGAGTGAAGTCCCATAACTCTCTCAGCCTGTGTCCACAGGCGAGGTGATTATAATTCCCCTTTTTCACATTGCCCCATATCTCTGCTGCAATATTCCTAGTCTCACCCTTAGAGCAAACCTTCTCCTCTTTCCACGTTGCTTTGGATTTCTGCTTTCCATGACGTCTTCTCCGAGCTCCATCTCATTGTGTAGCTTGACTTCACCCTTCCCAATACACAAGCAAGTTCCAAGACTCTGTCCTGAAGCCATTTGAAACTATTGTAATTAATTCAATGCAAAAGGGGTTTTATGTTTTGACCAAGCTTTGCCATCTCTATGTCATAGTCATATTTTCTCGTGAAAAGGGTACATGCTAACTGACCTTAGCATTTAGACTGAAATATACTCGATGTTTTCCGTGCTGAATTTTCATGGAAAGTTCCAAAATCTTTGGGGATGGAAGGTTTTGAAGGAGCTCTACTTGCAGTTGATGCCCCTTTTCCTCTATTTGTAGCCTCCTCCCCGCCATGAGTTCCCTTCTCTTTCTGGCCCCCCTAAGACAGACTCATTCACTGAAATTGCACAACTAAGAGCACTCTCATGCTCCTTGTGTTACAAACTCTTTCATACAGATGTTTCTTCCAGGAGGACTCCCATCGGGCTTCTCCCCTCCTGTAGTTCTCTTGTCTCCCACATTTGGATGTCATTCCATCCCGTTTCTGGGAGGTTCAGCAAGTGCAAAGTGCCTGCTGAAGAATCTCTGTTGGAAAACACAGACAGGTGGCTTCCTCTAGAAACTGAGGTATGAAAACAAACACCATGAGTGTCCCTCCCCTGTCTTGGTTAGCACATTCCCTGGCCACTCCAGCCCAGCTGGTTCCTGGCCATTCGGGGAACAGACCTGGCTGGGGAGAGCAGCCACAAAGCCATCCTGCCTGGGGGAAGAGAAGTCAGCTGCTTGCCCTCAGGGATGGGGAACAGGCCTTGGCTTGTCTTTGTTTACTACTGAGATGCAATTTTTAGATCATAAAATGGCCTAGCTGCCTGGCTCTCAGTTCCTCCCTTCTCTCTAGCAGACTGGCAGTGAGAATAAACCCATAAAAATGTTCTTACAGACAACTGACACCATCAAATTTCTCCTTTGCTTACCCATCTTGCATGAAAAGTTTTTAGTAACCCCAGTTGCTGGGATTTCTGCCAGACACACAGAATACAATGAATAAATAAAACAATTTCCAAATTTCCACATCAGCAGAATACCTTTGTATTTCCTGATATAAGAAGGAAGTCAGAGATGAGTTCATCTTGTCTGGAAAGAAGAGTTTGCTTTGATCATGTGGTGGGGCACAGATTTGGATTGAAGGATGATGGTAGCCAGTCCTCCTTGGAGTGCTTTTCTTATGTTTTTAGTAAGGTTTCTCTGAAAAACACAGCTCAGAGTCAGCTTTATCCTGTAGAATAAAGATATCTCCTTCTCTCCCATGGATATCTGGGAATTTAGGCAGCATTAAGAAATGCGCAAAATTAGCCACAGCTGAGCCAGAGACCAGAAGGGATGGACTGACCACTGAGGACCCTGTGGGACCCAGGAGCAGGTGATGGCAGATGAAATGGGTCACTTTTTAGGACGGCAGTGAGGTGTGTGTGCCGGCACCTCCCGCCTTGCAGGGCGTGGCTCTCATTTTGGAGATGTAACTGGCGCCACTGCTGCCAAACCCTCCCACTCCTTTAATGAAATGTGGGGGTTTGTCCCACTTCTGAGTCATGGGGCTTCTCCAGCAGAGGTCTGTGAAAGCCACGAGCCCAGCCATGCGCTGTGAAGGCAGGAGATTTTGTACTGTGCAAAATTGCTGGTGGAAACCTATTTTGGTGCTTTTCTGAAAGAAGCCCTCCTGGCTGGCAGGCAGCTCTGTCACTTTGTTCTGCCCTCTCAGGAATCTGCACTAGCAAAATGCACAGAATCAGAACCTCCTTACACCTCCCAAATTCGCTATAGAGGCATACTTTTCACATTTCACTTAATAGGAAAGTGTGATTTTGTGATGGAACCCAAATTATAATATTAAACCTGGGAAATGGATTAGAAAGTGAGATTTTAAAGGAAACCGTGTTCTCCCATTAAAAAAAAAAAAAAAAAGCAAAGGTAATATTAATTATTTCTTGACTCTCTGATTTAATTTTCGAGTCTCTGGGCCTACCCTCATGCTGATTTTTCTTTGGTGTTACATATTGTCCACAGGGAGCCATTACTTACTCTGTCCATTACCACTGGTTTTCTTTCACTTTTATTCCTTTCCATGTGGGTTCCTTATCCTTTTGGTTCTCTCTGGCTTACCTTTCCCCAGATGTTTTCTGCCATGTGTGAATGAGAATTACCTCTTTCTCTTGGTCTCCAGTCCTGACTGCCCAAGGGACTTGCTGGCTTCTAGATGACAGAGGGCAAAACTTGGCACAGTCCTTGGTCATGGCTGGGTGTCCTCCACTCAGTGGAGGTGTAGGATCTGTATTGTAAAAGGACAACTCCAGGGATCCCACTCTGCCTGCACTGGGCAGTGTCCTCCATGTGAGCCCCTCTAGGGTTAGGCCTGGTGTGGTCTTCAGGTAAAAACTGCAGAGCTTAAACTTCCAAAATTAGAGGGGTTTTTTTCTCGTGTCTGGTCATTGTACAGTAATTGGTAGAGCAGCTGGTACTTGCATGCAGCCAGTGAAAATATTCCAGGAATAATGCAGGTGTTTCTCACTGATCCTCCCTCCTTGCAGGGAGCAGCAAAGCAAAGGCTCTCCGGTGTGTTCAGTCAGTCCCAGACTGTGCAGTCTGTCTTGCTGTCTGATTGTCCTGGCATGCTCCTCACCAGGACTGCAAACACTTTTGTTGACTTAGAATAAGGATAATTGTCTCTTGGTTTGCAATCAATAAGCTTTCCATGGTTTCCCTAATTTTTGGGGGTATTTCGAGCCTTTAACATCACAAACACAGTTGGTTTTGCTGGGAGAAGTTTTCAACTGGACTTGTCTCATAGCACATTTTGTCTGTCTAGACAGTGGTTTGAGAAGTCCACAGCGGTGCTGATGGAGCCCTTGCTACTCTGGTGAATTAGTGTTGTTTTGATATTTGATGAAAAACCTGCAGGAACATGTTTGTTTTTATTCCGTGGCTCCAGTAGTGGAAAGAATTTATCTGCCTCCACTCACCATCTCTCCCTCCTCACATACAATATTTGGAGACTTAGAATTTCAGATCAGAAAACACTTGGTTTCCAAAGACTCATCTTCTCATACTTCTAAGGGACATACTTAGAAAAAAATAACACTGAAAGTCATCAGCTACAAAAGAAATCTAAATTCAGTTCAATAGTTCTTGGCCAGACTCGGAGTGGTACAGTTTGTCTGCACATCTCTATGCACGTAGGTGGATAACAAATGAAAAAGACACTTGGCAATATGAGGCAACCACCATGTTTGTGGCAAAAAGTGTCACGGGTTGCCTCAGATCTATGTTTCAAGGACTGTGTTTCAAGTGACAAGGACACAGGCACCTCACTCTTCCAGCTTGTGGGGTGCTGCAGAACCTGGGGATGAGTACAGGCAGAGGCTAGAGGTTGGTCCCTGTGAGATGGGAGCTGGGGACAGGCCAGCCTCCCCTCCCAGTTCAACCTCCCCCTATGCAGAGACATTTTCATCGCGTGCCCCAGTGTGTCAGGCTGGCAGCAAGAGCAATCCTGAGGTGTGCCCTTGATGCTGTTTTGACTTTGCCTGCCCCCCCTTCCCAACAGGATGTACCCATGCCAGATCTGACATATCCCAGTGCTAGGGCAGCTTTACAGCTCCACTGAAAGAGGGCAGGGATGAATGGCAGCTTAAAATGACCTAAAAAAATCTTTTGTGTGGCACAAAAGTGAAGTATAGATAACGGCCTTGTCTATACATCTATTACTCAAGGAAATTTATTCCTGTGTAAAATGGCAAGAACAGGACCAAGGAATCTGCCCCATTAATTACAGATACCCCTTTATACTCTGATGTGAGAAACTGGGTGATCATTCCCCACCCCACCAAACACGGGTGAGCACAGCTGCCACCCAGCATCACTTCTCTGCCCTGCACTGCTCAGAGACAAACAGCTGCACCAGAGACACCAAAACTGCAGGGAAATATAAAGTCAATACTTGAAGAGGAGAATAGTCATTAAAACTCCCAGCTTTATTGTAAATACCATGAAAACATTCAGGGTAGGGGGAACACCCTCAACTCACCCCATTCCTAGTCTGCCTGAAGATAGTTAAAGCGGTATCAGCCTCCCTATGTATTCGTCATAGGCCAGAGGTAAAATCATGCCTTGGTCTCTCCTTTTTCTGGGTAAATAGAACTCATTCACATGAAATCACTGAAATTACAGCCACTTTTTGCATGTGAAATAAGTGTTCTTACCATATTACTTACATTTTTTCTTTCCTGAGGAAAGCATCCACTCTCATTACCATCAAGAAGTAGTTCAGAGATTTTACTTAGGAAATAGACTGTTATTTGTTGTGCAGTTTTTATTAAACTTCATTTTCTCATATTTAAACAAACAAACCAGTTATTTCACCTAAGAGATTAATACAGAGTTGATGAGAAAAAATTCCTGTTGAAAGAATTGGTACTACAGTGGTACTACAGTGCCACACAAGCCTCTAATCTGCAACTGCTGTCCTGCTTGTGGGTTCAAACACATTCCACTTGGGAAGTTGGGTGGCTGCAAGGCAGGAAATTCGTATCCCCATTTCCATGTGTTTTCTTTGCTGATCTTGGACAAGAAACATGAGGGAGATCGATGCTGCTCCAACCTCTGCTCTCCCTCAGTTGCCTCAGGCCACAGGGACCTCTTGCCAATCTTGTGGTATCATGATCATTTTGACAGCGAGAAACTAAGATATCAGAAGAATGTGACTATGAGATTGACTGCAGGATAAAGAGAAACTGGGCTGGGAGGATATAAGCTTCTTATCCAAGCACAAATAGCTGAAATAATAGGAAAGGGAATATAGAAAGTAACTGATCATGTAAATTGCTTTTTTCAGGAATACTGTCTCTTAGTAGACTTTGCCCTGGGATGAAAATTACAAAGGATTGGTAAATAAACTCCCAAGGAAAGAATTAATCCTCCAGAGAGACTGACTACATTACTGACCTATTACTGCAGATCTCAGTCTTAAACTTAGATCTAACACTTACTCAGTGCAATGAAAGCCCCTTTCTGAGCAGTTTTTCTTGGCAGATCAGTGGGTTTTGCTGCAGTAAACAAAATACAATAATTGGTACCTATTGTGTTAGGCTTGCTAGAAGGTCTCCAAACAAACTGCATCTTTCCTATCTGTGCTAGCCAAGAGCAGTGCAGATGTCCACTTCCATCCAAGAACAGGAAAGAAGAAAATTAGGTATTTTCACTGGTCAGAGAGTGCCTGAAGAGCTTCTTGCTGGCCTGTATCTACCAGGCCCTGCAGGTGTACAGGCCCTGTTTTATCCACAATAAAAAAGTATTAAATGAGTAGCTGACGATCCTGGCAGGTACTTCTCATGCACTGTCTGGGCTTTCCTATGCAGCTGAATGACAGAAGTGACTATGAGCTGCCACAGGGTTACCATTTGGATAAATGGCTTGCTTTTTTGCATGATAGATTTCACTGATGTGGCATATTTTCTGCTCTGGACCCTGTTGTTACAGCAAAACCTGCTTGGCTGGCTCCTAGGAGATTTCTCTTCCACAGGGAAGCACTCTCAAGCGATGTAGGTCCCTCGTTGTCCTTCCTGTCCTCTGTCTCCTGCAGAGACACTGGTACAGAGCTGCAAATAAGTTCTCTTGAAAGCAGCTCCTGAACTGCTCTGCTCTATGAGCCTCCCCCTGCAAGCACGGTCCTGTCTGATTCCAGCCTGCTAGGATTTGTCCTGTGCGGTCTGGGCAGATGAGAAAGTCTGGCCTTGGTTGCTGCTCATTGTGAAAGTTCATTTAAACTTCATGCACAGACAAGGAGCAGGGGCCTGAAAATCAAACTCACTTGTTTTCTTGGCAGCTTGTGGTCAAGGCAGATCCCGCTACAGGAGAAGCTGTGTGGGTGAGCTCACATGAAATCCTCTGCAACCAAACAAGACCAGCAGCTGAGGCCCTCACCTTGGGGATGGTTTAACCCTGCCACTGAACTTGTGCAGGTGCAACCCCATTCTCGCTGTAGTCTCCCCAGAGGGTTTTCAGACTATATTCAGTGCAGTGCTGAGCACAGTGCCAAATCCCCTCCCCTCCTTCTGGGTGACACCAGTGAGGGTCCAGGACAGCGAATGCAGGGCTAAATCAATTCACAGGAGCTCAGGAGGCCTGCACACTGTCTGACTGAATGACACATGGAAGGTTAAATACATAAAGATTTATATTCCTCTGCTTTTGCCAAATCAAGGTAAATAAAAAGATGGAAGGGAAAGAAGGAAGTAGTCTCCTGCTTTTGTTCCAAAAGTGTTTTAACTTCAGCAACAGCATTTGCAGAAATACTTCCAAACAGGATTTGATGAGAAGGTGTCATCTGAATTGAAATTGTCTGGTTTTGTCCCGTGTTGACACAAAAGGAGATGATGGAGCCGAGATATTCAGACTGCAGCCTACCACAGCAGCACATGTGTCTCCCAGCTTGCACCAGCAGTCCCTGCCCAGGGCTTTTTGGGGAGGAGGGGTGCTTCCAGCAGCCTGCTTCCTCCCCATGGCTGGGGAGCTTGGAATCAGCTTCACAGCTCCAGGCCTCCTGTGCTCTTCACTAGCTGTGACCACAGAATTGGTGCAGCACTTTGCACGGTGGCCTGTATTGCACGGTGGCTCGTTACCCCTGTGCTGCTGCTCGGGGTGGGGCTGAAACTCCCTGAACTCCCCTCTAACCTGGGGAAGGCTGCCTGGTTATAAAGGCTGGTCACCACTGGCCTGGAGTGTGATTGTCATCAAGAAGGGGTGCCTGGACACCTGCTGGGTGGGACAATGGACGGTGTTCTTATTCATGTGACTTAGTTTTAGGTAGTCCTGCAGGGAGCTGGACTTGATGATTTTATGGGTCCTTCCATCTTGAGATATTCTGTGATTCTGTGTGGCTTATTTGACCTTTAATCCAGCATCTACCTTTAATCCAGCTCTGAGATACAAAATCCAAGCTTGCTTAGTCTTCAGTAGGCACTGCCAGACACAGCTCAGCTCCTCAACATCCCCTGGGATGCCAGACTGTCTCCATTGTCTACAGACATCCTAGGAAAACTCCAGCTTAAGCACCGCAGGGATGCACCTGACATAAGGCTGGATTAATCTGATCATTGGTGCCTTATACTGGCGCAACCCGAGTCACAAGCTTTGGAAAAGGCATTAAAAGTGAGAAGGTCGACGAAAGCATGCTGGATTGTCATTAGGCTAAAAGCTTAACGCAATTATACTAAAAGAATTTGGGGTTCTTTGAGTGCATCTGTCATTTGATTCCCAACCTCAAAGACCAGAAAAGCGACCTGCTTGCGCAGTCTGGCTGCTCGGTGTCGCTGCAAAGCAGATTTCTCTTTGAGGGGATCCATATGGACATACAAATCTGCCGTCGCTTTCGAAAACTGAGGTAATCTTTAGTTTGCTTTTACTTAAACTGTGTTAGCAGCCAGGAGGACTGGATATTATTAGTAACCTTTTACAGGAAACGTGGTGTGTCTTGGGTTAGGCATATATTTTTCTGGAAAATGCAGTGTACAGTGAAATGTGGGAATAAGTAAACATAAAGTGCTTACTCAGCAGTTCATTCTGTTTGATTGCCCAGCAATGCAACTCTGAGGTTGCCTGCTCCTAAAGGAAGCAGGGAATGGTATTTGAGATTTATTTTTGGCTAAAAGCATGAAGTGCAAATAGCTCTTTGTGCAAAATGTCAGCTGCATTTCTGGGAAGCAAATAACATTGCCTTAATAATCTGTGGTAAATAACAACACCTATTACATGTAGCTGCAGGTGTATCCAGACAAACATCTAACTGTAGTTCGATGTCGGAAATGAATACAGAAAAGTGAAACAAAGCATTTCGAACCTTTTGTGAACAGCAGAGTTAATGAAGTACAGGATGAAATTCAGCTTCTGATAACAAAATTCACGTGCCTACGTGGAGATATTCTGCAGTAATGACACATGGGCAAGGACCTTGCTTATCAGGTGGAAGAATGCAAAGACCTTTATTGCGCAGTCAGAATTCCCTAAATCCCAGCACCCAACAGGATATCACATCATATAAACAGCAAAGATGTTCACCACAGTGTCCCCCAATCACCTGGGGCATTGCACAGATTTTACCTATTATGGTAATAGGCAAACAATGCCCTATAAGGCCACAAACTCCAATGAACACTTCTCACAGGCCCAGTCTGTCCATAAACACACAATCCTCTCTCAGTCCATCCCCGGTGACCTGGATGCACTCCCAGGGTCACCTCCAGGCCCAGGACAGAGGCCCTCTCTCTGATCCTCAGGGACTATCTCTCTTCCAGTGCATAGTGCACCCCAACAATATTCCTGTATGGAAAGATGTCTGAGCCACCACTACTCTGCAGTGGTCTAAGGCTTGACTCAGTTTTCTCTGAGGACCCCTGGGGCTGCTGCAACAAATCCATCCTGGCCTCCAGCTGGACACAGATCCCCCATAACAGGATGCCCTTCTGGGCAATTGCCTGAGGATGACTTGGGCATGGAAGGGTCAGCTGGCACTAGACATATTGGCAGATGCATGTAGCCCTGGCACAGTCACCTGTGCTTGGTCAGTCTCTGTTGTCCACACGATCAATTTCTGGTAGAAATGAGGCTTAAATGCCACATTAGATGCTCAGGGTTTGGTGTCTGAGACTGGAGATTGCTGCCATCCTTGATGAGCAATTCAGTTTCCTAAATTTGGCCACTCCTGCTGCAACACCCTGGGATACCCTGGCTGGGTGGCAGCTGGAGCTTTGGGATGACACAGACCTCCGGTAGGTCTGGTGCAGATGTCTCAGATACCCTCAAACATCAGCACACACCTCTATTAAGGTAACTGAATTGTACCTATAGAGCCCAGAAGATTTTTATTCTGGATTTCTTTATCCTTTCCCTTCCTCCAGCTGCTTCCTTTGTCCTTAGGTTATCACTGGGAAGGAGACACATGGTGTAGCTTGTTCCAAGCTCTTCGTGCACTGGGGACCTGGGAAGTGTCTCTTACTTACACCTATGCATATTTTCAGGCCACTTGCAGCAATGTGGTTATCTGTGAGACCTCCTCCCCCTGTCAAACTGGGTTGAAAATGGCTAAAGGGAATCTATCTGTGCCTCCTTCCCTGATGGGCTTCCCCCTGCTTGGCTGCACATCCACTGCTCTGATTTCAGACAGCATCACTTGCAATACCTGCGAGTAGGGCATGAAAGATTGATTCACACCAGGCCACCACAGTGATGAGGAGACCCACACAAGCTGTCGGCGTGGTGGGCCAGCTAAGAAACAATTAGCTTTAATCTCGCTTTACTTTAGAGCAGGGTAGTGCTCAGGGCAGCAATGGTTTATTCAGTGGTTCATAATTATGGGACGAGGGCTTCTGCTGTGCTACCAACTGCTTTTGTTTTTAGTCACGGTGATTGCAAAGGGTGCTTCACAAAACAGCACTGACAGGGCACTTCAAACGCAGTGTCATCAGAGTGATTAGGACCAGGTTTTTGGAATTCCATCCCATATATCCTGAATATTTGAAATAAGAGAGAACAGGATAAGGGGATGATAGCAAAAGATTGTGGCTCTTTGGGAAGGCCCAGTTAAATAGAAGTACTTTTATGCTGTTTGTGTTGGTCTAGCAGGTGTTACTTAACAACTTAAAGTACTATCAAAAAGAGAGAAGTCAGGGGGCTTACAGGTAATTCTGGTAGCATTAAGAGATCACAGAGAAAATACCTGCACAAAGTCCATTTTATGGCTGTAAATGGCAGGAGTGCTGCAGCACTGACCTCTCCTTTGCAGTGCCCAGAGCTGGCATCCAAGCACCTTGTACAGGCAGCAGTTGAGTTGATACCAGGTAATTTGGGACTAGCTTATTTTGAGGTAAATGTATTTTAGTTGAGTCACCTCTGTCCCACTGCTGTCATCCCAGGCATCCACCTCCAGTGTGAACTTCTTGCCCTTGTGAATCCAGAACTGAAGCTGTAATTTATTTCTTCCCAGACCATGAGCAGTTGTAATGTCCAATACACAGCAACTGGTGACCAGCCTGTGAGATACATCACTGGGAGTAGCCTTTGAGAAGAAGCTGGTTTTATTTATTGGATATAATTGTATTTATTTGGGGCAGGGGTGTAAAAAGAGGTTTAAACCATCAAATATGTCACTTAACTGCCTAGCTGTGTCTAATCTTGCCACGCACCGCCAGCAAAAGTAGAGAGTTCTGAAGTGGCAAGAACAAGAGGAAGGTAACTTACAATCTCCAGTTCAGCTTGGATCTTTTCATACACCTGTGAAAACCTTCAAATAGTTGTTTTCCTGACTAGTAACAGCATTTTCAGGACCAAGCCTGCTTTGGGAGTGAGTCCTGCTCAGATTTGGCCACAGTAATCTGGTTGTGATTTAGCCTGGAGGGAGAAGTTTTTGAAGCTATATGACCTCTGAGGTGTTTATTCACAGTCACAATAGATTTGCTTCATGGCCCAGAGGAAATTTAAAACAAGACTGTCTGTGAAAATGCATACAAATGTTCAGAAATGTTTCCAAATGTACAATTTGGTTGAAGTACCTTGCCTATGTACATCATTGTCATAGAATCATAGAAGAATTTGGGTTGGAAGGGACATTTAAAGGGCACCTAGTCCAAACCCCTGCAGTGACCAGGGACATTTTTAACTAAATCAGGTTGCTCAGAGCCCAGTCCAACCTGACTTTGAATGTTTCCACAGATGGGGCATCCACCACCTCTCTGGGCAACCTGTGCCAGTACCTCACCACCCTCATCTTCAAAAATTTGTTCCCTGTATCTAGTCTGAGGCTCCCCTCTTTTAGTTTAAGGCTGTTTCCCCTTGTCCTCTTACAAAAATCCTACTAAAAAGTTTGTCCCAATCTTTCCTACAGACCCTGTTTAAGCAGTAAAGTGAGGTCTTCCCAGAGCTGTTTGGTGTTTTTTGGATTCTGTTTTTGTGCTTTAAGTTTTATTTTTCGTGTTTTGGGGTGCTGGGGTGGGGAGGGGGGAAGGGAATGTCAGAGTGTGTTATTGTCCGTGCTGAACTGCTGCACCTGAGGTCAATGTGTTTGAAAATGCCTGCAGACTCCTTTTCCTGTAATTAGAGGGATTTCCATGGTGGTGTTACGGTGCCACAGACGAGATGAAACTCACACCCTCCTGTTTCCACCCTCTACATTTAAAGCTCACTGATTTCCTTTTAACTTTATTCGTTTCAGGTGCTCAACCTGTTCCTTGCCTTGCTGTTGAGCTCCTTCAGCGCCGACAACCTCTCAGCCCCAGACGAGGACGGGGAGATGAACAACCTGCAGCTCGCTTTCGCCCGCATCAACAGGGGCCTTCAGTACGCCAAAAAAGCCGCGTGGAGTTTTTGCTGCAACGTCCTCCGGCACCCCAAGACCACAGCTGAGAAGAAGGCGATGATGAAACTCGCTGCCCAGAACCCAGGAGCCCTCAACAACTGTGTGAACAGCCACACCACCGCCGAGCTCGGCAAAGACATGGAGAATCACAAGGAGAATCATGCTGAGGATGGAGTGAATAAAAACGGAGAGAAACACCCAGGAATTACAGATGATGATTTTATGACCAATCCTGACCTGTCCATTTGTGTTCCTATTGCTGTGGGAGAGTCGGATATCGAGGAGGAGGATGAGGAGCAGAGCACCTTTACAGAAATGGAGCAGGTAGGCAACTAAAATGTTTGTTAATTTCAGTTTGTTAAGATCCCCCTTGTTCCCACCCTTGGTCTGGATCCATGGCTAGTGATGCAAATGTCCTATGGCCTAATCCTGCCTTTGATATGCTGCTAACTTCAGAGGAAGTTACAGATGCATATCCAAGAGCAAAATTCAGTTTCCAACAAGAGGAATTTCCTTTCTTTGTATTCTTAGTGCTTGTCTAGATTAATTCTTCTAACCAGAGCAATTAAATCCTTTCTCACACAGCAGACTGGTGTTTTTTCCCTTTCAGCTGAATCATGGGAATGCTACAGAACAAATCTTGGGTTACTGCGGGGTTTTTCTTAAATGGGCACTGTCTTGGTTTGCTTTGTTGAACAAGAATTGAGGGCCAGGTAGTTCTCTTAAAAATACAGTAAGACAGAGGCTGATATGACAAGACACCAGAGAAAGAGGGAAAATATGTTGTTATTTGTATTCTGACAGAAAAAGCAATTATTTGCCTGCTCTTTGGTGTGACACGGCAGATTTTCTTTTTTTTTTCCAGAGCACTCAGTAGTAAAGGCTGAAAAATCCTGTGCAGTTTGAAGTGTTGTGTAAAATGAAGAAGAAACATCTTCAGGCGAATGCTTTTCGTTCTCTCCTTCTCCCCCTCTCCCTTTTCTACCAGCTTTATCTCTTGGCTCCACACACCGTATCGAGTTAATACTTTCCAGACCCTCTGCCTTGATCCAGCACCTTCTGATGCTGGCTGAGACCAACAGAGTTCAGCAGGCACTGGATCAAAGCTTCTGCTTCAGATACAGCTGTCAGGAGGGATCCTCGATCTCTTGGTTGAGGGGAAGAAACTTTGAAAGCAAAATAGTTGTTAGAGAAGGAAGGACTGTTGTAAAAAAGCTCTAAGGAAGGGCTCTGTCTCAGGAGTTGGGCACAAATCAGCTGCTAAAAGTTAATTTCTGCTGCTGTTTTGTGGAAATCTTTTCAGTGTCAGTGCATCACCAACAATGTGATGATTTTTCTCAATGATCATCTCACTGGGGAGTAGAGCAGCAAGAGGTCGGAAAACTTAATCACCAAGCTCCACTCTCCAAATGGAAACCTAAATAACAGAAAGACAAGTCTGCAATTTTTGGTGAACACTGTTAGGGTGGGGTTTTTTTGTGTCTGTTTAGGGACTATTTCATTGAAATGATCTGTGGATCAGTGTGGGTAGTATGACAATATCTAGTTTTTCTCTTTGAAGTCATTCTCCATTCCAGGCTGTATTTGGACCAACAAGCAGAGAACATTAAAAAAGTGAAATAGGAATGCAGTAGATGAAGAAGAGAATTGGAAAAAAAGAAGTAAACTTCATGAATTGAGATAAAGAGAGTTTAATAAGAAAGAAAAGAAAGATATAATAATAATAGAACTAGAATATGCAAAACAAGTGATGCTCAAGGCAGTTGCTCACCACTTGTTGACCGATGCCCATGCAATTCCCAAGTAGTGGCACCTGGCCAGCTTTCCCCCCAGTTTATATCCTGAGCATTTATTCTCATTTTCAACCCAAAACACAGCCCTGTACCAGCTACTGGGAAGAAAATTAACTCTAACCCAGCTTAAACCAGGACTGTTCCTTAGTATCAGGTGATCTGTAGATATTGCCTAGTGTGTGTGTGGATAATAGTGTATAAATGTGTTTAATTATTGAATTCTGGGTTTGATGATTTTTTTTCTTTTTGGTCTTTCAAGATGCCCACAACTTTCTGCTGTGTCTGATGGATGGTAACAATCTCATACACGCTCAGATTTTTTTCCTTCACACTGAAAGCAAAAGTTTGTTGAAACTTTGCACTCGAGTGTCCATGAGGTCTAGAAGTGTGTGCCTGTGCATGCTCACAGGTGTGTGTTGCACTACTGTGTTATTCCTCTCTCAAGACAAATAGTAACATTCACATTTACAAGATAAATCCCAGCACAGGGCATGGAGGGCTTGCAATTTTTATGTCTTAAAAATCTTAAAATTTTTAAAAGTGTAAAATTCTACACTTTTAAAGCACTTAAAATATGTGCTTTAAAAGTGTAGAAATGCAGATTTCTGTTTAGCTGCACTATGTGCTGGTGTGTAAATTAGTGGATGAAACAGGTAACCATCATTTTATGCCGTAAATGTGGAATTAGAGCTTTAGTGAGATCTACTAGAGTCATGAGAGAAAGAGCTGATGTAGAAAAACAGGCATTTTAGTGAAACAATATTACGAATAAAAGTTGATCTGGAAATATTAAGAAAACTTCTAATAGTTTCAATAATATTGAAACATCATCACATGCAGTAGAAACATTGGGGATTCAGAGTGAAACAAAATAGGGGGAAACAAAATCCAGTAGGAGGAACAAACCAAAATACTGCTTTCCTACTTTATTTTTAATGAAATTCTCAACAAACATTAGAGGAACATTGTCTCATTACCACGAGATATTTGGATTGCAGTGAAATAATGTGGTTCACTGCTAGCATGTGCATTAAACAGAAGGCACGGAGATGACAAATGAATTAATTAGCTTTGTCACTAGTGTTTTCCAGGCTTGAACAAACAGCTGCTGCAGGTCACTGCTGTTCCCCTGTGCAGAGCCCTGATCAATGGTTTGCAGTTTTTATCTGAGGGGTCTGAGGGGTCTGCTGCTAAAAAGGTCCAAACAAGCAGCGAGTTCATATATCCAGCAAGCAATTTTAACAAATTCCTAGAGGGGAAAATGTGTGTGTACAAGGGTGCTCCAACTCAAAGACTCGAAATACATTGGCATAATAAATAAACAAAAATAGGAAGAAGCTTAACAGCAGAAATGATAATTGTGTGATGAGCTTTGCATTTGCTTTTCTGCAAAACCCTAATAAATTTGCACAGCTGTAAATGTCTCCAAAAGGAGCAGAGCCATGAGAAAGCAGATGCCAACAAATTCAAAGATCTGTCATTTTTACTGGTGCCCATTCCAAAGATGTATGATCTCTGGAGTCAGAGAAAAGTTCTCTTGATCAACATGTGGGTTACTGCAGAAGAAATTACTGTATCTGAAGGCGGATATGAAATCCCAATTCCCTGGATATTGAGTTGTGGAAATTACAGTGGACTGACCCTTTTATCAAGGACATACCTGTGGGACTCTGGGGAATAAACGTCCTCACTCACTGCCAGAAGCTTTGCTCCTGCAAGCCCCAACTCCACGCGTGTCCTTACCTCCTCCCCTCCAGGATGTCCAGGATAACCAGATTAGAGCTCCCAAAGGAAGAACAACATGAACAAGAGCAAAATTTCCATGATTGCACTGAGAGGGCACAATTAGGGTGAAGTATCATTTTGTGTGGAGGGCATCACACAGAAACCAAACAAGAAATACCAAGGATATGCTAAACATTAAAATCTATTCCAACTTTCCCCGAATTACAATCCATACTTTTACATATTTAAATATTTGAGTATGTACAAAGGGAATGTGTATGTACATTTACTTCTCGGGAGAAGACAATGTACCCTGCTTCCCGTCAAAGCTGTTGGCTGACCTGGAATTGAGCAGCCTTTGGCAACATTGCCAGAACGTATCTTCCTCCTCCTGCATGTGGATTTTGGTGCAAGAGGAGGTGGCAGGAGATGCATGAAAAGGGATAATGCGGATAAATGCCTCTGGAGCGCACAGCTCGTAAACCCACACAAGTCTTACACACCCTTTACACATTCTCTGTCAGTTGAAGAGCCCAAACCAGATATCCTGTGCTCCCAACAGTCTGACTTGTCCAGTCTAAAAGAGATAGGATAAAGGACCAGAGGATGCTGGTCTCAGGCAGAACCACAAAGTTATTGATCGCAATGGGGTGTTTTAAGGTAAGGATCAGCTCAGCTTACAGCTCCTGTATGCCGGGCTCTTCCCAGCAAGTCACAAAACTACTCTAAAATAAGCCATTGTGGCTATGAGAAATGGGCCCCAGAGCATTGCACACGGCAGCCTGAAATTTCAGATGATGAGAAAACCTTCTGTGACTGCACATTTTCCTCTGAGTAATAGAAATGTCTAAGTTTAAATTTCAGCTGCCATTTCTATTATCAAAGCTTGCACTGGCAGCAGCCGTCTTCCTGAAAGCTACCAATTTGTGGCCCTGTCATTGAGAGTGTTTTGAAGGAGTGAGCCCACCTGATGGCTCCCAAATCTCCTTTGATTACTGAGATGCAAGTGAGATGCTCTGCCAGCTCGGAGAGCCAGGGGACGCATACCTGTAGCCCACACATCCCACAGTGAAAGGATCCGAAAGAAAAGCAGAACAATGAAAGTCAGCACAGGTGCAAGAAGCGAGGAGTGAGGCTGAGAAAGAACCACCTTGAGCTAAATTAATTTGTCACTGCTCTGTGATATGTGTGTTGCTGCTGGTCACCGCAGCATTTTAGTTTGTGTCTTTATCTAACCCCTTCTCCTTGACCTGTTCATAGTGCTGGGGAAATCTCTCCCTCTCGGTCCACAAGATTTCTTAAAGATTTAGTAATTTTAGCCTCATAATGAGAAAAAGAATAACTGTCTTTCAATTTTTTCCCTGTCTTTGAGATGTAAAATATGGGTTGTCCCAGCAGGAAAACTGCTCCCAAAAGCTCAGCAGCAACCACAGTAATGTGCTGGCTGCATCTTCTCAAGGTTCTTTTGGGTTCTCATTTTGGCTTCCTAGATGATTAAAATGTGGAAGTTGTCATCTTGAGCCTCCATAGAGTGTCTTTTAATTGCTTTATGACCATCTTTTCATGTGTGGCATCACCTTTCAGTCCCCTGAAGGAGTAAGAAATGGATTACGGGGACAGCAAGATGATGGGACAATTAAGTGGATACAGTCCAGTCCAATTAATGTAATGGATTCTACAACAACTTACCTGCAATTTAGCTACATGGAAGGTTTCAGACATCAGAGGGGTTTGTACCATTTACATTAGATATCTAAGTGCAAAGCTTTTATCCTCAAAGATTTCTGCTTTATTATTGCTTCCCTTTCAAGTGGCCCACAGCTGCAGCCCAGAACAGTGTGTGCCTTTTTCACAGTGACATCACTTTTTGGTCCAGAGGAATCCTGGACTTAAAGGAGGTTCCAGATGAGTAATGCTGGGTGTCCTAAATCAGCCCCCAAAGTACGACATCCTGCACTTACATTATGAACTCTATCTTGTACCTATTACCGCAGTCTCAATGAGGTTCAGGTTTTTGGACTCACTGTCTGGATCCTTTTCTTCATCCATGAGTTCCCACAGGCAGGAAATTCTAGTAGCACAACCTAAAGAAATGGCTCTACCCTTCCCTTGTGGTTTGAGTCAGCCTAGCAGGGTTGTTACATCTTTCTCCCCTTCCTCCAACTGAGTTGTTAGATGTGTTGCCTCACTCAAACCTCTTGTTTATGGCCCCCCAGCCTGCCACCGCGGAGAAATCCCGTGCCGAAGGGTAGTGGCTCTGTGGCTTGTGGCCACGTCTCACACTCAGCCCCTCTGCAGCGACAGAACCCGGCCCGGGCGCCGCTTTCCGCAGCGATCACACCTTCGTGCCTTCGCTTGCAGCGCCGTGCCGAGCCAGCAGCACTTGCCTGCTTGTCTTCAGGAAATGCCATTATTGATTAGTTCCGACGGAGTGGCTAATTGGGTCATACGGAAAGTGCTGCCTGCCTGCCCGCCGCCTGGACCCGGCGCTTCCCGGCTTCCGACCCCGTGCCCGACTCCCGGCACGCACGCCCCGGGAGCGCTGCCTTTCTGTGCTCCCTGGCCGGCTCCCAGTTCCCCCACAGCCAGTCTGTGCCATCCCGGGGAGGGCTGGCCCATTCTGTTGCCTCGGGCTCACCCCTGGCTCCAGGAATCCTTAAACTGCAGAGAGTTGTTGCTGTGTCTCCTGGGGCTCACCTTTCCCTGACCTGGCAGGAAACATTGCCTGCAGGGCTGTGTCTTTCACTGCCTCTCAGGCTCTCCCAATTTCCCACCTGCACAGCTCCACTTCTCAGTGGGATTTTCCCAGACCCCTCCAGGGCAGAGCAGCACCTCTGCTGTCATTTTCAGGATGTTTGTATCTAGGTCTGCACAGAGGACCCACGAGCTGGTCATTACCTGGATTTTGCACACTGGAGGGGTATTCTTTGCTCCAGAGCACATTTTGCTCTCTCAATCATTCTCAGGATTTTTCTTGATTGACAGTTCTCCTGCCTTGTATACCCTTGTCTGGACTTCACCAAATGCATTTCCCAGGGAAAACAGGTTTCCAGCTGCAGATGAGTAACTGCCTCTATACACATCAAAGATACAGCTGGCTGCCCCCTCAGTCTCTGTTCCATTGGTGCAGTTTCTATATTGCTCTGAACTGGATCAAAACCCCAAGCTTTTATTCTCTTCTTCCCCTTATACACTTCAGAATTACTAACTCATTTCATTTGGCAAGCTGAGACTCTTTCTGATGGCTTTTCTTTCAAGTTTCTACCAGTAAGAGATTCATAATTTTGAGATCAGAGAGGATCATTGGTTGTGGTTTTGAGAGGATCATTGTGATGGTTTTGCTTTCTCATAGCACTGAGTCGAGGACTACAGCTAATTTCTGCACAGAGCCTGTAAGTTTCTTTTAGCTATGGTACGTCATTTGTAAGACAGGGGGAAAAAAAGAATGAAATTTCTCAGGTAACAGAAATTCACCATCTGCATGTAGACCTGCATTTGTTTCCTTTGTATAAAGTGGAAATTTTACTGTACAATTCCTGTGCATTACAAACCTGCTTCTAAACCTGAAGGGATTCTGTAAAAGTCACTAGAATTATTCCAGGTTGATGTAAGTGTAGCTAAAATTATTGCAAATTGCTAAAAAAATGCCAGTGCACAAAGATTTTGTTATAAAATTGTTTGTGACATTATCTTATGCACCTAATAATTCCAACACCCATAAATCAGAGTTACCATGAAGCCATGTGTTTATTTGACAGGGTACATTAATTTCAGCCTTTTACTGCAGGAAATGTACTTTGCTGTCAGGAACTCTAATGCCCTTTTCAAACAGTATTTATATTCTGTCTGTTTGCAGTTCCAGTCTGTGGGACACATTCTCTCTGAGTGCAACTGGATAAAATACCTTTGAATCCTGTTGATGACTCCCCAGTTCTCACTGGGAGGAGAGTGAGTCCACGTGTGCACATACATGCTGCACACGGTAAATCTTACAGCATTCTTCTTGTCACCTTTATTTGGGCCAATATTTTTCTGATCATTAGGATAGCAGGGGGTTTTCATTATTATCCTGTACATAGTTTGCCTGGATTTCTCACTTTTTAGGCTGTATGTTTTGCTTTGTATTTCTTGAAAAGTGCGTAGAACTCAATTATTAGCTGATTATTTTTGGCAATAAAAGAGAGCATTTCTGGATTTATTGTCTTCAGAAGAATAGCAGCAAGGGCATTAGGAAAAAGGAACAGGACTGTAAATCCCAGCAGCAGATTTAAAGCACCTATATCTTCATCTTGGCTTCTACATGTAGAAAGACACTTGCGTTTATTTCGTGGCAGTAGAGTGGGGCAGAAACTCCCTTGTCAGATCTCTGCTGATGTGATTGGAGCAGTCACACCACAAAAAAAGGTTTTAGGGTGCTTATTCAGTTCTCAGTGGCAGGGAAATATATTTGTCCACAGCATAACGCCTAAGGTGCAGGAAACACAGGGAACTGATGGAGGAGAGAAACAGGGGAGGGGGGAAAAAAGCCAGGCTGGCATTGCAGGAGCCGATATCAGGCGTAGTGGAGTTGACAGCATGCGTTTGGACAAGTGCCCAGACCCCGGTCTGCACGTCAGTCACAGCTTGCTGGATGCCATTTCCCAGTATCCATATCCCTCCCTGGAGCAAAAGGCTGACCAGAAATGAGCATTTCTTGCCGTTTCTCCCTTTGGTAAAGAAAATGCCAACATTTAGCATTTTGGACAAAAAGAGCAGCAGCCAGTTCCCCAACAGCTCCCGTGCCAAGTGAGGCAGCGTGTGCATGTGTTGGAGGGGTGGAATTGCTCCCATTAATTATACTCCAAAATAACACTTAGAATCATTATTATTTTGTTGCTATTGCCTGTAATAATATGAAACTTTCTTAATGATCAAAATATTAACATCTTATTTGGGTGAAAGGTTCTGGGTTATTTCAGGCACTCTCACTGACTGCACTCCGAGGCAAATTTCCAAAATTTAAACTTCCATCAGAGAAGCCCATTAGTTTGAGTTTTTCATATATACTGTGGAGAGATCCCAATTACCAAAAGAAACATAAAGTAGATTGTGATTAAACTTCAAAATGCAATTTAGCAGAAGGTATTAGCTTGAACTCTGAACAATGAACACTTATGAAACGCTTTCACTGCCTATTTAAGCCTATTGAATTGATAACAGGATAAATTAACTTTGGCAGTCCATCTTTTTGCCAAATTCTCCCTCTTAGACAGGTTTTAAGAGTCAACCCTTGGAATAATGAATTTATGTTTTATTATGGGCAGTGTGTTGCTCAGTGTGGTAAAAGATCTAGGGCCAGGAAGGCAGAAGCCATTAGAGAAAACATGCCTTGCTCCTCTGCAGCCAGAGTTCAAAGGCTTAAAATATTCTGGATTAATCCAAGAAGGAGCACTGCTGAACTGCTGCTTCTGAGGGATGACGTTTTGCAAAGCATCCAGCACTCATGCAGAGACCAGCAGTTAGTGGCTGTGATGAGGTTTGTCTGGCAAGGTTTTCATTCACCTTTATTCAAAATGGAGGAAAATACCAGGTCAGGCTGGTTCCAGGGGAGTTTTTGCTGTTAACATCCTCTGCTGAGCAGCTGTGGTTTCTGCCAGCCCTAGCCTTAGACATCCTGAATAGTAATGACCAGATTCTGTTAATTTTATCCAGCTATGTACTCACAGGTGTATTATTTTTCTAGGACAAGTACTGGAGTTTTCTTACAAATACCCTGTGACTTTTGGGAAAAAAATGTGCTTCTTAGGTCAAACAGGAGGACAAGATCTGTGTTTAACTTACATAGGTGTAACTTCAGACTTCCACAGCCTTAACTCTGACAGGTGACAGCACAGATGGAAAATCACCTGGGACCTACAGACATCCAGGTTGGGGGCATCATCTACCCAGGAGCTCGGCAACAAACCCTGCTCTTTCTGAACTCAAAAACTATTGTGTTTAATCAGTTTGCCCACGTGGTTCTTATGCATGTGTTAGTGCTTCGGATTTTTATAAACGTGGTTCCTATAAAGGCTGAGTCATTGAGAAAGTGAAAAAAAAAGTGCATATGGATTCACGCAGCAAATGTGAGCACCACCTTCTAATTCTGATGTTTTACTACACCCTTTGCACCATTTTGTTTCTGGCTTTTGCATAGATGAATGACAAGAGAAATGAGAGGGAGGGGTGGATAAAGGCTGCAAAACTGAACAAAAATCAGCCTACTAAGCTGTGATGTCTGGCTGTTCCTGCTGAAGTGGAATGATGGACCAGGTGGCATAGGATGGAGAGTGGGCATCACCAGTCTCAAGTAACCAGGTTTAGACTTTCCTGGCTTTGTCCCCTCTATGAGGAATTTGCTGGTCTTAAATTATACACGTGTGTCAACCTTAAGGTAGGACTTGACACGCTTTACATCGGTATTGCAAATGTTGTAGTCTGCTAATAAAATGCTCTTGTAAAGGGACACAACGTAGGACAAGTTCTTTTTGTGTCTCAGCTATAATCCTGTGCTGTGCTGTGGTATTGCTCCAGGTTTTCCTGTGATTTCCCATTAAACTGAGTAGTGGCAACTCTGCATTCAGAAGCAATTCTTCAAAGCAGGTTAGAGAGATTCTTAAATGTGCACATTTAAAATTGACAGCTGCACTCCAGCCCTCTTTTATTCCTAGCAGAATGAGTGATACTAATCTTCCCCTTCTCATATTAAGGAAGTAACGGAATTTTCCTGATTTATTTGGTGATCTTTCTTCACGCATAAAGATAAATCCACCGAGTTTGTTGGTGCTACAAGGATTTACATTTATTTGTGTAAGAGGAGAACCAGGATCATAAATGATCTGTTCTGGTAATAAGAACCAACGATTCATTTCTCTGGTTTGTGGTTATTTATTTCTCTCCCATTTCAGCTCAGATTTTTCAAGGCTTTTCAGAAAGACTGAATTCAGCATATCTGAGAGTTGTCAGCCCGACAGCTCTGCAGACTGCAGTCTCCTATTTACTTTACACACGAAACAAGTGCCACCAAGGCAGTAATGCAAGCTCGCCGTGTTTCAGCAGCTCTGCAATCTGCTTGCTTCTCCACTTATGTAGAGGTAGTATATAAACAGTTCGGTTTTCACCATCATTTACTTCTTGGCTTCTTTGCAGGGGAAGGGTGCCAGTTACTAGATGCAAACTGTTGCTGAGAAAGGGTGCCAATTGCTACCAGGCACGGCAATTTTGTGAAATCCATAGCTGTCTGCAAGGAGGAACACAAACATCAACAATCACTTCACTGAGTAAACAGCCCTCTTGTAACAATGCCTGTCACACTGCTAGACTGGGTTTACTATACATGAAAAGCTCTGCAGGCTCCACTTATGGTATCCAAAATTTGGGTATAGGAAACTTTGCCGCTTAAAATATGTTGTCATCTGTTAAAGGATCTGGATTTCTTGAGGAGACTCAATGTCACAGTGCCACTCATTTATGAATGGCTAAAGCAGAGATCCTTCTGTTGTCAGCATCCTGCTGCTTCCTCTGATGGGCCACATCCTTGGTAAAGGAGGCTCCCACTGGGATGGCCCGGTGTGTGCAGGCATGTATGTGGGGGACCAGGGCAAGCCTCCACTCCT
Organism: Struthidea cinerea; assembly: GCA_013397865.1. Classification (NCBI taxonomy): domain Eukaryota; kingdom Metazoa; phylum Chordata; class Aves; order Passeriformes; family Corcoracidae; genus Struthidea; species Struthidea cinerea. The sequence continues at coordinate 676,578 of VZTI01004420.1, forward strand.
GAGTCTGTACCTGGAAATGTCCTGACCAGCTCATTCTTAGAAAGTGACTGCAGAACTCAGACACCCCTGAATTCCCATTGGTGTCTCAAAAGCGGTCTTCAAAGAGGCAGCTGGATACATGAGTATGGTGGGGAGTGGAGAACACACGTGGCAGTGAAGCTCCCCATTGCATTGGGACAGAGTAAAAGGCAGTTTGCATTTGCACCATCTCACCAGAGAAAGGGAAAAGCCTTATCCTTCTCATAAAATAATAAAAGAATTAACTTCATCCTGCCACATCATTTTTGCTTGCTGGCACTGCAGTGACAATGGCAAGGGAAGAGGGCCTCAGAGCCAATTCCCATTTCTTTCCTCCCCACCTGCTTGGGACAGGAAGCTTCCCACTATCAAAGGATTTGCACGTCTTCTTTCTCACAACAGCCATGGCCAGAAAATCAGGGAACAAATGTCACAAGTTAGGGTTGTGGTCCAGGGAGTGAGGGAAGCATCAGGAGAACCCATTTGAACCGATCACCATCCGAAAGGCAAGTCCTGGCATCCTCTTTCTAAATTTGTTTGCACAGAATGGAAAAAATTACATTTCCATGGGGAAGGAATAAAGTGAATCCATGCTGATGACAGGTATTTGCCTTGTTTTGCCAACAGCAAGCCCTCTTTCCAGAGGAGCGGCATTTGCACTAATCCCCATTTGAGCCTGGAACAATTAGCCGACCTGTGCTTTGCAGAGACACGACGCAGTGTGGAGCCTTTGCATTTGTTTGTGTCAGCAAGCAAGTATGTGGGTCCATGCACCAGCACACTTGAGATGTCACCCAGATTATACTCTGTTTCCAATCTGGTTGCTGTTTTCCTGGTGCTGCAACTGGCCTGAAGCATGTAAGGGGACAACACAGTGTCCACCCTCCTCCATGTGCTAATCACTGGTATGGTGTTGGCAGATCACCTCTTTTTAGGGCCCATGTCAGAGCAGAGGTGAGCAAACTTTTGGTTTATGCTGAGGTCAGTCCTGGGTTCCCAAGCCTCCCTTTGCATGCACAAAGTTTCAGTTCCACTCAATGTTTTTACTTTACAAATGAAGAAAGCAACTGAATTGATAAATATTAACATAATGTGTATTGCCTTGGCAACGTGGCACTTGATACAAAAAGTAAAAATAAATTATGTAAACCACCCACGGTGGGAAGCTTTACAGGAGATAGACCTGCTGCTGTTGCTGCCAGAAGAGCAAATCATCTGGAATCAAGACAAAAGCAAACAGCCCGAAGTTAAACAACATAAACCAAAGGCACCTTTCCCCAGACAGGTCTGTGCTGATTTTCAGGTGCTGTGTGCTGGAAGTGAGACTGTTGCATCCTATGAGAATGGTTTACCAGGGCTGTCATTGGTAGTTTGCAAAAACTCAGTTGATTCCCTAACACTCCTTTTGGGATCAGTCTTCACAACCAGATTCTTTTGAATGGTCTATTTATCTTACTCATTTTCTTCCACCTCATAAATTTAGGGGACAAGTCTGAAAACACATGTTGATGAACCAAATCGTTGTCTGAGTGTCTGTGCATGATGCCCACATTGAATAATTTTCCAGGATCTATTTCATCAGTTTTAATTAATGTTAACTCATTGGATACTTGGTACAAGTGTGATTTCTGGGAAGAAGCCAGGTCCACATTTCCTGGAGTTTAGTCTCTAGGAAAGCATTGCTAAGTCCTGGTACCACACAGAGGGATTAGTAAATAGAGAATTGGTGTAAGTTTGGCATTTGACTCTAGCTTAACACAATAATTTGCTTAACAACTTGAATATTCATCAGATCAGCTGAGTTACAAAGTCTGTCCTCTTACAGTGCACAGTTTCTAATGAATCTGAGTGCACAACCTTTCTGCATAAATGAACTTGAGACGTCACCTCAGATAGCGTTGCACTTTCAACATGAAACAATTGTTTCTGTTGTTCCAGTGCTATAACCAATATCATGCCATTAAGATTACTTGGTACTAAGTTGTATGCACATTGCATTAAAAAAAAGGACATTTTATGGCTGAGTGCCTTAGCTGTGCACTCTGTGCCTCCCACATTGGTTTCTCCCCTGAATATTACACTTTTTGCAAAGATAAAGGCTGCTGAGGAGCCTTAAAAAGTGTTACTTTTTGTCAGAGACAGACCTGGAACTCAGTGGTTATTGGCCTATGCAGATCAGTGCTAACCTGTGACTAGAAATTGTGTGTAGTACCTTCCTATGCAGAGGCTATAGGCTTGGGCATGGGTAATTTGATTTATTAAAGTTAGAATATGTTTTAGACCACACGCCCTCTGAAGCAGGAAACAAGTAATGTGATTTAAAAAATAATTTCCCAGAAACACATGACAATGTTTGAAAAGACTGGCTCAAACCTGGCAGTCCAAAAGTATTTATAGAGAGCAATTTGCTTAACCAACTGCTTCCTTTGTGCCGTTTGGTCTTTCAGATAGTTACATTTGGAATAAAGTGTTTTTCTGCTCTGGGTACCTCTTGAGGGACTTCCTGTGGTGATGTGGCTTTAGAACTGAGGCAGGTAGTCTGGGGCTCCCTGGGGAAGGGAAATTCACTTAATACCTGAATAACGCCGAATGTCAGTCAAGCCAAGGGAAAGGAAAAAAAAAAAGCTGGACAAATGAAAGATAAATAGGTTTAAATAATTACCATTGAAATCCGGTTATGCTTGTAATTTTTTCCTCAGCATGGAAGTCCCTCTGTAAGCAATTCAGCACAACCCTTTGAATCCGGCTGGAGTTTTATTAATATTTTAGTAGCTGCGTTAGTAATGGCATGAACAGTGGTAGTGCTGTTGTGATGAGCTGTGGAGTTTTCAGTGAAATCCCCGCCTTAGGTGAATCAATAAAGCCACACAAACAGAGAACCTGGGCCTCCAGAGGGAGGGACCAACCCTGCAAACATCCTTTCCTCTGCCATTAGTCCTGGGAGAACTTCTTGGGAGCTCAGCAGCAATAATCACCACCCCAGGAAGAAGGGGCTGGCTTTAATGGCACCACACATACTAGCAAGCACTAGGTCTAGTCAAATGTGTTTACTGAAAGAAAAAATTATTGCTCTGCTTCCAGAGTCCATCCCCTTTCAGGGAAGTACTTCAGAGTGTGCTCTCCTTTCAGCCTGCGGTTGAGCCCTGTTGGCTTCAGTGGGTGCAAAGTAGCCTTAAGTGTTTTGCTGAATAGCAGCCTCATACATTTGTATGTTTACCTGTAGTTTTTCCATATCTACTTTCAGACACCTTTTATCTTTTCCGGTGAACTTTGCATTTTCTTCCCCTTCAGTGTGTATCTTTTCTTCTGTGGGTGTGGGGATTTTTCACACTGTTTCAAGCAGACCCGTAGGACCATATTGGATTTTGCCCTCGTGCCTTTCTCCAGCTTTTACGTTGAGTGTCACCACCTGAATGTGAATTTTTGGAGTACACCCCTTGGTTATTTGGCAGCCACCTCTCTCTGCACCTCAGGTCACTGGAGGAAGTTTGTGTCTCAAAACCAGACTCAAAATGGAGATTGCAAGGGAATTTCCTCCCACCTCAGCAACAACAGCTCAGAAAAAAAGTTGGTCTATGTGTATGTCCATTTTCTATAGCCAGATATCTTGGCATATCCAAGTCGCTAAAGCTCAAAATTTGCAACATAAGCTTATGTTATCTCATTTCTTGTCATTTTCCTTAAGATGTTGTCCCCTGACAAGAATAGTCCAGGCTGTTTTCTCTTCTAGCTGGAGAGTTCTCCTTAAGAAATAAGCATGCTATCAAAGAAAAAGAAAATAAACCCATCTAGGATTATTTCCAGCAGGAAAAGCAGCTGCAGCTGAGGGGGCAGCGATGCCAAAGCCCAGGCGTCCGGAGTCAGAACTCTGAGATTTATGAAGAGTTAAGTGAGTTGCATGTGGATAAGCAGTTGAAGGCTGAGCCACCACCTCCAGTAGGGCAAAAAGAGGTAAAACAAACAACTTTCCTACATGATACTGCATGAAATTCATTGCACCAGCTCCGTAGTGCATGCCACTGGTTCATGTGGGGTTTATGGCTTGTAAAAGTACATGTTTGTCAAGGTGTAGGAAAGCAATAGTGTGTAGTAGGTATTACAGTCTTAGTAAAGAAGAGAGAGGGTTTTGTTGTTATAAAAATAATTGGAAAGCTTGGAAAATGTGCATTATAAATTAAGATGGAGTTGTAACAGGCTTTTGGGGAAAAAAAAAACCCAACCACAAAATCATCTGTAATGTTACTGTCTCATTTTAGGAGAAAATATGTGTGTGATTTCCCACTGAAAAGCAGCTCTAGGAATGGCATCTGCTGACTTGGCAGACCTGAATGTTGGGTTCACTGGAGGGCATCTGCTCTCTGTCACAGATTAACATTTCTTTTCGTGTTAACACACACACCCAAGAAAGGTGCGACAATTTAAGTAGCTGATGTGAAGGTACTAACTAAAGAGCAAGCCTTGGTATTATTCAGTTAATTTTGCCAAACTGCATCTCACTCATTGTTTCTTGATGTGTATACATTGACATTTATTTTCAATTTGTAGGATGATGTTGTCCTTATAAACATAAATATAAAAAATAATGTGTTTGTACTGTACACTGAGTGACTCCAGGCTGTGTAATTCCGTGTATCTTCCTTGCTGACTCATTGAGGGTTCTTCCCCTTCAGATTTAGTATTTTATTGACATAGCATTGCCTTTATTATTAGAGAGTGATGAATTCCTTTCTTCGAAATCAGGAAATGGAGGCTTGGAATATCCTGGGAGTTTGGAGAACTCCACAGCTCCTTGAGATTGGAACCAGGGGTGGTTATGTGGGGCAAAATAAATGAAAGGGAAAGTATGGCACAGTACTCACACGCATCATACCTCTCCCAGTTCTGCTATAAAACTGCTGGCAAGTTTGTGCACAGCAGGAGAAATCCCATGGAGAAATCTTGACAGGACAACAGGAAACAGACCCATCACTAAGCCAGGGCTCCCCTTCTCCAAGCCTGCTGATTCATTTTGTCATATGGGGTGGAATTCACTGAGCTAAATGTAGACACCCACATCTGAACTTGTCATCTGAGGCCTCTGTATAGACAATGTAGGCAGGTAAACGTGTCTCATCTCCAACTGAAATCAGCATTTACATTAGGCCAGCTCTCATAAAAGTGCCTATTTCTCTCCATTAACTATAAAGGGAGCACTTAGGTTGCACACTTAGGTGAGATAAATTCCACTCACAGGAACCAGAAATCCTCTAGCCATGAAATGTTTCTTTAAAGGGCAGTCCTTGCCAGAGTACTTCTTGGCATATTCATCTTCAGAAAGAAAACATCCTAAATTTACAGGAAGGAGACTCGAATATTTGATATCCTGGTCTCATGGAAAAAAAAGCACATATATTTAGCAAAGAAACACAAAACTTTTAAACAATCTAAAGAAGCATTATAACTAGGAGGAATTAGGAGACCATGTCAGGCATTTTTCTCTCAGGGGATTAGGTATCCTTCATGTCCAAATGTCTTTTCGAGACAAATGAGCCCTGTGATCCTAACAGAGAGGCCAGAAAACGATGTCCTTCTTTAGTGCTATAACAAAATGTCATGATAAGTCAGGAACATTCTAGCCTTGATATATACAGCAACATCGTGATAAAGAAATAATCCCCATTTCCTCCCTCAACTTTCAAAGGGTCCTGAGACACAAATGTCACCTCTCTATAGCAGAGTATAATTGATTCTATTTGCAGCTGCTTAGAAAGAGGTGGAGGAATATGGCAATAATCCAGGGATGACTTGAAATCAAACGGAAGTTCACATGAGGCTATGAGTGCCAACATAAAAGAGCAAAGCCCGAAGGATGCTATTTTTGAAGGCCAGATCTCGTGTGGACGTTACATACTCACGGTCCCCCTGTGCAGAAGTAATCTTTGTGCCGGCACACAAGGACATGCTCGTCACATTTTTGATGAATGTCCCAAGAAGTTGCAACTGGCCAAATAAAGCCAACAACTGCAAGGGAGTAACAAACTTGGTATGCCCAAGAGGCAGGGCTTTCAGTGATTGTCAGTAACAGGAAACACTGGATGCGTTCTGAGCAAAATACTGTTGGTGTCAGTAAAGGGTACATTATATGATTAAAAATTCATTCTATATAAATCATGAGAAAGGCACCATAGAAATAAAATCATTGGTGTCACAGGCAGAGAAGACTTCAGAGTAAAAACTTGTTGCTTTATCTGCCAAAATGCTGACCCATAAAATATTTTGTACAGCTTTGTGGAATCTGGCTTTAAATGGATCAGGCAACTTAGATTTCTTCATTTACCAAAAGGAATAATTCCCTTGCTAAAAAGAAATATCTCATGGTATATTTCCTTAAATACCAGCCTTTTTCACCCTTTTTTTTGCCTTTCAAATGCCATTTCACTACTGTCTTTTACCAATTTTTTCCATCAGTCTCTTTGTACGAATTAATATCACTTACTTTAATATACAGTTGCTTGCTTCCTATTGTCGAGGGCTTACCCCCTGAAGTCACACACCATTGTTCTTTCATTTCATTACTTCTTGTAAATTAATATCTCTGTGCCCTTTATCTGACTTTTTTTACTTCTTTCTTTGCAACTCCCTCAATGTTTCCTTTTTGGAGTTCTTTTGCGAAGAAGCAAGTGCAATATTCCAAATACAATTTCTACAGAACTGCAAAAGAAGAAATAATATCTCATTATCTAGACATGATGCTTTCATATGGTTTTCTACATCGTTATATCCCACTGCAAAATCACGTCTAATTTTTTTAATATTACTCCACGTTTCCAGAATGTCCATTGAAATTTTCCTGTAACTGTCCCATTTGTACTTTTTTGAATCATGTCCCATTTTGCTGTATTCTCTCCATGTTTCCCTCCTCTTTTCCATTTGGCTTCCTCGATTTCAATACTGTCTCCAATTTAATATTATCAGCTAACAGGAGGATTATATCGGTCAGGACCTCTTCTATATCTTTAGTGAAGATAATGCTGACCCTAATCCCTGCAGATTTCCTCCTCTGAAGAGAAAGTTTGTGCTATATTTGGGTCCTTAGAATGGCTTTTCTCTGCACAGCTATGGGTGAACCCGAGCCAATTACAACTTATTTTAAAAGTAGGCTTTTCTATAATAGACATCCAACTATTTTCTTAAGGTTTATATACCCTATGTCAATTTGATAGATTAAGGCTGTGATTTTTCAGAGGTGGGGGAGGGAAGAAGGGAGGTAAGAGAGCTAAGCCTTGAGCAAACATCAACTTTCGATGCGATTTCAGCATCTCACTGCTAAAGGCTTTTTGAAGAACGCTTGCAGATCAATTTGCTGCTATTACAGGCACAAGCAGTGGGTGTGGAAGCCCTGTCCGGGTACTTAAAACAGCCACTCCACCAACAAACACTTTAAAAACTGCCTTCTGCAACACGAATTTATGCACGAGGGGAAGATCTCCCAAAGGGGTTTCTGATCCCATTGCCTCTGCCTGGAACAGTTCCTCCACTCACCTATTCCAAGAAAGAAAGACGAGATTCTGTATTTGTCCTTTTTGCCTTCTTTTGACCTCTTCTGTTTCTGCAGAGTTCTCTTAGCACACAGGAGAACCACCTCACTGCCTTTATGTCTATGACATTTCGCTCCGAGTAAGCCCTCTCCTTTTCTCCTCTGTGCCTTTATTTAATTTACTTTAATCAGGGGCTACAGCAAGTGTTTAGTGATCTGTGATTCCCATGATTATTCCCTTTTCCTCCTCTCTCAGCTCAGTGTTGTATTTACTTATTGCTGCTCTCCTGGGCCATTTCCAGTTTTCCATGAGCATTCACTATTCATTGCTAATGATGTGTTAACTGGGTGTATTGGATCCTTTACGCTCTGCAGCGTGCCTTGCCTGGATCTGCTGGTTTGTATGTGTATATAGGCTTTCTAGATATTTCTCTACTTACATTCATATTAATTCTAACAGGCTCTCCCCCTTCTTATTATTGATCCCCGTGTTGGATTATTTTAAGAAGTGGTCATTTTCTTAGACAACTGAATTTTGATTAGCTACATTCCCCTCATCAGTTGCTCTTGTGTCCCTAACTCTTTTCTTCCCTGAGTTCATGAAAACCTTCTTAATCCCTTTAACCCTTCTGGCAAAGGATAATCTTTGCTTATTTCCTAGAATCATCTCTAATCTTTCCCTTCTCTCTCACATGTCTGGTTCCTTTTTCTAGTCCCTGTTCAGACCCTCAAACCTTAACCTACTGTTTTCTGAATCCATGTTCATTGCCTCTTCTTCTTTGAAGGCTTTTCAGAAGAAAACTTGTCTGTTTGCCTTGCATGTTCCCCACCTCCCTTTGACACTGATGGATTCTAATATTTCCTGGAAACTCTTCCTGATAAATAGCTAAATAGTCTATGATAATTTCATTGTATTTTGTTCTGTCAATTACCTAACCTGTCTCTGCTAAATCCAGCTCTCTGGTTGAAAATGTTATCGAGCTGACATTGCTCTCACAAATTTCTTTGATTTCTGGCTATTGGTAAGAATTATATCCAACAAAGCTTTTCTTCTCATTGGAACCCCTATTTTCTACATCCTACAGCTGCATATGATTTAGGACTATTTCAGTGATCTCTGTTTTGACATCTTCATAACAGAACAGATAATGACTAAATGCATTCCTTAATGAATAGCATCATAAAGTTCTGACTGTGCTAAAACTTGGTATGACATTTTTTTCCTCCATCATACACTGTTGTGAATCTGTAGGAAATGGGCTCTACATGGCAGCTGCATTCTGATTATGGATTTTCAGAAGCTTTATCCATCTCCTGGACCTGTTCTGTTCTTTCTGTTCTGACTCTCTTTCTGTTCTGACTCTCTTAAAAGGTCTCTTCTCAATTGTTTGCAGATCTTTTGAGTAGAGCATTAAAAGCCCTAGCCAAGACTATGACCTTCTGGATGCTGCAGCTAATTGCAAACATGTAGCTTCCTCCCCCGCTTGCAAGCACTGCTAGAATGTTCAGTCTTGCCCATTTTACCCCAGGTTCAGCATTTCTCTGAATTCAGCTATAAATTTTGCATTGACTGTGTATACTGGAAAACAGAGGGCCCATTTTCACATTAATAATAAATATATAAAGCTGTGCCTAGTCTCTTAACTCCATCACCATCATGCTTATGAAAATAATACTTTATCTGTATGTGCCATCTCTCATATAACTATCTCACGGGCTGTTTAAAAGCGTGGGTAAGTATTATTGTCCTCATTTTTTTAAATGAAGGCAATAGTATTGCAAGATAAAGCACAAAACCTTTTAAGTGGGTACTCAGAGAACAGAGTAAACCAGTTCACAAATAACACACCTCCCCTGCTTGGAGCCATTTGTCATTGCCACGACCCACAGAAGACACCAGCTTTGGTGTTGCCCACTTACACCAGATAATGCTCTAATACAATCAGAAAAAAACTGTGAGCAGGACTGGGCAAATATCAGGGCTTCACTTTAGTGGCCAAGCTATTTAGCTTGTAAAATTTACAAGTAAATCAAGTAAAATTTAACCTTGGATTAACACAAAATATAAATGCTTTATTTTACCAAGCAAAATAAAATAGGGGGGAAACATTTCCTATTTTCTTCTAAAGAAAGTGTCTTGATTCTGCTAAAAGAAAGTTTAACCTGAAATGAAATTTCTATTTCATATTTGGGTGACTTATTTAATCATGTATCATATGTCTTTTAATAGTGAGTTCAGCCTTCAAAACAGATTTTGAAAATAATACATTCCCCAGAATTTTTTTTACCCAGATCTGCTTGAGAGTTCCTGCTCTAAACAGATGAGACAACCAGTGCTGCAGGGAGTGGGAATCTTCTTGCCCCACGTTGCAGAGGAGGATCTGAGAAATGCTGAATTTAAACAATGCACCTAAGATGACAGTGTCAGATATTTCAGGCAAGTGGTAGGGCCCTTGAGACGCTTCCAAAAGCCATGTGTCCCTCCTCTTATGTCACCTGGAGATCAGAAAGGTGTGCCAGAAAGGCAAGGGGCCATGTCATATGGTGAGAACAAGCCAGGCATGGGCTGAGACAGGAGGAAGAGCCCTCTCACATATTTGTACCTGTAGCTTCCTGTGACTGGACACTGGTCACAGAGATTTCTGCTCCTCCCGGAGGAGAGCTTGTGTCAGCAGGAGCAGAGCATGGTCCTTGCAGTAATGACAGGTGGGCAAGGACCTCGCTCATAAGATGGAGAAAGGCAAAGCCGTTTATTGTGCAGTCAGAATTCCCTAAATACCAGCACCCAACAGGATATCACATCATATAAACAGCAAAGATGTTCACCTCAGTGTCCCCCAATCACCTGGGGCATTGCACAGATTTTACCTATTATGGTAACAGGCAAACAATGCCCTATAAGGCCACAAACTACAATGAACACTTCTCCTAGGCCCAGTCTGTCCATAAACACACAATCCTCTCTCAGTCCATCCCCAGTGACCTGGATGCACTCCCAGGGTCACCTCCGGGCCCAGGACAGAGCCCCTCTCTCTGATCCTCAGGGCCTGTCTCTCTTCCAGCACAGAGTGCACTCCAACATTCCTGACTGAGCAGGTGCAGATTTCACCCACCAGCTGTGGGTGAGGAACCTCAGGAATGAGGCCCCACAGACAGGAACCCAAGGCAGGTTGTCCGATTAATCCTTCAGAATTTCAGGAGATAGGTCCCATTTCTGGTACCCCTCACCCAAAGGTATGAGCCTTCAGGATGTCAAACAGATAAAGTCCATCATTCCAAGGTTCCACCTACCATTAACCAGAGCAACCTGGTCTAGTGGAAGGTGTCCCTGCCCATGGCAGGGGGGCTGGAACTGGATGAAGGTCCCATCCAACCCCAACCGTCCTAGGATTCTATGATTAATATTCAATGGCTGCTCACTCGTTCTGTGGTTTGCTTCTCTTTTGTTACAAAAAGTACATTCTATATGTTAACTTGTTGTTGTTGTTGTTGTTGATGGGTCCACGCTTGGTCTCAGGGTAGGCAGAGCTGTCACCAAGGAGTGGCACTGTGGGAAGTGCATGGCAATGTCTCTGTTGTGGTGGCTTCAGCTGGGGTGCTGGTCAGTGCAATAAAAACTCAGCTACTTCCTTCAGGGTGACTGATCAATTTGTTTTCCTCATCTTTGCTCTTGCTGACAACAAGCTTGATGAAATCAGTCTTTCTGAAGGCAGCACAGTGGATTTGACAAATCCTGCAGAACTGCTGGAGCAGATCCCCGAGTTTGCTGAGGAGCTGATGGAGCCTGAAGATTGCTTCCCTGAAGGTAAGAGCCTGCATATTTCACTGCAGTGCTGAGGCAAGAAACCTTCTTTGCTCTTATTGAGCATCGCCCCATCTTCTCACCATGTTGCTCTGGCTGCTTGCAGTCGTATTTCACTGGATGCACTTCATTTCTCAGGTACTATAATGCTCCAAACACACACTCAAAATCCCTTGTTATCATTACCCTTTGGATTTCCATGGTGAGATAAGCCAAGAGCATGCTCCAAAATGCTCTGCAGCTTCTAAAATGTTAGGCTTTTTTAATAATAATTTCTGCCATAAAGAGTTGCTTGCTTGTTTGTTTGTTTGTTTGTTTTTAAATGCTGATTTTTGTCATTTGGCCAATGAAGATTTTTGCATTCCAATATTTGTGCGTGATCAAATATGGTAGAGAACTGACCAGATCAGGATGTTTTTGTGGCTTAAATGTATCCAGGCAATTCATAGAATCTGTCTGGAGAGTTCACGAGCCCCAGGGACTCTCTTCCATTTATTTTAAAGGGTGTCAAGATTAGCACATCCAGTAATCTGGTCAGGGAAATGCTATGTAAAGGGCATTTAACCTAATTATTATAGATAACAACAGACCGCATTTACATATCTCTTTTAATATTGAAATTCAGCATCATTTAATTAATATTTTAACACCAGTCTGCTCCAAAACACAAGTTTAAAAACCAGCTACATCAGAATATCCATGTTAAAATAAATATATAAAGTAAATAACATGCTAAAATATTCCTTCTCGGAGTGAGTTCTATTCCAAATATTATCTCAGTCAAACTCTTCATTTTCCTTTAAATCTGGGTTGGGAAAAATAGGGTTAGTTTAATATAAGAATAGTCCTCTGAAAATTCAAGGATTATTATAAACAAAAACGGAGCAGCTCAGATGGGATCAGACAGGGATGATTTGCTGGGTATATGAATGCCCCTGAAGTCAGCAAAAATGTGCATCTCTATATCTGTGAGAAAGATGATTGAATGAGGTAAGGGAGCCCTGCAGGGCTTACAAATGTCCCTAGGATTTAAACATTTTTTTGGCAGCTCTGCTTAAAAGCAGTAGCCAAAAATTAATGCAGTTGACTGAAGAAAGCATGGTGTAACTGTTCAGGCCCATGCAATAACATTTAGAAATTAGATCTGGTGTTTTCATTCTTTCACAATATATTTCTTAATGGGGCTAGTGAGCAGCAATCTCTGTTGTGCCCTGCAAAGTGATTATGTTATAGATGCTTAAACGAGCTGGTGCTGTGAGATCAATGCTGTTCGGACTTCAGTTTACAAGTTCTGAAGCTGTGGTTGGCCATGACCACCATCCAGTTTTTAAAAGAAATGAGGCAGACATCACACAACACATTCCCAGAGCAGCAGCACCCTGTAATTTGCTCTGTATTAAAATAACCAGACCTGCCTGAAATTCCACGGTGCAGGACCACAATGGAACCAACCCAGTCTGTCAGATCTTCTTCAGTGCTGTCAGTGGGATGCAGGGCAGCAAGCAGGGCTCTTCTAGATGGATCACTGGAAGTATTTAACCAGCTTTGAAGCCTGCTGATCATTCTGGCAGCAGAAAAATGTAGAAACGAAGGCACTGTGGGCTGAACCCCAAGCTTGCCTTGGGTTACATCCACCCAGGTTCTGGTCCCTGCATCTTTCCTCCTGAGCACCCCGTTCCTGCATTTTGTTTTCATTCCTAATCTCTCCTAGTTCCTCACCAGTCCCTGTTCAAGCCGTGTTTTTCTCTTGTCCCAGGATGCAGCCAGCTGAGCCTTGAGCTCTAAATGGGAACTGAAGGAGCGCCTGCTCCCAGCCCTCAGCCCAGTGCACGGTGTCCAGGGACACCTGCAGCTGCAGGTGCAGGTGACATCCTCCCCAACACATCTGCTCTCCTGTCCTGTGGAGCACATATCCATGCACATTTTTCAGGGTTTACTGTTTAGGCTAAATGCGATCACATTGCTCATGGATTTGGCAAAAATGCACATACTCAATGTGATTATTTGCTCATAAAAGTTCAAGTCAAATTGCCATAAACTGGAAGTCCAAATGATTCTCACAGCAACAACATCAACATTAGGTTTAATTTATGCAGGGAAACAAAGTGTTTTCCTGTAATCAACAGCTATTAAATATTTCCAATATTTTTGCCCAAACTTACCATTGCAATTAAACCTCATACAACTGTCACTTCAGTCTAGTTAAAACCAAGTAAGCCAACAAGCAATAGTCTAATTAGCTGAGATGACAAGGCTTTAAACTACTGAAATGAAAATATTGAAGAGCATGCACTGGACAGGTTTATCTAGTGCTGCCTTTACTGGCTTTTTATAAAGAGATGCAACAATATTTAATATATTTGGGAGAATGAAAGTTAATATTTGTGAAGGAGAATATGTGAAGAAGAAGAGCGAGACGGGAAGGGTTAATTTCTTACCTTGCTAGCTCACCAGCTATCTAAATTCAAACTATGACATTTCTAAACACATCCAGCATAGGTTATGTCCTGAACAAATATGTTCCAGATTCAGGCCCCTTTTTTTCAGATAACAAAGGCAACAAAGATAATGCATGTTCTTGAAATAGTTGCTGAAAGTTTGCTGAGGTCACAGTTTTCCAGGAGTTGGGTGACCCAGATAAGCCATAGGTCGTTTTTCTTGGGGAGACTTGTTAATGTGTTATCATCTCAAAATAGCTTTGATTAGGGTCAACAGGGAACATTCTTGGGTCAGGAAATGTGAAGCCAAGGTAGGGTCACAGCACTGGCAGCTAGCAAGTATTGCTGGGAAAAACCTGATAGAAATGGAGAGACCATTTCTGGTTGCCAGTTGATGGGAAAGGAACATTTATCCAATGCCAGCTATTTGGGTACTTTTTCCTCCAGATGCCTTGCAACACTCCAGTCCTGTTACCTCCATTGGTATGTGTTCTCTGAAGCAAATTTTACTCCCTGTTTGGACATTATCTTCTGTGTCTCACAGAAGGTCATTCAAAGAGAGCCCTCGGGCCACAGCAGGCTCCTCTCTCCCAGACCCTAATAGGAGAAAGATTCCACCAAGTCCTTAGGCGTAATTCCCCGGACACAGCCTGCTGGCAGAGGTTTCAAGGGAATATCATCAGAGGGTCATGCGAGAATGATCAACCTTGCTCAACGCGCGGTTGGTCGCAACTCGTGACACCAAGGACGCCCAGAAACATCTTCCCATGTGACCGTGTATGAGCCATTATCGCTCCTAAAACGCCCAAACATCAGCTGGAGAATGCCACGTTCTCAAGTGAAGTTACTCTGATTAGTGGTGGGACCTGTGTCCTGCCCTCCCCAACTGCAGATAGCAGCTGTTCAGAAGCAAAAAAGCAAAGAGAAGAAAAATAGAGCATTAAATGGAATAAATCTAAACGGAGTTACAGGGACTGCCACTAGATGATTTTTAAAGGCTGAGTAAAACCAAGCCGAGCCCAACCAAGTGTGCTCATTGGCGTCCTAGAAAAAAATCATGGAACAAACCTAAGTTTTAAAGTATTGCTTCCCTCTGGCTGTCATACCTGAGATACTCTGTGCTTTTCCACCAGAACAGTGTGCTGGCATTACGTTGTATACAATTTTCAGACATCATAAGGCTCTTACGGCCCTATTACGCATTCAGAATTAAATTAATACAGGTTGGACAAGACCTCTAGATTTAAAACTCATCCACCCCCTCACTCAAAGCATGGATGACATCAGTGGTAGGCCAGGCTGCCCACTGCCTTTGCTCCAAGGCATCACACTGCTATTTGTAGTGACCTCCCAGATGATGTGTTTTGAGGAGAACAGCAGCAGATAAACAAGAAATGCACCCTTGTTAAGCCCTTGGAAGGGTAAAAACACCTGGCAGGCTGAGGCTTTGTCAGATGCCCTCTCGGCAGCACCCAGTTGTAGCACACAAGTAAAATCTCAAATCTCCATATGTCTCTCAGGTACCCAAATGCTGGAGATCTCTCTCTCACACTGTAAAACCCAGCTGTGCAGTCACAGAATCATGGAATGGTTTGGGTTGCAAGGGACCTTAAAGGTCATCCAGTTCCAAGCCCCCTGAGTGAGTCACTAGTGCGGCCAGAAGATGAGGAAAGGATTAAATAAGAAGAGCCTGCTGAGATTTTGTTCCCTCCAGCACGGGGAGAGAGTCGGGGTCTTTCAAAGTCTTATGGTCTTACAGTCGGGTTTGCTCTCTTTTTTGTGCATGCCCAGGTAGCCAGACTGGTCATTAGAAACCCAGCATATATATATATAAAATATAAATTAAACCCATGTTATGAATACCTGCCTGCTTGAGTTTATGCTGAGGAAGCCGTATTTTGTGGCAAACCAAGCAATGCTGTAAACAGCATTCAAAGCTAAGAAAAATACTGTTTTGTTCTAAAAATGAATGTCCCAATAATTGAGAACTCTTGTGTAAAGGCAGTCACAAAATTGCTGTGGTTGGAACATAAGGTACCACACTTGCTGGACAATAGAATGGAAGAAATTAATTGGTGCTCCTGGTTTATTGAAGAGAACCAGCAGCCAAACCCTTCCAAAGCACAACTAATAATTTTATGAAAATTTAAATACATATATGTGAACAAGCCGTGGATTTGTAAATTCTTTGCCCATAAGCCTAAAATCAGTAGGCTTGACTGTCAGGCATTGAGGAGGAAGGTTTTTCAGTATAACACCCACATTTACAAAGAGATTTTTTTTTTTTCTCAATGCACCGAGGTAATGCAATCAGGTCTAAGAGCTCCATGATTAGAATGCACCAGGCTAGAAAATGTGAATATGGAACCAAAGGAATATTTACACAGAATGCATTATATATTAAATTGCTTATTCTTTTTTTTTTTTAAAGATATATTTTAATCTTCAGCTTGTGATCGTGCTGTAGGACACCCTAGTGACTGAAGGGACCATTTCCCTTGTTATGAATTGCAACCAAAAAGTAAATAATATTGTGGTGTATTAATGCATTTGGAAAGGTTTCTTGGTAAATAGGTCTCTGTTTTATGAGAAATGGTATGAAATGTCCAAATGTCAATTGAAAACAGACATTGTTCTTGGACAAGTTGACCACAGATGCAGCTCAGAACAGCTTCACAGATTTACCAGGAAATAATTCAACCCTTTGGGGTGACTTTTTCTGCTGTTCTGTGTTTCTGATGAGCAGTAATCTACCAGCCAAAAGACCGTGGTGGAAATGAGTCAGTTTGCTCTCAAAAATGATGCAGCCCAACACGAATTACAGTGGCAAAACTAAGCCCTGACAAAATCACAAGGTGGAGAAAGTCTTCTGCACAACCCACTCCCTCCCAGCACGGATTTCAGTGAGATAGCACAAATCTGTTAGACCAGGCAAGATGAGTAACTCTGTCATAAGGAATGCCAGAGGTTTTATTCCTGCCTTGACACTTGTTGTGCTAAAAGGTGTCAGCGAACGGTCTCCTTCGTGTGGATAAAAGCACCTTCTAAAACAAGACTCTGGGCTTTGCTGACCGCCTGCTTTATAACAGAAACAGCTGGAGTTAGGATTGCTCAGACCCTCACCAGGTCATGCCTTAGACTCATCAAAATGGTTTTGATATTTTGATTTCACAGATACGGGAAAAAAACCCCAACAATCCGTTAGACTACAGACCAAGGTCAGGTAAACTTTTTTGTTGGTTAGGAGAAGTTTCTGACTCAGCATGTAAGCTTAGGTCAAGGTGACCAGAGATGTAGGCTACCAAAATTAGAGAGAGTCCAGAAAAGCACAGGCATGAAAGAACAGTCAGGGAGGAAAATCACAAAATTTAAAATAGAAACAGATTTCTACTAATTCATTAAAAGACCTGTTTGGGGTCAGTTTTCCTTTCTTCTTTCCTTTTTCTTTTCAACTGGTGAATAGTTAAAAGCAGCATTTCATCTGAATTGCAGACAGCATGATTATTCACAGAAATGCTACTTGACATTGGCAATTGTAGCAGAATCTGGTCTAAACATTTTTGAATTGGGCCCAATCAAAAGCATGGGATTTAATAGCACTGTGATTTTGGGCTGACTCATCGAAGAAGCTATTTTGGATTTTTCAAGGTATTACTGTCAGTAACTAGGACTCTTTTTTCAGATTGAAATTGCATGAAAGCAATCAAAGAGCATAAAAAAAATTAATGGCGCTACCTGGCTTTCTGTCTTTAAAAATACCTCTCTGTACTTGTAGACTATGAGGTGGAAGCCAACTGAATCAGTAATAACCTGGTTTAACTGTGTTGTAAGTATTTCCCATAACAAATGAAGTGATTTTGGAACCCACATTGCCCTGCTCATTATTTTCTAATATGAAGGTGATCCCTAATTTTAGCTATGCCTGTGCTCAGGTAATCATGTAGGCTCCCTGTGTAGTGGAACTCCTCCAGGGAGTGATTCATCCAATTATCTTACAGTGGGGAAAACCACTTCCTGGGAGATCCTAACCTTTTCCAACAGTATGTACAGAGCATTTATATTCTGTAGGAGCATGGCAGAGCATATCATGCCTCTTACTGGCTGGGCCTAGGCATTCATCTGAGAGACTAAAAACCCAAGTAACCATCGAGAAAGAAACTTTTGAGAAAGGAGTGAAAAGTTTCTGTATAAATGTTTTAACTAAGAAAAAAAGCTGGTTTTTTTCCAAATTGAAATTGGTTTTGGGAAGGAGATAGATGCAAGGACAGTTAATTCTACGGCAAGCAGTGGCTACTTCCAGTACAAAGGGGATTTCTGTTTAACACAAGAAATCCACACTAACAGAGTGAACAACCTGCTCATTAAGCTGTTCATTTGATAAGTGAGGGTTTTGAGCCCAAGGTTTTGGTCTTCCTGATTCAAAGCTGAGGTGACAATGAGGTGGGCAGTCTCCCTGAATTATAAGCACAGAGTGTGAGCCAGACACCTGAAAGGTGGTGACAACCACATGGGCCATGGGATGAGAAGCAGTGCAAGAGTTTTCTGGCAGCACTGCTGAGAGATGCAGCTGACAGTGCCCTCTGTCATGCTGTGCTGCTGGGATTCTCCTGATGGGCCTCTCTCAGCAGAGAGCCTGCTCTGTGAAGTCTGTTCTGTGTACCTACTTCCTAAAATACACCCAAACCCACATGCGCTGCCAGCTGTGAGCATTGTACTGGTTTAGCAAAAAGTAGTGACTAATACTATGTCCTTTTATCGCTTGCCTTGATTCTTTGGTGTTTGGGATTGAAGTGCTTAGAAGGATAATTCCTGCCTTTGCTGAAGTGGTACCCGACCTACAAAGAGACAGAGAGCTGGTTCTTACATTTCTATCTTCTCCCCATGTTATGCCTTTCTAAAGAAGCTTGAAAAATTTAGTGTATTTCAACTGAGCCCAGAATTTCTCTAAGTTCCAGAACTCAGTGGTGAACTGGGAGCTGCTGTGGGTCTGAGCGATGCAGGCATTTAGAGGACAGGTAGTTACTTGCACCACAGCACCATTACCTTTGCATAAGTGGTTTACTGTCCTTTTAGTCCCACACCAACACCCAGCACAGCCGAGAGCTCACACCTAACCAAAATCTCAGAAATGTGAGGGAAAAAGTTCTGGGAATAGTTCCTCTATGAAAGATCCTACAGTTCTGCTTCTCCACAGCAGGGTTCTGGGATAATAAAAACTCACAGAAAATGCCAGGAACACCACAGCAGACTTAGCAGCTCTCTTCATTCTGGCAGAGCCTGCTGCCAGCACAGCCCCGCTTCCAGCTGCTTGGGAATCCCGGCATCCCAGGAGCTGCACTTGATCTCCTTCCATATCACAGGCAGCTCAGGCACCTCAGTTATGCCACCTTGAGTTAGCAGCATCTGCTCTCTCTGCAAGCTTGGCACTCGCCCTCTTTCCTTCCCAAGCTGCCCTGCCTAAATATTATTTCTGCTTGCAAAAACACTTCATTGCATCACCGTGGTGAGACACCCTCCCTTGTCACTTCTGAGCAGTGGCTGTGTGTTTCAAGACATGTTGGTGACCTTGGCCGCCTTCCAGCTGTAGAAGCAGTTGGCCTGTGGCTTTTTTTTCTCATGATGGGGCTGATAAACTTCCATAGTTAAGTCTCTTTCTATACAACACATGGAATAAATACAGGGTAAGAAGCTTACTTTTTTGAAAATAAAATGGTTTCTGAGGGTCATTCTCGTCAGCAAATGTGAGGTTTGAGTCAGATTATCTGGCAGAAGACTGACTGGCCAGGACAATTCCTGGCTCCCAGGGTCCTCTCACATCATTTTAAGTTCTTGCCCAGCACAAGGCAATGCACATGGTGTTTTTGAAGAGGGAGAGATGGATCTGTCCGTTACCAATGGACAATATCTTTTTGCTATAACAAATGAGTGTTGCTAAGGAAACTAAAAATGCCCACGGTCTTGCCTATCAGAAATCCTTGTGTGGGCCCCATTACCAGCACAGCACTTAACTATCACACACTATTTGTCACTGAGGTCACAAAGTGCTATGAAGCATCAGTGGGGAACCTGCTATGGAGCAGATATCTAAATTTCTGTGACATCAAAGGGGATTTAACTGCCTCAGTATAATTCCAAGATTGTTCTAATGCCTTGTTTAAGCTAATGGGAGTCCAAGAGATCAAAATCTGCTCCTGCTTTTGCTGCCTGAGTCTCTTCAGCACATTGGTCCCATCTGCACTGTAGCACCTCCTCTCATCATCTCTCTTTCATCAGATTGCCACTTTTAATCAGTAATTCCAGTGGTATTGTACTAGCAAGAAAATAACCTTCCTCCATTCAAAAGGATGTGGAAGCTATCACTAATAACCTCCTAGAGTTATTAGTCCTGATCAGAAGTGCTGCCTGAGCTCAGCTAACACTTTTTGAATGACCTAGGGCACTGGTGACTCATGGCCAATATATTCTGTATCACAAAAATCGTTGGGACAACTCCTTGGGACACATTTTAAGTGATTTTGAATGGTTTTTAATAGCGGAGTGAGAGAGGGAAGCGGAAAGCAGAGCAGAAGGGATTTGTGATAAACAAAAGGGAGGAAAGACTGCAGCAGCTTGTTGGTTTAAGAAATCTTGTTTAGCAGCTTCTTAATGAAGCTTTAAGAATTAAATGGGCTTTTTTTTTTTTAATAATTCCTTTTTTTTGTTTTATTTCTTTACAGTCTGTGTGCGATTTTTCCCGTGCTGTTCAGTGGACATCACAAAATTTCCAGGCAAGATTTGGTGGAGGCTGCGAAAGACCTGCTACAGAATTGTGGAGCACAACTGGTTTGAAACGTTCATCATCTTCATGATCCTGCTGAGCAGTGGAGCCCTGGTAAATGTGACAACATTCCCTAACTGGTTAAAAGTGGACATGGGTCTCAGTGTTCCCCAGTTTAGCTGTCTCTAAGATCTTATGAGCTCTCACTGGTCATTTCTCAAAGCAAAGCATGTCTGGGGCTAAAACAGGTCATCAGCTTTTCTGGTTTCACCTGCCTTTACCATATGGTAGGAAATCTTCTGCTGCTGTATCATAAAATTCTGACTTGCACATGTTTTGAAAAGAAAATCCTTGAGGAAGTCTGTGTGAGGAAGTTTGCCAGCATTGCTGCTTCAGCATCCTATAGCTGCTCCTCCATGAGAGTTCCCATCTGGAGACTTGCATTTTGCTCCAGGGGTGGCTTTGTTTTTTGGTTTTCTTCTCTTTTTTTTTTTTAGCACATTCTGTAACCAGCAAATCCCAATTATAAAAGACAAGAGAGGGAACTGAATCAGTGCTACCCATGGAGCTACTGGGTGCATATATTCCAGTTTTGAATACGCCTCAGTTTGGCACTCAGTACCTTCCCTGCACGGGCCCTGTTTGTGTCCAGGTGAACATGTGTGTATGGGCGGGCACTGGTTGGTCATTGCCCAGGACTCTGACAGGGGATGCTTTCCTCCTGAGATCCCACTGCGTACTGGGTTCTGCATTATCAGCCCTGGGTTCTTCACAGGGACATATTTATATTTCTCTTTCACACGTCAGCAATGTCTCTGGCATTGGCGGGATTTCTCCCAGGTTTTTATCCTGACCTAGGGCAGAGATGTGTATCAAGAGTTCTCCAGGCATTGGTCTGGTGGTCACTGATCTTCTCCTTTGTAAGGGAGTAAGACACACCCTTATTAAATTTGCAGGCAGTGCCACGTGGGGACAGGTTATCCATATATTTCCAGAGGTCAGGATTGACTTCAGCCAAATGGATGAATCTGCCTTAAGTAGTAACATCATCCTAGAAAGGTGCCTGCTTCACCTCACCAGGAAAAATCAGAAAGGTATGATGAAGGATGGCTGTAAGGGAGCAGATTTACTAAAAAGAGCTGGAGAGGGAGCAGGCAACAAACAGAATAAACTCCATCGCAGCCCTGCACGAAAGCCCAACACCCCACTGGGCTGTATAAATTATCCTGTTCTTCCACTCCAGCTGGCATCAAGGAGGCCTCAGCTGGAGCACTGGCTTCAGCTCTGGGCACTGCACTTTGGGAAAGACATGGGCTAATTGAAGAAACTCCAGAGAAGAGCAACACAAATTATCAGTGGCCTATAAAAAAGGGGAAAACGCAGAAGTACTGGGTTTATGTAGCTCAAAGAAAGTCTCTGAAGGGAGACAGGAAAGTGGAAATACTTAAATGTTGATGCAAAAAAGGAAAGAAATAGACTGTTCTCCTGGTCCACCAGGGATGGGCTGAAATGCCGCCCAGGGGATTTTATTTTATTATGAAAAATAAGAGGCTGAATAACTTGGGTAAATAGTAGGATTCTGAAAATTGTCACAGCTTTGCTGAAATGAATGGACTCTGACAGTTTTTGCACCAGCTTGAGCATCAGAATATTAATTTTTGAACACATTTTAGTGGGGGATTGTCACTTGCTATAATATGCTTCAGATGAATACACTTCCTTACATATGTAATTAAAAGTGCCTTAGATAACTGAAGACTGCAATATAAAGCTCATTTAATTTAAATTGCATGCATTCATTTAGTTTTTGCTGTTTTCAATTTAGCCAATGCAGTTCTGTATAAGGGCAAATTATCCTGCATTCTCCCACATATCAGCACTGTGCTTCAGTACTTGGACGGGAGATGTTGGAGGCAACACACAACTTTTTTCCTGTTATTCTGGGTTGCTGTCTTCCAAAAACTGAGCTCATCTGGCTGCATCCCTTGGACACAATAAGTTCTTGAGGGAGAAGAGCTGTATATACCTTTAAGCCAATATATATATGTATGTGGTTAAACCATGAAAATACATCTTTAGCTTATTGCAGAAGATCCAAAAACCTTTATTGAGATTTTAAACCATAAGCACCCAAACTGGAAGCCTACTTTTTAACAGTAATTTTGGATAACACTGCAGGTATTCTGCTTAACTCTTTCTTAACACACAAAGCAAAGCAGGAAAAAAAAAAAACCTTCTTGATGTTTTATATGGCAAAGGTTTCATCCGTTGTCACCATGGAAAAATGCAAATCACCAGAATTTTGTCATTTGGGTAATATTCACAGCTTGTCCAGAAGTACAGAAGTGTCCAGGTAGCATATTTTTCATCCCCTAATAAGCTGCTTCCTGACTCACAGTGTGCTTTTAGTAGATAAAACACAATGTACTTTCGGACAAGTTAGTAGAAAGTTGGAAGAGCAAAGGAGCAACAGGAGGAAATCACTTTAAATGGTTTGTTGTTATTTTTGCAGTAATTGCAAAGTACAGCAAGTCATCTGACAAAGTGAGTGAGCCCCTATGAGAAGTGATAAACTCCAATCTGTGCATTGTTTTCAGGCTTTCTCCAACAGCTCTTTCACACCCTTGAAATATCATTTTTGAAGGCAAGATAGGAGACAGAGTTGCAGCGAAAACGTCACCCCAAAGTGTGGGGACAAATGGACAAGTTTTGGCACAGGCTGCCAAAGCTTTCTTGTCAGTTTAGTTACTGTTCCCTGGCAGGCAAAAGAGCAGTGTGACTGCCTGAGTGACAAGTACCACACTTCTTGTATCTCCAGGCTCTGGGTGTTTGCTAACTTTTTGAAGCTCCTCAGAAAGTAGCTACAGATCTGGAAATATGTAAATGCAGATAATTCTAATGATTAGCACAGACCCTCTCAAACTTCGTTTCTTGCTGCCAAGTGCTCTGGGTCACACGATGGGATGAGAGTAATATGTCACAGCTTGGGTTATTCAGGTTACAGGGACTTGGGAGCAGCTTGTGTAACAGCAGTGGCAAAAGTAGCTGGGGAAGCAGACCGTAATTTGACTTAGAAGCCCCAAAATGGGCTGTATATGGGCAAACCTGACACTAGGATCCTGCCTTTTATTTGACTTATGTTATAAAGTGAAGGCTAAACTATGAGACATCTTTATTTTCTTTCTTTTAGGGGGCATATTGGTTTAGATCTTAAATATTTTAAAGGGGTTATTCAGTTGCTCATATTTGATATAGATACTGAAACTCTTTTCATAGTGCTCTGCATGAGATTAGTTGGAGAGACAGATGAGATGGGGAGATAGATACCTTGACCTTTAAAACATTATTGTTCTGCTAAGTGAATAATAATGAGCATTTCTTGAGGCAGAGAGCTGTAGCCACCTGAAATGTGATGGCTGAACAGAAGCCAGGGAACTCCAGTGCTCCATAACACAGGCAGGTTAATAACCCAATTTGTCACCATTAGCAATAAGATCTATTTGGCTAAATGCAAGGGTCATACTCTGCCTCCTAAATATAGACATCCTGTGCCCTGGGACATCTGAGGTGCCTGGGTAGCAGTGGCACAGCCAACAGGAGCTGAGGCAGGATAAATCTGGGCATTTGGGGGTGGCACTCTGCTCATGGATTCACACTCCAAATTCAGGGTGCATAAGCTCTTCCTACACTCAAAGGCTGTCTATCCAGTACAGCCTGTCGAGGCTGGAGAGAGATAGCCAAGCCTGTGTCTATTATAGGGGAAAGCTGAACAGATCTCTCTTAGGTTAGGGTCAGTCCTGTTTGTGCCTGAACACTCTTTTTGATTGTAATGTTAAAATATATCTGAAATCACGGACTGTACATGATATCTTATCAAACACAGACCTGCAGTGCAACACCCATGCTTTCCAACAGGGCTTAGGAGCAGTTATTAATCAATCCTTTGTACTTCCAGGCCTTTGAAGACATTTACCTTGAAGATCGAAAAAACATTAAAACCATGCTGGAATATGCTGACAAAGTATTCACTTACATCTTTGTTTTGGAAATGCTCCTGAAGTGGGTGGCTTATGGCTTCAAGAAGTATTTCACCAACGCCTGGTGCTGGCTGGACTTCCTTATTGTAGATGTGAGTATCATTTTGGAGCTACAACACTTCTCGTGTTGGATATTGCAGTGGGTGGGAAAGGGCTGTTAAGTTTGGCAGCTTTGCATCTGTGAAACGACAGCTGTCACTCTGATTCTGAGCATCAACCCTAGGCAGAGCTCAAAGGAGATTTGGATATGTAGCTGTGCATCCCCGGGACCCAAAGCAAACGGGAGCGCCTTTAGTTGTGACGTAGCTGTGTCACCCTGCTAATTTGAGTCACATCCCCTTCCCATCGGCAGGAATTCTCTCCTTCTTTTAGCATTTAACATCTCATTCCACACTCTCAGCTAGCACAAGGTCCTGTTACCTCGGCCTGCTCCACACATGACCTGGGCACAGAAGTTTTCAGCAGATTAGAGGAGCTGTCCTTGGCGGAGCTCCCCGGCGCGGCTGCCAGCAGTGTGTAACAGTATGTTCAGTACTGGCTCCCAAATATTTACCAGCGCAGGGGTCCAGAAGAAGGTGTGAAAAGTCCTCTTGGCAAAGTGGCTTCACTACTACAAAACACTGCAAAATACTCCAAATCCTTGAAATACCACCACTCTTAGTTCTCCTAATTTAAGGGTAATCCTTAAAAGTCTGAACAAAAGGAAGCTCGTGCCCCAGGAGTGTTGCTGGTACCAGATTTGGCCCCTCCAAAGATTCGCTTTGAATTGATGTGGGATCTGCCAAATTTGGGAAAAGTCAGCAACACCACATCCTCCAGATGAAGTCTAACATTTCATCTCAGTGTATCAACGAGGAGGCAATTATCTCCCTGAGGCCATTTCTTTTTAGCTTGAGGTATTAATGTGAGAGGCTGGCAGAGCTTTGCCATGATTATGTAATTTATTAAACTTCAGAGAAATTATTTTTCCCCATTTTACATCTGAACCTTGACTCGAGGGAAGAGCTGCACTTTCTTTGGCCCCAGCCCAGGAGAGCACTTCAATGGGACAATTTACTTGTTTGAAGTTATGGACATGTTTAAGTGCACTGCTGGATCAGAGCCTTTGGAAGCTTCTCCAGAGCTTTAATAAATTGATTTATGAAAAGGAAATTCTTTACATAAATTGTAGGTCATAAATTCTTCTTTGCATATATGCTTAGAAACCTTTTAAAGGGAAGGCACTCATTTTTCTCAGATTAGCTCCAGCAGAAGAGGAAGGCCGGGTTTAATTATTTAACCACAAAATTGGAATCCACCAGTTCCTGAGTTATAGCACAGCCCTGAAAACTGTTCTTATTGTGATTTAGGTGACATAGCTTTTCTTTTCTGGTTTCTCCATCTGTAAAATGGGACTAATAGGACTCACCTAAAGTACTGTATGGGCTTCCAGGAATTT
This sequence comes from Struthidea cinerea, assembly GCA_013397865.1. NCBI lineage: Eukaryota > Metazoa > Chordata > Aves > Passeriformes > Corcoracidae > Struthidea > Struthidea cinerea. Next base: position 702,584 of record VZTI01004420.1, read on the forward strand.
GTTATTGGAGTTACTGTTTCAGTAAGCTTCTGAAGACTAGAAGGGCTGGGTGAGGGATGAATATTGTCACAGTCATAAAGTAGAGGTCTTCCTGATAGGAACAACAACATGAATTCACGATGAATTCACTGAGGCAGTTTGGAACTCTGTTGCATCACTAACAGTTTGAAATTAGTTCCACACTCGTAGAATAACATCTCATTAACACCAAACAGAGTAACCCAAAAACTAAGCTAAATTCCGCCCTCCATGTGAAAACCCCTCTTGGAACAGGAGCCACACAAGAATGCAAAGTCCAAGTGTAAATGAGCTGCGTGTTTGCCTCTTGATGGTGGAGTTCATAATGACAGATTGGAGAAGCAGCCACAGATGGCCTGGGAAAGGGGCTTCACCTTTCCCTGTCACACATCCAAGCATGCATGGCATAAAACGGGGGGAACACGGGCCCCTGGGCCTCCCCTCATCCCCAGAAAATAAATCCCAGAGCCTTCCTACTGACCCAGAATGTTTTATTTTCTTAACCCACATTTAAATGTCCCACCCACATTTAAATATTCTTTTTGCAAGCTTCCAGTCCAACCAAAAAGTTGCTCCACCCTTGAGTTGTTTTGGTTATTGACTGACTCTAGGCCATCACTTGCTCTTTAGGGTTCTCAATGAATAAATCTTTTCCCCCAGCACTATTCTTTTGTTAAAAATATTTTCCCAGTGCAGATTATGAGAACCTGGTACTATATTTTTAGCAGGTTTAACAGATGCTTTTCTCCTACCCTATTGCTAACCCACCCTGCCACTCTGAATTGGCACAGTAATATCCTATAATTTTTCCTGCACACTTTTTATTTCAATTTACATTTTCTTTTTGGTCCTTTGAGAACCAAATCACTGCAACTGAGCTACAGAAGGGAGTGAATGGGTGAATTAGCTGCTCCAAAAGAAGCAGATGAACCACTTGTCTGATTTTCTCAAATTTATTTGTTTAAAATTATTCACTTAAAAATTCCTGATCTGCAAATTATTCATTAGCAGTTTGGTATCAGTATTCAAAATTCAAGCTGTGATGGTTGATTTTTGATTGGACATGTGAAACCATCTCTCATCTGTGTTTTCTCATTGTACAAATGCAACTCTGAATCTATTTTCTGTTTTGAATAATTCATAAAACCAGCTCAAAATTTGCAAGTATTCACTATTTCTAAATGGGATTTGAACCCAGAGGGGGCATAAGCATATTGCTGCTGATTTTTTTTGTTTGATTTTCTATATATCGTGCCTTGTGAAAGACCTTTGACGCTGATTTGGGCCAGTGGAACAGCAGAGGTTCCATCTGACAGTTGTGAATTACTAAAGAAAATTCTGTTTTGCAGTGCCTAAACATCAAAACACAGAGTAATCCACAAACTGAGAGCTATTTTTGCTGCATGTAGAATCCCTAAAGGATGATCTCTGGTAATGGGCTTCTCAGCATCTCAGAGAAGTGTGCTAGTGCAGCAGAGAGTGCTTTCACATGACATTGCAATGCAATAACGTCCTATCAACAACTCTGCTACAGATTTCTTTGGGAAGAAAGAGAAAGGGTTAATCACACCACAAAATGCAGGCTCATTGCAGCTCAGGGCACCTGGGAAAGGTGCCTTAGATGTCTGCTGAAAGTTGGGTATACCGAACAAACAACATCAATGTACATCTATACAAGTTACCCTGCAAAAAAGAAGTTTGCTGCTAAAAGAAACATCCTTCTGTAGATGCTGAAAAGCTTTTGGTAGAGAAATGTTTCAGCTTTCTGCAGTGTTCTGTGAGAACTTTGCAGTTCTCACAGAAGCTATGAAAAACACTGCTATGGGTTTCGTAAACTGACTCCTTATCCTGCACCTGGGTTTGTTATGCAGGATTGTTATGGTTCTAGCTTTCTGATATTTTAGAATAAGTGTCTTAGAGCTTGACCAATCCCCTCAAGGGGTGAATGGCCGAGCACCCAATTGTCTTATCCCATTCAACACACTCTTTGCAAACCCTGTTATAAAATGATGATTTAAGTAATTAATAAAGATCAGAGCCTCTTTCTTCCTAAACTTAGTTCGTGTCGCTTCTTGCCGTTCTCAGTACTTTACAGCGACACCCTTCTATGCTGCAAATATCACCTCTCTGTGCTCATGAACTGCAGTGGTGGGCACTCAATCCACAGCTCTTTTCACATGAGGGAAAGGCAGAGACTGTAGTGTATCTGTGCAGACAGATAGAAGTGTAGGCAGACATCAATATCACCATCAGGAATGGCATTTAGGCACAGTCCTCTTTGCTGGGATGCACGGGTAAGTATTTCCACAAAGAACAGATGTTTTCCAAGCATCCATGCAATCAAAACCTCTTTGGACCAAGCAGATTACACGAGGAGTCTGAACTTGGCCAGGGATGGAGGCGAGTGGCACCCAAAGTGGATGTTTGTGGGAACCGCTCTCCACCAGGCCTGTCCTGCAAAAGCAGACAGAGTTGGGCTGTGAAACAAGGGGCAGAGAGACTCCACCAGCTGTGCATTCTGGTGTCGTGTTTGATGGTCCTTTCAATTGTTTCCTCTGACCTACAAATATTATCTTGAGCTTATCTAGTTTGAGCTTCAGCCAATTAATTCTGAGCTATGTCTCAGTCTCTGCTGACAGCAGATGGATTATTCCATTACATGGTCAGTTTGGGAAAGGCATCACTCTGGGACTTAGCATCATTCAAAGTCTGGAGGTGTTGCAGTCAACAGCTTCTTCACTCGCTGCTCATGCGCTGAAGGCAGAGGTGAGAGGCTGGAACCCCAGAGAAGCTGTCACAAGAAAGCTCGTGGGAAAGGGGTGTGAAGTCCCAACTCATTAGTAAGAGCACTCAGGAAAAAAAGTCACAGCCAAGTTTCATTGCCTGTGGCATTCACAGAGAAATCCTCTTAAACCGGCACTAATGTCATCACTCCACAAAAGTCCATTATCACAAATCCATCATCTCTATTGCAGCTTTTGTGTTTAATTTAATTGACCAAAAGTTAGTCCCAATCCAGGCTTACAAAAACCCAGCCTGATTGTCATGTACTGATTTCAGAGATGAGGTGATACGGGGTTTTCTCCACCAATTCTTTCTAAGATTCTCCTGTCTTTCAAGATTCGATAAGTGGAGAAAGCTATTTTCTTAAACAATTGCTTTGTTAGTGATGTTGGCAGCCTCCTTCCCCTCAGCCATCTCCAGCAATGGGTGGTCCTTGAACTATGTCCTGCAGCAGGGAGGGGAAGATATCTCTAATTCTCAGGTTTTGCCCTGATGCCCCACCAGTTTCTCTCCAGCTGGGTCACCAGGGGTGAAAATTAATCTTTCCATCCCTTTTCCATCTCCCCTGCCATGGAGGCAGGAGCTCACAACAGTTTTGGGTAGTAGATCTGCCTGCAAAATAGCTCAAGCAAGGCTCAGCAATGGATTTGAAGGCCAGGCATCTCAAACAAGTTATTCAGCAAATCTGCTAGGCAGGATTTTGTAGATGCTTTTATGGAAATCAAATAGTATGTATTTTTCACTCTCCTCAGTAACTTCTGTGAGTGGTTCTAACACAGCATGTTTCTGGTGTTTGCCTGGAGCTGCTGGGTTTGTAACTAGAGATCTGCATTCCCCACTGAGCAGCTTTCCAGATTTCCTGTTTGCTGCCAGATTTCCTGTTTGCTTGTTTGAGGACTGTTCATGGATGTTCAGGCATTAAATGCACCATCACTCTCCCTGAACACTTAAACAAAAATAAAGGTATTACATTTTCCTGGATAGTTCCTGGAGAGCACTTGCTCTAAGATTTCTGCTTCAAATACTTCACTGTCAGACAAGTAAAGAAGCAGCTAATAATCCTTGAATCTGAGATGAACATTTTAAAACAGTCTTTCTATCCCTAGTTAAAATTGAATTGAATTAAATTATGCCCTTGTGTCAGATTGTCTTTAAGTGACAATTAAAAACTTGCTGTGTGAAGTAAATATTGATGGCTTATGATTACTTTAATTGTTTTTTTCCATCTGTGTTCCCTGTTGATTAACAAGGTGATTTCTGTTTGCTGTAACAGTAATTACACAATCTGCTGTAATGAGTCGTTCCCAAACAGCATTGAAATCCAATTTGTATTCTTGGGACATTTCCCTAAGAGCATGTGGATTTTGTCTCGTTTCTGTTCAGAACAGCACACAGGAGCAGAATGACAAAAATACAGCCAAGGTAAATTAAAGATACTATGTCCTGTCACTTGGAGCAGCATCTTAAGAGAGAACTTATTAATGCTCTCTGTGAGTTGTCAAAAGTCCATGGGTACAACAGGGTATTATAACTTCAGAGTTCAGTTTTTGACTAGTTTTTTCCCAGTTCTTCAAAGCAAATGCACATGGGGGATTTTTGAAGTTGTCTCAGTGCACATTCTTCTGAGCCTCTCTGATGGCATAAACCTCCCAGGCCACAAATAGGAGTGAGATTCCCTCTCTAGAAGCCAGGGAGCCTGGTTTTGAAGAGGAAAAAAGAAAGAAAAAGAAAGAAAGAAGGAAAGAAAAAAAATTCTTTTAGTACATATTGGCTAATTCAGGAAAAGTGAAAGGAAAAAAATCTACATGAAGATAAGTGGTTTTAATGTGTGTTAGCAGGTCAGCCGAGGCTGTAAATCTCCCTTCTGCCACCCCACACTTTATCTCAACACAGCACATGCAAAAACATCCAAATGTCTGGTCTTATCTTGGTTTACACCTCATGTTCGTTACCACATGGATGCTAAAAGGGGAGAGCCCAGGCTTTGCCAAGAGGAAGCCCAAGCTGAGTTTCAGACAAGGCACAGCAGGACAAAACACACTGCACCTGCAAGAAAAGGGGTGGAAAATGTAGGTGAGGAGAAAAGTCCACAGTAAGCCGAGTTCACTATCTGCCTACACCTTGCAAAGTGGTTGGGAGATGGCTAATTACGCCGATTGCTGAAGAATTTCAGTTACTGAAGCAGATTTTCAACTTTCAAAAGTGCTGTAAAAAACCGGTCTCCACTCACATTTCGCTGAGCTAGATTTGCCAAACATTTTTATTTCTCAAAGTTATTTAAATATGGAGCACTTTTCAGTGTCCTTTTTTTAGAAGACTATGCTTAAAATGAAGATGGTGAATAAAATCCTGGAGTTCTTGCATGCAGCTTGCTTGGCCCTTTCCATCACTGGGAGTGGAGCCACCAAGTTCCACATACAGGGATGTTCTCTCTTGCACGGAAGAGCTGAGCTGAGAGAGACACACTGAGTGTATTTAACAGTCCAGAGCCCCACAAACTCTCCAGGGACAGAGGAGGAAGGGGGATTGTCCCACAGTTCCTCTCCCTGATGACCAGCACCTCTGAAACCCCAACTTGCAGACCAAAAAAACATCGTCCACTACCCTTGAGGCCCCATCCAGGTTGGCCAGGAGCAGCTCAAGGGACTGGTTTCTGGAAGAGGGAAAAGGAAGAAGTGCAGGGATAGAAGCAGCCTGCAGAGGGGCAGAGATTCCTTATTAGTGAGGGAGAGATCAAAGGAATTAGGCTAAACTGGAAAGCTGTGCCTTGATGGTGTAGAGACTTCGTGCAGATCTCCTACCCTGCTATGGCTGGCTTTGGGATGTTTTGTGCTAAGGCAAATGAAGTTTCCTACTTTTGGTATGTACTTCTGCTTATACCATTATCCTTCCTGGCAAAAGTCAGGGATCCTACAATTCTTCAGAGTCCCTTTTCATTCTGGCATATTCAATACAATACTATTCAGGATCAATCAGGTTCAAGAACCCAACTAAAGTGAGCTGATTTTCAAGCTCAGACTGTCATGTTTCCCCGCAACAATTTGGTATTTTTTCATATTGATTTGGAACATCTGATTAAATAAATGCTTTAGGGAAACAAGCAAATTCAGAACAGCACCTTGAGGAGGCAACACAAACAGATTTTTCTCTTTTGTTTTTTGTTTGTTTGCTGGTTTGATTTGGTTTGGTTTGGTTTGGTTTGGTTTGGTTTGGTTTGGTTTGTTTGTTTTGGGGTTTTGGTGGGTTTCTTTGGGTTTTTGGTTTGGGTTTGGGTTTGGGGTTTTTGTTTGTTTTTGTTGATGTTTTTTGCTTGCTTTTGTTGTTGTTTTCATTATGTCATATCTAAGTAGGGTTGATCCTAATTCTGCCCAGAAAGAAACTTGCCTTTAGCTCTGCACCCCAGTTCCCACCAGCTGGGGTGGAAATGCAGCAGAGCTGATGGGGCTGAGCCCCAGGGAAATGTTTTGTCAGTAATCACTGCATGCACCCCTGGCATGGTAACACTGTCTCCACATAATAAGAAGTAATCAAGTCCACTCCTGACTACAGCATTCAGCATCAGGATGGTTCCCTGAGATGAAACATGAGGTGGCTTTGGAGATCTTTCTAAGGGGAGAACATCTTTCCTCTCCAGCTGCCCTGAATCCAGGCTGTCTCCACACAGCATCTGGATGAGAAGCAGAACTCTGTTGATGATGAAGTTATTTTGCTCTAAATCATGACAGAAACACCAGACTTTTCAAGGCATCTGCACCTGCACAGCCACCATGGAGGGAGCCTTTGGGACTTGGCCAAGCTCTGTCTGATCAAGTTACATCATGTGATCCCCAGAATTCACAGGCGTCCCTAGCAGGCTGCCCAGGGATGTGGTCACAGCATCAAGCCTGGCAGAGTTTAAACAATGCTCTCAGGCACAAGGTGTGACTTTTGGGGTGCTCTGTGCAGGACCAGGAGTTGGACTCCATGATCTTTGTGCGTCCCTTCCGACTCAGCAGATTCTGTGATTCTGTGATCCCTACCCAGTGCTAATAAACAGGATGTCAAGGTGTGGCAAAGGTGCCTGTTTGCAGTAAAAAGGTGAATTGAGACAAGGTGAATTGAGGCAAGCTGAAAATCCATTTGTAAATGGTGAGGGGGAGAAAACTGCAGATCAATAAGTCAGTTTGCTGCCTCGCTGGATGAAAGCTCACAGTTGACTCGCCCTCAGAAATTAGCTGAGGTTTAATTCTTGATTCTCAGCCATCTGCCCTGGGAATTGACTTGAGCTGTTAGAAAAGCCTGAGCAGGTGTAGAGGAGGTGACAGATTAAGAGAACAGCAAGACGTAAAGAGGTTCTTCTGGGAACCGCCAGGAAGCAATTAGGATGCAGGAATGATTTATTTAAAAGCATTTAACCCAACAAGAGTGACACATGCTGTTTGCAACAAGGCTGCCCCCTGAAAAGGAAGCATTGCCTTGAAAAGCTTGGACATGAGGACCAGGAGACAAGCTGAGAACATGGAATATTAACAGAGTTTTAAACCTTGAGTAGTAGATGGAGAAAAAAAAAAAAAAAAAAAAAGAGGCAAAGTCCTGGAAAAAACAACGACAAAAAAAACAGTGGATGAAGTAAATGAGTTTTTAAACCTGAGTAATAAGAAGCAGCACCAGGCTTTCCAGGAGATAATTTTTGTTTATAATTAATCTAGGCACTCATGTAGCCCATCATGTTATAATACATGAGAGCACTCCACGAGCAGTAATGACCTGCTGCAGTGAGGGAAGCCCTTTGACAGCTCATTTCCAGACATGTTCTCACCTCCAGGCCATGGACCAACCCCAGAGCAGCCTTAAGGAGTTTGTAGTCTTTACCTGAACATGAGGGTTTTGATTCAAGGAAACAGGGAGCAGAGATGGGAATTTAGGTCACCTTAGTGTCTCTCTAGTGTCCTATTTTTAAGACTTTCCTTTAACTTTATGCCTTTCTTTCATAACGTGCAATTTCTGGATTGGCAGGGGCAATCATACAGTTTGGCATCTGTATGGCAGAAAATGCAGTGTCAGAATGAAAGGACAAAGGGATCCTTTAAAAAGTGAAATGACAATAAAAGTCTGCTGGGAAAGGGTGGATGCTGAAAGAAATACCAAACTCATGACAAGCTTCCTTTTCCCAGCCGTATTTCAGAGTGCCAAAAGAAGTTCCATGTATTTCAATTTATTTGCAAAGTCCCATTTCCCTGTATGTTTTCCAGCTTGCACTTGGGGTAAAGACTGAATTTTGTTCTTTTTCAAACCAAGGGGAGAAACTTTTATCTTCAGGTCTGGCTCTAAAAGATGCTGGACAGTGAAGAGGTCTTTGAGTGATCCTGTCCTTGGCAGCAAAAGACAGGAGAAGCCAGGCTGGATTGAAAAGAGGCAGCCAAAGCAATCCAAGTGCTCTTTCTTCTATTTTTATTTTTTTTAAAAGGCACAATTAGAGAGGGGGAGACAGGTGTTTCTGGGGCACACAAAAAGCTATTTGAAAGCACCAGGAGCCTGCATTAGCTGGAACTGCTTATTTAAATAAGTGGCCAGAGCTTTCAGCTTGGCTGCTGTGCTTCCATTCAGATGTCTTTTTTTTTTTTGCCTGCTGTTCCCTCCCCTCTAATTTGAGCAAGCAGGTTAATTTGATGAAATCCCTGGCTGCATAAAGCATATGCTGTTGCCCATACCAGGAAGGAGGTCTCCCCTTCTCCCTGAGACAGACACTCGCAAGGCATCGCTCTCAGATGTGTCCTGCAGCAGGCACGTAGTGGAGATTCTGGTTGGGTTTAGGGTTTATATGATTATCCAAGGAGGATTTTTGCTGTTGCTCAGGCAGAATTCCTTGTTTCCAGGGCTCTGCTATTAATTCATCTCAGTGGTGGTCAGGGGTTAATTAAAACATGCAGTCTGTGCTGAGTAGTGCCTGCCTTGGAATGGCTCTGCTCAGGTCTGTCTGCTTCCAGCTAAGTCCAGTGGATGCTCCCAGGTTATCTAAAATTATGTCCTTTTAGGCTGGTGGGAAGGAATGTAAAAAAGAGAGGAGTAGCCTTTATTCCAGCTCAAACGTTTATTCTACTTTCTCCTTGCTATAGGAATCTCCACCAGTCCTGGGGGAAACAATGCTCCCAAACTCTGCGCTCCTGACTCCCTGTAATCCACCATGGACTGGGAGCCTGTGGAGGCTGATAATATGGTATTAAAATGTGTTCATGTAGGGAGGAACCCACTGCTGTTCTAAATGCAATCAGTCCTTGGGAAAAAAATGTCTGTGATCTTCTGATCAAAGGCCTTTTTCCCTCTGTGTGCTGCATTATCACACTCCCTACTTTATAATTGTTTTTCTGCCACCTTAATCTTCTGTTCTGGTGGCTTTACTGGGTTTACATTGGTTTACGTTGGTTTACAACACTGATTGCGTAAGTCACTGTCAGTTAATGAAGACACGTAAAATTATTGTGGAATTTCATCTCTGTGTGTTCACGGTGAATAATTTAAATAGTCAGACAGTGCTGCACATCTGTAACTGGTGAATGGCTGTGAGACCAGCGTGAGCACACTGGGAATTTAACACTACTCTGGATGCCACCTGGACACATATACAAGTCATATTTCTTACCTTAAGAATGACAGAAATTCTGCAAAATAGTTGAAATTATGACAAGAAAGTGGAAATTACTGAAAAAATGTTCTGATTCCTGGACAAGATTTTGAAGTAGATTGTCAAAAATATTAAGGCATTCAGAAATTACTCTCATTAGAGTTATATTATAGATGTATTTATATAATTTGTACAGCTATCAATGAGGCTAACCGTTCATTGGAGATCCATCCCTGTATTCCAGCACTCTAAATTCATTGACTCTTCTTGATTTTGCCATGGAAACACATATGAATGTCATACAGCGGGACACTCCAGAGCCAAGCTAATGCCACCAAGACACATAGATACCAGGAGACTGGCTTTCAAAACACCAGCAACAGATTTGTTAACCCCCATGGCTGGTATTTCTAGTGCCCAGTGCATCAGAATTAAAAGCTCTCATTTTTCCCTTGATCATGAGACTGAAAATGGCAACCATGAGAGCTGTGGGGTTCACTTATCTCTCCCTCCTCCCGGCTCCAGGCACCTGTCATGCAAATTATTGTAAAATCTGTACAGATAAACTTGTGTGTAGATGTATGTGGGAATGTAGAAATAGGTGGGAATATAGAAATACATGGGAATATAAAAGTACAGGTCAATATTTATATACACAATATACTTATAGATACATAGATAAAATTATCTATGGACAAATAAAGTGAGGAACAGAGGCAAAAATCTTCTCTAAATGCCAGGATCAGAGAGAGCTTCACACTCTGTCTGTCTAAAATAGCGAGAAGATTAATTGTTTAGGTAGGATCTACAAGGCTTTGCCAGGACCCTGAGCTTTGCTGGGAAACTCTACTATTCAGCTGGGCAGTAAATGCTGACTCTTTTAGGTTTTCCACTCTTTTGGGCCAGGATAAATTTTGGGAAGTGTCTGACAGCACTGAGGCTGGGCTCTTGGCTGTGCTGAGATGACCCGGGGAATGCAAAAGGGAAGAGTTGCCATGTGATTGACATCCCAGTCCATGAGTTTAGTGAGACGTGTGTCACAGGCTGTGGAGGCAGCATTGCACACACTGATTTATGAGAACCTCTGTCCCCCTTAGGTGATGCCATGATGATTTTTTGCCTTTTCTTTTAAACCCCTGTTATGCCTTTTGACAACTTCTGTATTCTTAGTGCTTTAGGCTACACTCTTGGACTTGTTTGTCAAGCTAGGAGACTCAACATTTTAGAGGTTTCGTAGTTAGGGAGCAACATGCCTCAGACCCCAAGGTCCTCTCCAGAACACATTTTGTAAACTAAGATAGAACCATCCAGGGGAAGGTTCCTTGGGGAGGGGGGCTCACTCAAGCCTCCCATTGGGGAATTTTTGATAGATATGCTAATTAGTAAGACCTATAATGTTATACCAGATTTTTTGGGTGGGGGCACTGCTGTGTGCATGGAGGTGCATTCGACCTGGACGTAGTTCACCTAAGGATCCTTAAAATAAATACCAAGGTAAAATCCCTTTTTCCCTTCTAACCATGTTTGACTCTTGATTTTAAGACCAGGAAAAGGCATCATAGGGACCCTCATTGCTGGCCAGGTTGTGCGCTGGACTTCAGGTTAGACAGAAAATTCCGGTGACGACACTGTTCTGGGGACTTCAGGGGCATCAAATGAGCAGCAAGTCAAGGGGATAAGGAACAGTCTAGACCTAACACGGGGAAACTATTCCTTGATTAAGTTAAATGGAAAGCTGTGAAATCTTCTTGGTAAGATCTAGCAAGTTCTGGAAAGACCTTCAAGGGAAATGCTGGAAGCAGAGCAAACGGGAGCTGTGATAAATCTGCTTGGCACAGAAGAAGTGCACAGGAGGATGAGGGATTCCATACCTTAACTGTAACCTGCCGTGTAAAAGGTAAAGTTGAGGTGAAAGCTCAAGGTCAACAGCAAATTGGGTGTTTTATGGGAAATGGTTCCAAGCAATAGTGACTCCTTAGGATTCACTTGCTCTCCACCATGTTACAGTGCTGCCTGGACTTCAAGGGTAGGTTTTTATGAAAAACCTTCAAAACTATTTGCAAACAGGTACTGAAAAGATTAGAAATGTGTGTGTGACTTATTCTGAATCTGGAGGTTACATTGACCCTAGAGGTGTTTTCTGGGTGCCAGCACATTTTTGATTCTGAGCAGAGCACAAAGCAGAACTTAGAGCAGCTCTGGGCTGCATAGCCTTGCAACAATAAAAAAAATAACAGAAATAGCTGACTTCACCTTTTGTTGTGATTATGTGGGCCAGTCAGCACCAATTTTGAAAACTGCTTGATTTTTTTCCTAAAAATAACCTTCCGGGTCACTTTTAATCAAGTCCAAATGGCCAAGTCCCTGCGTTAGTAATTCTACTATAAATAAAATTTGACAGGGATACCTTCAAAACCAACATCCAAGCATTTGAACAAGTTCTCTCAAACTCTGTTCTGACTCCAGCCTTGTAAATCATTGCCAAATATCACACGGCTTCATTACCTAATCATCTGCAGAGATATCTAATGCTGTGTAAATCTGTGTCAGGAGGACAACACCACCTGTGATGTGTTTCAGGGTGACATTTGTGGCACTCAAAAGAAAATGGGAACCCACTCGGATCCAAAATCTGGTCTTGCAGGATTTGAATCAAAAACCTTCCACCTTGTGAGAAAGGACAGTTACAGGACACAAATCCAGGATGAGGGAGGAATCATGCAGATGCACCAACCAAAGCAGTTTGAAGACCTTGATAAGATCTGACTTCCAGTCATCTTGGGTGAAACCAGCAAAGAGGGTGTTGGGTACCCTGTATTTGATTAATTTTCATTTAAATATCCACATTCATTTTATGGATCAATGTTACAAGTGAATGATCTTCCCTTGGTATGTGAGTGTGGATCTTGGTTTCTATCTCTGAGCATACAGTCATTGAGCTGTTTTTCTTATACCTTCAGCCTTTCTGGAGAGGAAACTCCGAGGCTTTGTGAGGTTAAGGCTGTTTTCTGCACTGAAGCTTCCACCAAAGACAGAAATACGTGCCACAGTGTTATTTCTATCGTGATTTCTCCGTAATGGCAGTTATTTTACACTTTTAAGATGACTTAATTGAATGGCTTAAGTATATAACTACAGCGCACATTTGTTTACTGCTGTTAGACAAGTCTTCAGCCCTTTCTCATTATTTGGGCAACATTAAATTAGTGGGTAGAGTGAATAAAAGGAGGAGGATTTGAACTCTATGTTAATGCAACTTCAGAGTACAGGATGTAAACCAGGCTGGTGAGAAACAGGGAAGGCAGAAAATGGGTGCATTGCTGAACTGAAGATGGTTCTTAAGTTAAGCCCAGATTTTCACCTTCAGCTGTGAGCACTGGGTGAGCAGGATTTGGGTGAAAGGAGCATGTCAAACCTATGGCATTGCTTACTGAAAAAATGATTTAGGCATCATGCTCAGGTCACAGGTTCAGACCTGCTCTCCTAGAGTTGGAAGCAAAGGCTTTGCGGGTGATTTTTACCTCCCCAGTGTCTACGGGGCTTAAGACATGAGACCTTGAACGCAGTCTGCCTGTCTGCTGTGCTGTTCTTACAGGGCACTCACCACTAAAAGGCAGAAGTGTTTATTAGGCCCTTCCTTCCTCCCCAGCCGCTGGGTCTGTACACAGGAGGTGAGTCCGTGTCACACCTTGTTAAAGGTGACATGTTACAGGGTGACAGCCAGCCTCTGTGCCACTTAGTCATCTGCAGAGGTGGGCTGATTTATCCTGGCAGAAGCCCCAGCTCAGGCTTGGTTTCTCTGAGACCTCCTGCCTGAGTCACCCACATGCCACAATAAAGCCATCAGCAGGTAAATAATTTAACAAATTGAGCAAGTTTTTACAAAGGTGCTTACTTGTGCAGACAGCACTGGTATGTAAATAAAAGCATATTCAGGAGAATGGCTGCTCCACAGGGGACACTGGCTTGGCACTTAGCGGGGGCTGGTCTTATGCTGATTTGTCCCAGACCTCATGGATGATGCGGGGCTGGTCAGCCAGCAGTGGGCTTCAGAGTAAAAATCATCCCATCCCAAAATTAAAAAGAAGGTTCTCCTCCAGATCTGTCAGTGTTCATGGGGGTGCTGGAGTTTCCTTACACTAAGCACTGTGTTTTTATAATGTAGAGGAGTCTCTGCATTTAGGCTTAGCTGCTATCTTGAAAATGGCAACAGCACCCACTCCTCACAGATGATCTTTGCACGCTCCCATTAATGAGAGTGAGATGTCCAATACTGTGATGAGTGGGGCTGTGAAAATGGTAAATAAGAAGAAAACAAATTAAAAAGGAAGAAAAGAAACTGTGATAAACAATACACACAGGTCTCTCCTTCTAAGAAAATGGTATTTTATAGCGTGTGGTGATTAATTCTGGTCGGGTTTTTTGTTGTTTTGGGGTGTTTTTAATACATGCAAATTGGCATGATACCTATGGTGTTGGAGAGCTGTTTGTTTTCACTCCTTGCTCAGGAAGATTTCAGTCTGTGAACACTGATTTGAGCATGCAAAACCCTATTGCTCCATGTGTTCATAATCTCCACTGCCACTCACTTCATTCAGAATCCAGTCCTGTGCCTGATTCCACCCACATTTCTGACCATCTGGGACACTACAAAAGCTCTGAGAACATGAAGACCATGGGAACCCCTCCATGCTGCTTCCAGATTCAGGAAGTTTATTTCAGAGAAACAGTCTTTGAAGGGTAGGAACCTCAACACTGAGCACCTGTCAATTTTCCATCTCCTTTAGAGACTGTGCAGAAACCAGAAAAAGTGAATAAGAGCAGAATGGAAGAGCCATGAACATCATTCTTTTAAGGTCTGTGGTACAGTCATGTCTGCCAGCAATGCAGAAGGCTTGTTTCTAATCACTTAGTTGAAGACTAGTGATTAAATGTAAATACTAAAATCCTTTGTCTCTGCTGGAAAGGGTTAGAAGTGCTTTCTTCCAAATATCTCTAAATTATAACACTTACATGACTCATATTTTGGGTACTGGACAGTACACACACCGTGGGAAGTGCACAGAAAACAGCACAGAGTGGTGGGCCTGTAACGGTGATCTCCTTTCTCATCCACTCTGTGAAGGATAATCCTTTCTTCTGTGTGGATCCAATGCAACAGCTCCCGTTTAAGACCTTTTTCCCCCCTGTTCCACTAACCAGCTGTTTCTTTCCAGGAAGGAAAGTCAGAAGAGAAGAAAAATGGCAGGTCTGTTCTAACAGAGTGGATTTTTGCTTTGTGTCTCCATCCAGGTCTCTTTAATCAGCCTCATTGCCAACACTCTTGGATACTCCGAGATGGGGCCCATCAAATCCCTCAGGACCCTCCGGGCCCTGCGGCCGCTGAGGGCATTGTCACGGTTCGAAGGGATGAGGGTAAGAGGACACAAAGCATCCAGCAAAGCTCAGCTGTGGGGATCAATATGTAACAGGGAATTGTTGTACGGGGTTTTGTCAGCCAAAGGAAATGAATGATAGTGCTTTATCAAAGCAACAAAGAAATCCCTCCTTGGTCTCATTCTCAGTTGTATCATTCCATCTTTATCCTTGGGTGGATTTAACGATAAACTAATCCTGCTGCCTAACTTGTCATACTGCGCCTTAAAAACCAGCTTTTTGGACGAGGAAGCATCTGGCTATCAATTACCTCTCAATTATAAGGTGTATCAGGGGAACAACCAAGCTAAAGTTTGCTCCCTGTTTTTGACATGCATTAAAATGAGACTGACTAGAAAGTTCTTAAGGACGTTTTCACTAATAATTAAAGCAAAAATTAGAAATGCTAAAGATAGGGAAAGCAAATGAATGAATGATTTTTTTTGCCTTTGAACAGATTGCAGTTTTAATGAGGAATGTCAGGATTAACATTAAAACCATGTAGCTTGTGCTTGTTGCTGCATCTTGTGCATCCATCTCTTTGTTTTCTGCATTCCTTTGCCACCGTGGCTGTATTCCCATAGCATACCTGTTTATTTGTTAAGCCTACCTGCTAACATGAATAACTTATTGTTTAGATAAGCACTTTATTTAATTCCTCACACCATGCATGACTTGCAGGTGGTGACAGCTGTGTTCTGTGTGAGCTGAGATTACTGCTAACCTCACAGATTGCATAGTGAAGTAAACCAAATCTGTGACAAAATTCTGTGTCAAATTATACTGATGATCCAAATCTCTCTGCTAGGCCAAGGAAAATGCTACATATGTCACAGTGATGCATATTCACGGTAAAGCTTTCCTGTAGACAAAATTTTGGTCCGAATCATCGGTGACTAAATGTGTGTTTCATGCACTGAGCTCCCAGCAATGAACTGTTCTCATTGCAATGCTCTTACAGCAAGAGACTGAAAGCTGGAGAATCTAACAATTGAGATGAGCCAGGTGATATGCTGATACAGCAACTTAGGAAAACCCCATACCCATTCTTTTCCTCTTCTGTGGATGACCAGATTTGGCAATATAACTCTTCGTTCCAAAGATTTTGTGATTAGCTAAGTCATATTATTTTTGTGGATAAAGATGAGGCAAGTATTGTTGCAGACCACCCCTGTGTTCGTACTAAGACAAAAAGATTCAAAAGGCTCTGCTCATCCAGGCACCCAAACCTGAATTGTTTTGTTCACCACAATCTTTCCAGCAGTCAGGCAATATTTTAAAGGTAATTGACCAAATTAAAAAAAATGCAAAGTGCAAAGACACAAAGTGAGGTTGGGCTACCGACGATAATTAAAGCTCCCACTCCTGTCATCAGATGACCTCACTCCAAGTCTTTATTAAACATTCACAAATGGAACTATTTCAGCATTCGGCATTAGCAAAAGCGGTAGTTTAGCTACCAGAGTGGTTTGTGCACAGATTCTCTCAAATCAGTTTCCATGGGGCTTATGACGGCTTAGCTTTTACTGGTGGATTTACAAGCCACGTAAACTAACGATTCTAACTAACGATTGTTTACTCATGATTTCACATCAGTTTAACTGAACTGGATTCAAACCTGAATAGCAGTGGGGAGATGAGCCAAAAACATCAGAAAAGCATTGGTAGAATAGGGGAAAAAAATAACATTAAAAACTCCTCATTTCTCTCTGAGAATAGCAAGAGGCTGGCTTGGTGAAGATCTTAACATGGATCAGCCCAGCAAATTTCCTCCCAACATGCTCATTCTTACAGGCCCCCAGTCCCTGAGTCAATATTCCCTTTTCTTTCCTGTGCCATTGCTGCAGCTGAAATATATTTAGTCATTCTGAGCTATCAGAGGTGGTGAATTAGCTTGTAAACCATGATAAAGTATAATTGAGAATACGTGCTATTGGAAAAGCAAATCATTTTAGTCTTAGTTTGTCTAACCACACTTAACAAGACTAGGGACAGTTAGACCTTTCATTATTAGGAGTTCATATGCTCCAAAATGCACAGGAAAATTGCCAGTGCATTGATGGATTAAATAATGATAATGTTGAGCAGCAAACACTGACAGCAAGAAAATAATAATAATAGTTTGCTCTCTTATAATGCCTTTTTCTCGAATATCTGAAACATCTCTGCAGGGCTAGAACAGGAGCAAGAAAGTTCTCATTTACTGCAGTAAGAGACTTATTTCATTGATGTTGTACCTAAATTTTGGAAGCAATTTTCCCTGAGACAAAGGCACAGAGTAGCACTTGGGTGGCCAACAGAACCTGTTGTCATCAGACCTCAGTTCTTTCCCTATCTTCAGACAAGTCTGGGACCTGTGCAAGTTTGACACAAGTCTCAGCAGCTCCTATGCCATGAGAGGTCTGCAAAATAAGGATGAACTGGTGCCATCCTGCCCCTCAGTCCCCAAAAAAAGACCCAGAAAGACCAGGATCCCACCTGACAGTTACTGAAGACCCAGAGGCTTTCCATGCATGAGCCCAGAATAAAGTTACTTAGATCTGCCTGTCCCAAATAATGACACCTCCCATGTCTCCTCATTTGTTGTCCATCAGGGAATTATTTCAGAGGTGGCACTTCCCTGCAAGGGAGGTTATTGCAGCATTTTAGAAAGATGAGGGGGATGATGACAGACCATTTAATGTGAAAATGATACTGGGCGAGGTCATGGTGAGACTGCTACAAGATATATGCAGGAGAGGAACAGCATAATTAATGCTCGTTAGCATGATTTCATGGGAATAGTTCTTGTAAAACCGATATGGGCCTTTGATTTGATTACGAATTATGCTGATGACAGTAACCATGCTGATACAGAATCCTTGGATTTCAGGGAGGAATCTGATACCACAGGCCATTGTGTTGAAAACATGAGCTTTGTACCAAGACAAGTAAACACGTTTTAAAATGGTTGATGGATCTCAAAAAGTAATTGTGAACAGTGACCACTCTGTAAATTTGGTGATGAGCGTCTCAGGGCGAGGGGTTGTTCAGAATGAGAACTATCTTTAATCCGTACTTTTAACAGCATCTGGAAGAAAATATAAAATCTTTGCTGACAATACTCAAAATGAGTGTAAGTGAAAAATTACAGATAAGGGAATTACGCTGGCTGACCTGGATCACAGTGAAAAATAGATCTATTGTACAACACACATTTTAATAAAACCACATACATCGACTACCTTGGGAGGAAGAATGTAGGTCACTGTGGGGGATGTTTCTTGGAAAACAGCAGCTGAGAAGGACGTAGGGATCAGGATGACTGTTCAACAGGACACAAGCTTTTGGGCAGGTCTGACAACTGAGGTGACTGCTAGAATCCCTGAATATGCAGGGAAATAACCCAGCAAGTAGAGGGAGAGTGCAGTGCTTCAACACTGGAATTCCATGAAAGTGCTGGAAAGGGGGTTTTAAAAATGGGGAAGTCTCTGCAGGGAACTACGAGTGTGATTAAAAATCTGAAAGAACCACGATAGCTGCAAGGAAGCTCTGATTTTTTAATTACCTGGAGCAATGTGCGGTGGTAACTCAGCCTCAGTGAGGACGGGAATGATAGGAGAAGACATCTAACAGCAGAGGCCTCGAGTTCAACAAATTCCACCTAAAAATGCAGCATCTGTTTCTAACACTGAGGACAAAGGGCACCAGGAACAGATTATCTAATAATACATTTTTTCCTCTGTTATTTGACATCATGACACTGTAAATTAGATGTCTTTGCAAAAGCTGTGCCTGAGCTTCCCTGGGAGTTATAGTCTGGGCCTGAAATCACTGTGAGGAGGCTGATGGGCTCTCTCAGAGCAAAGGGAGGATTAATTCATCATGCAAGTCTATTTCTGGATTAAAAACCTGAATCAGCTTTGTCTGAGGAGGTTGTGAGATCAGAAGAGCTGGGGAGCAAACACAGCTCATAGATTGCCCCACTCTGGGTTGAAGCAGAGGATGGCTCAGTTTCTAGGCTGTCCCTAAAGAAGTCACCTGGAAGGTGGTTTCACCTGTAAAGGTATGAAACCTTTTTTTATACATGGGTATATATGTTGCTACTCTTAAGTGCAGCAGAAATTCATCCCTTTCCATGGGAAGGTTTGCTGCTGAACTTTCAACATGAATTTATGATAATAACCTGCTTTTATGTATCCAGGTCTTCCTCCCTCTTGCTTCAGTGCAAAACAAGAATGCTTCCACCAGAAAAAATGGCATCACCCTGGTGTAAGAGCAGAAGCAGCGAGGAAAGAATGAACCCCCCTGTTAACAATTCATTCAGAGAGGTGTTGCAGGATTTGCTCCAGCCTCGTGTCATGTTTTGTTATCTACAGGCCATTGAACATAAGTCAGCAGAAGGAAAAAAGCAGGATGTGGGCATGGCCATCAGTTGTACTGCTGAAACCTGGCTGTCTGTGTCCTGTCACTGGGAGCTGGGTTCAGCAGCACGTGTAACACAAGTGCAGTGATTTTGTGCTGGCATGGGTTAAAACTGAACAAAAATATTGTTGTGCAGAGAAGCAAATGAAAACTACTTTGACAAGAGCCAGGGCTATATCCAAACAAGCCCTTGATTTGGAAATTATTTGGCATTTTGGTTAACACGGTAAATTTGGTCTAAAAATGATGAGGTTAGAAATTGATTGACATCCAAAACTGAAAGATAAAATTAGCAAACAAAAAAAAAACCCCAAGAGAAGTCATCAGGAATGGGCCTATACAGAAAAACAAAACAAAACAATTGGTCAAACAGCTTTTCCTGTGTGAAAATCAGCTTCATTCATAAATGCACAAAATATAAATCCGAGTTTTGGAAGATCTACATAATTTTGTATTGTGTACTGTAGAGGAAGCTGCTGCTATACATGCATGAAAACCATTTCACTCCTCTGGGTATTTTTCTTCCACAGCAATGTAAAAATGATGGAGAAGTGAATGTTACGTTATTATCTTGTCAGAAAATTGGACGCTAACACAAGAGAAAAGAAGAGCTGACATTTTCCGTAATCAAATTCACCAATTGAATAAAGTTTAATTTTTATGGATCAATATCACCTTGTCTCAGTTTCAGAAATGTAGATGGTGAAGAAGAAGAGCTGAGTGGCCACCTATCAGATTTTAATCTCCAAAGCATGAGACAGGGATGGAGACAAATTCATGTTGTGGGGCTGGTGTCTGCAGCTATCCGGGAAGCAGCATTGCCTGGACCATTCAAAGGCAGCATCTCCAAAGGCTGTGAACATGGGGAAACCTGGTTGGCACAGGAAGGGGGAAACTACATTTTGTGATAGAGTTCTTCCCTCAGAAAATGTCTTGCGTGGTGTGACTCTTGGGGTGCCCTGTGCAGGATTGGGTGTTGGACTCAATGATTCTTGTGGGACCCTTCCAGCTCAGGATAATCTGTGATTCTCTGTTTCTTCAGTGTAAGATTTGAACTGCAGAGATGCCTTAACCACGTTAAACCACAGCAGTGCTCAAAGCAGTAAACGATGTGCACCTTGCCTGGTTGATGTAGTGGTATTACAGTGCTGCATTCAAACCTGGCAGCTGTAGAGGGTCTGTGGATGGTCCGACCTTCGGGGGTTTTTTTTGGCTTCAGAATGGTGTCCATTTCCAGTGCCATCGTTCACACACCTTAAAAGGTCCTGCTGCTTTTCATTTAATGTATGATTTTATGCAGGGGTTTACAGCCCTGCCTGGGTTAATGTGTAGGAATTTTACAGCATGGAAGAGGAAAGAAAATAATGATTTTTTTTGTTAAATTATAATGATTTCGCAGTTTAATCATGCATACTGATCAGATAGGGGAAGCTGGCTCAGTACAGTATGTCTCAATCTGTTATTATTTAATTAAGCAAAATTTATCACGGCTATAGTTCACAACCCACTGGCTACAGAGGCCTGAGTGGAGTCAAAGATTTCAGAAATCTTTTTTTCTCCATTTTGAGTCACTGTAGTGCACCCCAGCCATTTCCAATTTGTCACATTATTATGCTAGTTGGACTGAAGTGTGCTATCCAGAAAGATTTGAGTGGTCCAGATGACTTCTGAATTCAGAGATACCTCTTGAAAAAAAAATCATCCCTTGCATGGGATGCCAACAGATTCGTTCTTTGTTACCAAAGGGAAAAAACAGGCATGTGTGAAACCTTTATAGGTCGTCTGGCTCCTGAGGTAGTGTCAGTGCTTGTCCACCTATCACCACGTGAGGGTTCAGACTCATTAATCAAGGGCGCACAACAACTTGTTAATGAAGTGTCCATACAAGTGCTGACATTAATTCTGTTTTCCCTCTCCTGTTTCCCCCAAGGTTGTGGTCAATGCCCTTGTGGGAGCCATCCCTTCCATCATGAATGTTCTGCTCGTCTGCCTCATCTTCTGGCTCATCTTCAGCATCATGGGAGTGAACCTCTTTGCTGGGAAGTTTGGGAAGTGCATCAATAAGACAGAAGGAGATATGCCTTTGGACTCTAAAATTATTAACAACATGAGTGACTGTATACTTTACAACGTGTCGGGCACATTTTACTGGACAAAAGTTAAAGTTAACTTCGATAATGTTGGTGCTGGGTACCTGGCTCTGCTCCAAGTGGTAAGTGTGACCACCGGAAACCAACGGGCAAATGTTGCTTGTTCTCACTGAAACCATCAGTTTAAAATCTCAGGTTAACCCCTGGGCTTTTCTGAGTTTTTCAGCCTTACCCATCAGGGCAGTGCCTTTCCTGAAGGGTAAATAAATCATATTTTGCATATTAACTTGGCCTAGAGATATTATGGCAGTTTATGGTTTTAATTTGAGTTTCTGCTGTATCACTAATACAGTTCTCTGGGAGGTGATTGGACTATTGAGGTGAATTAAACATTATTTTGTAAATATTGTAATCCAGAGCAAAGTTCAGTTCTAGAAAAGAAAGCTATGGTCCAGGAAGGACTGTTCATGCAGATAGAGTGCACTGGTCTTCCTGAACAGCCTGGGATTTCACTATATCCTGCTGGGAAAAAAATGAACTTGTAGTGCCTTCAGTTTCCCAGCTGAAGTTACTGCACAAAGCTGCAGCCTTAATTTATGGCCCTCTGCTCACTCTCCATTTTTGAGAAGGACACTGGTGCCTCTCATTCTGGTTCCTTACCTTGTGTCCACCTGCTAAAACCATGAGTCAAACTGAATCTAACTATGGGTCATGGTGGGGATCAGATTGCTGGCACTGCCCCCAGCCCAGCCTCTCTGGGAAGGTGGCAAGAGCATAGCAGAAAAAAGATTATTGAGGTTCAAAGATGATGGCAGTATTTGAGCTATAAAGGCAGAAGGAAGCCACTTCTACAACTTTTTTCACCATCAAATGTAAGACATGGATGAATGGGTTGTATGCACTGAGATTCACTGTGTTTTGACACAGGACAACCTAATGGATAGAGCACAGGAGACTCCATCTTTTCCAGACTCTGCTGCTGGACTGCTGGGTGATTTCAGACAAATTGCTTTGTGTTGCAATTCCATAGGGCCCTCATGTAAAGTAGTGGTTATGATGCTTATTTCCATTGTTCCTAATTTGCTCTGGAGCCAAATGATGACAGGGGCTGGATGTGCACTTGGAGTTGTGTGTTGCCTCTTTTGCGTGCAGTTAAATAAGCTCCTTGCTACATCTTTGGGCAGGGAGGTTTCTTTCTTGAAACGCCTGTGATGTCATTCCTCAATTCTGGGATAAAAAAGTTGCGTGCTGGGAGCTCAATTAATTTGTCACGTACAGAATCCACCCTTTGCAACGCAGCAGGGTATTGCCATGTGCTCCCTCCAAAGGGGCATGAGCCTCCCACAGGTCCCCATGGGATCTGCCAGCCCTTCTCCTTCCCAGGAAGCAAATTTGTTTTTCCCAGATCTGGTTTTCCCTGTCACAGATGCATGGAACAGCTCCATGAAGCAATTTTCCTTTCTTGTAGAAATCCTTGTTCTTCTGTGTGGTGTTCCTGGTACACAAACCTGAGTTTGAGATCTTCTGTTCTGACCACTGTCCATGGAGTCTTTGCTTTCACGCCCTCTGGAAAGCAGAAACATTGGAATGGGCACAACCACTTTTGGTTCTTTCCATGGCATAAACTTGCTGAGAGCAAGAGCTTTTATCTGTTGCATGTAATTATGATATTCAGCCCAGCCATGATGGGTAGATTGTTTTGCTTTGAACATCTTTAATTAGATTTTCTGTTCTATATAGTGTTTTCTTTGTCTTTCATTTAAACAGTTAATCTAGCTGAGCAAGAATTTCCAGGTTTAAAATATTGTGCCTTACCTGAAGTTTCTTAATTCCTCTGAGTACATAATAAATGCCTACTTTTTTGGGGGGAAAAAACCTCCGTCAGAGTAGTAGCTATTTCTTCACCATTTCTTTTGTAAGACTCAAGCTCCAGCTTTTTGAAAATTTTAACTTGTCGTAAGGGGGCATTTCCTAAGGAATATACTGAAGCAGTCTTTTCCAGTCACTTCTGTTGGGATCAGTGGTGGCAGAAGAAACATAACTGGTTGTAAGGTGGATCTCAGCACACATTTGAAGGGAACGGGCTAATACTGCTCTTTTTCAGCTGAAAATGGATTTGACGACCCTGCAGGCTTCTTTCAAAGCTGTGATCCTGTATTGGGTAGGAGAGAAAGAGATTTGCCAGTTGCAAAAGTACAAAAGTAGTGCTATAAACAGAGGCCTGGTCCAGCTGAACAAACTGATTTTAGCGGGAAACAAGCTCAGCTTGTATGGCAGGTGGCAGCTCCTTCTTCGCAGAGGAAGAGCAGGAGCCAGATTCCATTAGGGGATTGATTTTGGCTTTAATCCTGCACCTGGAGCTCTTATGTCTGCTGCTAACCACAGGCAATAAAGGGAAAAGGTGACACACACAGAGAAGGGGCCCAAACATCTGGATATCCTTTGCCAGGAGTGTCAATTACAGGTTCCCCTTGCCAAATATTCTCCATAAAGGGTCACATTTCGTGAGCCAACCCCCGTGGGAAATGCAGGGGCTCAGCTGACAGCCCAGCTCTCCTAGAGAGACAGACACCTCTGAGCATCCCTGTGCACAGCAGGGCGAGGAGGAGATAAGCATTTGGGTTACAACCCTCCAGGATCCAAAACATGAGCGTTTAAGTGCGACTTGTCTTTTGACTGCTGACATTTTCAGCTGCCACAGCACAAATCTGAGTGACTCTGAAGTTCCTTTGGAATGCCTGAATGTCTGGAAATCCAAATGGAAATGAGTAAAACAAATCTGCTTGATGTTCTGTCTTCTTCAGCGGCATATTTGAAAGAAATGAAAGTGGCTACTATGGAAACTTTGGGACATACTTCAATCCAGAGGCAAGCTTTCTGAAAATGTAATTGAGAACTGTGTGAAATTTGCCCCAAATATCTTCTGCTCTTTTCCTGCCTTGATTGGGATCCATCGTGCTGTCCTGAAGACGCCACTTTGAGTTAATGAGCCTGAGAAAACATTCATGTGAAGTTGTGTCAAGCTCTTCCAACTAACAAACAGGCTGTCCCAAAACAGGTTACTAAAATGAAAGAGGTAACTAATATCCTCACTCTACAAGCAAGAGGAGGAAGGAAAAGATCATTCATGGGGTGGAAAAGATCTTTATTATCACAATTTTTTGACTTGCAAGGAGGATGATTCACTTTCCTGGTGATTTAACACTCCTAAAACCCTAACCTCTCAGGAAAAAGGTCTTGCTACAACCCAGTGCTTCAGTAATACTTTTGCTGTATTCCCAATTGGCTTAAAGTATCACAGCACCTATGTTCTATAATCTGTATTTGAGCTGATCAAAGAAATATCTTAAATTTCCAGTAGGAGTTTTGCATTTCCCTTGCAGAATCCCTGCCTTCTGCCCTGTGATCGCCTTCACATAGTTTTTTGCACTGTGTTTTGAAATTTCAGCCATCTATTGAAGAATATCCAGGAAACAACTGGTCTTTCATGCAGCATCTGTCATATTTGGAAAAGTTCTGTTTAGACAGAATGGACTTAGACTGAATATGTCCAATTTATTGTTGAATATGTCCTATCAACTCTTTGTCACTTTGGGATTCTGGATAAGGAATGGGGAGATAACAGAAGCACTCCTAGACCAGCACAGCGAGCAGGAGCTGCAGAGTTAAAGCAACCCCTCATGCCAGGTGTGAAGTCCTGACTGAGCCCATAAATCAGACACAAAATGGTCATGAGGCAGTGGTGTGTGTCTAAAGTTACTGAGCTACATGATCTCTTGCACTTCTGTAAACTGCAGTGCCTGGTTTTGCTGTCACTGTGGATGCAAAATGTGCAAAAAAATCCCTGGTTTAGCTTCCAGAAATTTCTCTCAGCAACAGTAATGCCCAAAGAAACATTTCAGCAATGTGAAGACCAATGTTTCAGCCATCAAAAGCAGACATTTTTATTGAACAATTTCCTTTTCTAGGGGAAAAAAAAAAAAAAAAAAAAAAAAAA
>VZTI01004420.1:729783-803059 GCA_013397865.1 Struthidea cinerea
AAAAAAAAAAAAAAAACCAAGAAACACACTTGACTTCATAAAGCTTAATAAAAAGAAAATCTGAACACTAAAGCAGATTGAGTTTCCAGGGCCAGGCTCACAGCAGGTGTTGATTGCCTTTGCTTCTTTCAAGTCAGCTGTGATTTATGCAACTCCCTGGGCTTTAATATTGTTGTGATTTGCCCTGGTTTAGAAAAGGGCAGAATCCAAGCTTCAGCAGGATATGGATGGGATCCAGCTAACCTGGTCCAAGGCTTGTGCAGGACAACATTCTTTAATGTTATGTACAGCCATATCTCTTCATTACTTGAAATTTTTAAGGTCAAAACTTCCAAAGATTTAATTGTCATGTTTTCTCTCCTTCTTAAAATTTCTTATAAAAACCTCTCTTTTATCCCTGCAAGTGCAGAAAATCAAAAAACATAAATGAGAAAATGCAGGAGAAATGCATTCTGGAATGAATTTAAATATCTAATATCTAAATGAGCATAAAGGGAACATCATATTAGATTGCAAGGCAGGCAATGTATTAATTGTGAAGCACATGCTCAACATTGCATTTCGAAATTTCATCAGAGAGATTGATATCATTTGAGGATGTACTTGTTTAATATGCTTATGTCTTATGTGGGATTTTTTTCAGGCCACATTTAAAGGCTGGATGGATATCATGTATGCAGCAGTGGATTCAAGAGAGGTAAGTCTCTGCAAGGAAATAAATAATTTCCTTTTCCATTGCTTTTTGCTGCACTGATGATGCTTAACAACAAACACAACAAAATAAGATACACGCAGGTTGCCAGTCCCTGTCTTTCTCTGGCTGGGACAGTTGCAGACCCTCATCGTAGCTGTACTGAAGCATGATGAGCCTGAAATTAAAGCACATGTAGCCCGTAGTCCTACACAAGTGATTGATCTGTTCCTACTGCAGAACTCCCAGCACAGAGAAGCACCACCAGAGTGAGTCTGAGTCTACCAAAAACCTAAATTCTCCTCTCTGTTTCTTCCCCTCTCCCTGTTTACTGCCATATTTTCCAACTTCTGATGATAACATGTCTTTAAAAGTGCTGTGTTTAAATTGAATACCCCTGTGAGACAAATACTTAACCCTCCCTACACCCTCACCTTGAGCAAGTGCCTTTTCTGCATCTAGCAGCTCCACTGAAGGTGTGTGGAGAAGCTCCTGGCAGACAAAAAGGGTAGTGTGAACTTCCAACTCTGACTTGAGGTGTGGTAGTGACTGGTGACAGCTCAGTTCTTACCTGCATCCTGTTCAGCTTTCAGGTTTCCTTAAATACAAACAAAAAAAGCATTTCCTTTGCTACGCCGTGTGGTTTGTGTATCTTTTTATTGAAAGATTTTATAGTATTCTTTTCTACTTTTAATTATATTATAGGAAAAAGTTTACACTGATTGTTAATTTTTGAGGCAGCTGTCTGGCACTAGGAATTTGACAGGCTGAAGTTAGGGCAAAAGTCAAGACCTAAGGGGAGAAATCAGAGGTGGGAAAACTTCATGGCACCATAGGGGCAGAGAAGTACCTTGGCATATCGTAGCTCATGATGATGATTTATTCTGGTACTGCATGTACACGGGTATCCTCCCTGCTTCTGAATGAAACTCACGGAAAATACGGCATTTAGGGAATGCAACTTTCTGGCACCTTGTTTAAATATGGAGATGTAGTGGTTTTGGTTTGAAATATGGATCACTGGGGCAAATCTGAGCACTGTTGCCAAACATGGCAGAGGTGACTTGAGGTTATCAGGCTGTGTTGCTCAGTTCTTCAGCAAGAGACCTTATTCCATTCCAATCCTCATTAAAAAAAAATTGTACTTAAAAATACAGTGTTTTTCAGTAGGATTCAATTGTACTGCAATCTGACTTCTGTTTTATTGTAAGTACCATTAGCTCATATAGGCATTAGGATAATCAGAAAATTGATTCTTTTCCCCTTCTGGGCTCAGACTGAGAACATTTTGTAGGAATTATTCTGGAGTTACACTTTCTGGAGCAGTGTGATCTCTCTGAGAGTGAATGTTGCTGAAATGATGTTGGCATAGCAAATGCCACGTAACTTTAAGTAAACTTTACTTAAAGTTAACTAAAAGTAAACTTTAGGAGACTGAGAAGAGCTGACTCTGCTCACGGGAGTTACAGTATTTTTCTCATGTTTCATGAATTTTATTTCCAATGTACAGCTTTGTTTTGACTGCATCAGTATTTTGATGTGTGCAGAGGTGGTGTCATTTTCACATTTTCCCTTTTCCCTTTGCAGTACGAGGAGCAGCCTCAATGGGAAAGTAATTTATACATGTACCTTTACTTTGTGATTTTCATCATCTTCGGGTCTTTCTTCACATTGAACCTCTTCATCGGTGTCATCATTGACAATTTTAACCAACAAAAGAAAAAGATAAGTAGTGCATGTGCTACACATCATCTTGTGATTGCTGCAGGGACCAAGCTAAGGAATAGATTTATCAGAAATGGCTTTGTCACAGTAGCCTTGAGATCAGCAGTGGCAGAGCAGCTGCAGAAACCACCTCGCAGGACTTTTACAAAGGCACAGCTGTAGCAGTCCCTAGTGTCCCTAGAGTATGAGCATCCTGAAAATATAGGATGGGGGACTCTGTTCCCCACAGAATGCAGCAAAGCAGCTCCAGGCAGAGGGGATCTCTAGCACAAAGTTGGACGCAGGGGCACAGACTGGCCCGGTGTCCTCTGTGCACAAACACCACTGTCCCTCTGAGCAGTCCAACCTGATGAAAGCTACATTAAAAGGGAAATGAAGTAGAAGAGGATTCCGCCTTGAACTTTGGAGGGGGGCAGAGAGGAGCTCTCTTCATCAAAAGTAATAGTGTTGTTCTCACCCTATACTTAGGTGGCCAGGACATCTTTATGACAGAAGAACAAAAAAAGTATTATAATGCAATGAAAAAGCTGGGATCCAAGAAACCTCAAAAGCCAATCCCAAGGCCGCTGGTAAGAATGACATAATTCAGTTGAACTTTGTGTAACAGCTGAATGTTTATTTACTAGAATAAGCACCCTTCAACTCTTCAGCGTAGGAAGGTTTATTGCTCCCAGATGAAAGGCACTTAGTAATTACATGTTTTGATTTTGGACCATATTTGCAAATCCAGTGACCTGTGGTACAAAATTCCCACTGTTCTTCAGCATTGACTAACACTGCAATTTACGTATGCCATTTACATATGCCAGTGACCACCTGCCTGCACTGAATAAATTCATAGCCAGTGTCTTGTTTACAGTTGTTTCAAAAAGCATTAGGAGCAAATGGGTTTGAAAGCTCCATCACAAAAACATTCATCATCACCCTTAAGTTTATGAAGTTCCAGTCACATGCAGTATATTGTCTGTTTTCCTCTACTTTCTGATCAATCGGAGACAATTACATCATCATTTTTACATGGCTCAAATTTCCTAACTAAACCTTATCCCTTCCCCCAGAACAAATACCAAGGTTTTATTTTTGATGTCGTCTCAAAACAAGCCTTCGATGTCTCCATCATGATCCTCATCTGCCTTAACATGGTTACCATGATGGTGGAAACGGATGACCAAAGCCAAGAAAAAGTGAACATCCTCCATAAAATCAACATGCTTTTTGTTGCCATCTTCACCGGGGAGTGCATCTTCAAAATGCTGGCTCTGCGACACTACTACTTCACCAACGGCTGGAACATATTTGACTTTGTGGTCGTGATTCTGTCCATCGTAGGTAGGTCACCCTGGATTTTCACCCAGACTCCAAAGTTAGAAAGGCAGGCATAAAATTAATTGACAGCGTTAAAGGGTTTGTGTAATAATAGACACTTTCAATTCAGAGAATTGAATCCTAAACACAATTTTAATATGTAATTATAATCTAACATACCACTGCCTAGCAATAACTGGTGTGATCAGCAAAATTAGGAGGTTTATCAAACCATACACTTCATGGTTCATGGTAATGAAACACAAACTGGCCACCGTATACAGCTAACACCAGTTCTGTCTAACAGCCAATGACAGAGAAGTAAAACAGCCACATCAAAGGGCACATGTGGATTGCTATTGCTTTGCTATTTGCTTTTTATTACAGAAGTTTGAAATAGTCCTTCAGGGCAGGTTTGGGTGATGCAGTGAGTTTGACTTTTCTCAGCCCTGTTGTCACTAAAGCTCCACACCTTCATATATCCAAGGGGTGAAACTGAAAGACACAGTTTTATTGTTAGTTTGTGCCATTTGCTGTTCTGCAGCCCCAAACAGAGATGTACATTCGATGATAAAGAAGTGCAGGTCAAATGAATCTGAAATCCTACCAAAAGAGTTTTCATTAAAGTTGGAAGTAAAGCAGCAACTGGAAGATGCTCAACTGATCCAATGAGCAAAAGGAGCTCAGAAATTCAACTCTTGCAAAAAAACTTTCCATTCTGAGGGAGGGGATAGGTGAATGAGAAAGTGTCATGTTGGGCGAACAGAGACGTCTCATTGCCTGATGCTCCTGCTGCTCTGAACACCCTGTAGTGGACTGGGGAACCTGCAAGATCCTAATGCAGATCTCTGGTGCTCAGAGACCCACCTGTGCTTTGGGGGCATTGAACAGCCTGAATTTCACAGCTTTGGGTCACCTAGGGAACATCACTGCCACACAGCTGTCACCGGAGCCTTGAGGTTGGATGCTCTGGATATGCCGATAGCAGGCAGTTAACCAGAGCTGTCATGCTGCTCACAGTGCTGGCCCGTGATCAGCCAGGTTGTTTCAGTGTCAGAGGCCTTGGGCCATCCCAGAGAGACCTTTTCCTGTAGGGGACAGGAGCTCAGCACAGGCTCAGTGCAGACAGACTTTGTGGACCAAGTGCTCTGCTCCTGCAAGAGGAGTTTAGTACAGGGGTGCAAGCTCAGTTCCTTGCTAGTACAGCCTTAGCCCTTAGTTCCCTCCCAGCCCATCAGGGAAACTGGAAAAATTGATAAGCAACCAACCAACCAAGTGGATACACAGTAGAAACCTGCACTGTTCTGGTGGTGGCTTAAAAAAACCAGGCCCACCACACCAGCATTTCTGACTTACTATTTTACAGACAAAAATATTGTCATATCAGACAAATTCTGACCATCTGCACTCAAATTTCTCAGGTGGGTCTTGGCCAAAGCTGCAGTTATCTCTGCCTTGAGTTGATCTTGGTTTCTCATTACCAACAGAAAATCTTTCCCTTAATAAAACTGCCACTACCATTCTTTGCTTACAGCCTCACAAATTTTTATGCATTAAATGGGCATGAAAAGACCGACAATGCCTTTCCCATTATTGTGGGCCTTCCAATCTGGGCAAATTTCCACTTATTTTCTCAATAATCCTGACTGATTACTTTAAAGGAAAGCCTGGGATTATTTCCCATGCACTAACTCACTGTTTGTCTCTTTTCTTTCCAAGGCACCGTACTTTCTGACATCATCCAGAAATACTTCTTCTCTCCCACACTCTTCAGAGTCATTCGTTTGGCTCGGATTGGCCGGATCCTGAGACTCATCCGGGGAGCCAAAGGAATTCGAACTCTCCTGTTTGCCTTAATGATGTCCCTACCTGCTCTGTTCAACATTGGCCTCTTGCTGTTTCTGGTCATGTTCATTTATGCCATTTTTGGCATGGCTAACTTTGCCTATGTGAAGAAGGAGCATGGGATTGATGACATGTTCAACTTCCAAACCTTTGCTAACAGCATGCTCTGTCTCTTCCAAATCACCACATCAGCTGGCTGGGATGGTCTTCTCAACCCTATTTTAAACACCGGACCACCGTATTGCGACCCAAACCTTCCCAATGCAAATGGTTCAAAGGGAGACTGCGGGAGCCCTGCCGTAGGGATTTTATTCTTTGTTACATATATCATTATATCATTTCTCATTGTTGTAAACATGTATATAGCCATTATTTTAGAGAACTTCAGTGTAGCCACTGAGGAAAGTACAGAGCCTCTAAGCGAGGATGATTTTGATATGTTCTATGAAATCTGGGAGAAGTTTGACCCCGAAGCCACTCAGTTTATTGAGTATTCTGCACTTTCAGACTTTGCAGACGCGCTGTCAGAACCTTTGCGCATAGCGAAACCAAACAAAATCAAACTCATAGCAATGGACCTGCCCATGGTCAGCGGAGACAGGATCCATTGCTTGGATATTTTGTTTGCTTTTACAAAAAGGGTGCTAGGAGAATCCGGAGAGATGGATGCCCTTAAAATACAGATGGAAGAAAAGTTCATGGCGGCGAATCCGTCTAAGATCTCCTATGAGCCGATTACGACGACTCTGAGACGGAAGCAAGAAGAGGTCTCTGCCATCGTCATCCAGAGGGCCTACAGGAGACATTTGTTCCGGCGTTCCATGAAGCAGGCATCCTACTTGTACCGGCACAGAACTTTGGAAAGCAGCATCCTGGAGGACGATGCGCCCGAGAAGGAGGGTCTCATTGCGTTCATGATGAACGAAAACTACGGCAGGCCAATAGACAAATCAGAAACTCTGTCCTCCACCTCTTTCCCTCCATCCTACGACAGCGTCACCAGAGGCACAAGTGAAAACCTCCAGCTGAAGATAACGGACCTGAGCAAAAGCGATGAGGCTATAGATTGTCTTCTCTCACCCGACAAGGATAAAGAATCAATTGTATAAATGTTTGTTTAGAATGCTTTAAAACATTGTTTACAGAATGTAATGCTGTAACTACACAACGATTGAAGCAGCCTTCTTATTAAAAATTAGTTGCAAAAGAAACAATGGAGTTTTTACCCTTAACTACAGGAGTCTACTAAGTCATATAACCTTTGACCCTGCTCTTTTTGACTTGGCTCAATATTTATATTTATATATGCACAGGAAGATTCACTGCAGGGTCATAGCCGTTATATCAATGGTGTGAATAAGAATAGGCTAGACTGTAAAACAGTAAACACAGTGTATATCTATCCACAGATAAAGCCTGGCTGTA
Organism: Struthidea cinerea; assembly: GCA_013397865.1. NCBI lineage: Eukaryota > Metazoa > Chordata > Aves > Passeriformes > Corcoracidae > Struthidea > Struthidea cinerea. Next base: position 736,775 of record VZTI01004420.1, read on the forward strand.
TACATTCATTTAAGGTCTTACTCATATTAGTGTGTTTACTTATGGCGATGTATGACCTTGCATTCTAAAAAGAAAAAAAAAAAATCACAGCTGCTGTAGCAAAATGTAACACTTACTGTATATGTTGTGAATGGTCTTTCATAAATTTATTATATTTGATATTTTTTTACTTAAAAAAAAAAAAGTCTCTTTTTCCATGGAGATTAATGATCCTTACACTCTTCATGATGAACTCTGAGTCAAGGTAATAGGAACTTGCAGGATCCCCATCGCTTGAAGAGGAAAGTTGTTGCAAATTGAAGTATCAAATTAGCAACATTTAAACTGTTGATTACACTAAGCCCTCCCTCTTGGGACTTGCAACTGCACATCAGCAGAAACACACACACAAAAAAAAAAAAAAACACAGAGAAGCAAATGATGTCAAAATAATGAGAGAAATGGCTTGTTCTATCCTTCAGGAAACTAGACGATAATGGATTCTGTTTGTAAAACTGTTAATAAAAGCACTAATTTTGTAGTATGTTTCAAGAATCTGCTTTGAAATCCGCAATCAAACTCGCCATAGAAGTAGCGCATCACGTTTGTGTGTAGTGATCCAAAGCACCATCTAGGCTGGCAAAGTTTCTGTTAAGTTAGTGGGATAGGTCACATTTTCCCCAGGAACACTGAGCTAAGCAGCCTTATTTGGAACTCTGTGCATCAGTATTACTCAAAAAAAAAAAATTACTACTAATACTACTAATAGTAATAAATCAATGCAAACTGGGCCATGCAGAACGGCTGCAACAGTGCGATCAAGAAGGTGGGAGGGGAATTGCCTCTGGATCTGTACATAAATTTTGAAGGTTTGAATCCTTTTTACTCAAGGTCCATCTTTCATTTTCTCAGATGGTACAGTCAGATTTCTGGGGAAGGACAAGAAATACAGGAACCAATAAAAAAATCTACTAGATAATAGCTATATCCTCATTCCTGTAGACAAAGTAATATTTACAGTTGATGTGTCCTTCAGCTTCAGGCCAAAGAAATGACATTGGGGTGAAAGGTGGATGTGTGGCTGTAGAAAAGTATTAGAGGTTTTTACATGCTAACATAGATTATTATTTATTATCCTTCAACCTCAATAGAATGTGAGAAATTATTTATGGAATATAGAGACATGTCGATCATTACAGAACAAGTTCTTTCTTTTTCACCTTCAGACTGATTGTACTTGGGTTTGGTTGGACTTCATGGAAAATCTTGAGATTTCTGTAATGAGCCATTGCACTTTAAGGAAGAGTAGTTGTGCTTTTTCACCTTGGAGAAGCAAAGATATCAAGAATGTATTTAAGGTGTATTGTCATTAACATTTAGTTACATCCCAGGTTGTAAAGGAGTCAAAAAACCACATGGGGCTGGCAACAAGAATTAAAACAACATGTTACAGTCAAGTTTCTCTATGGCCATTGTTATCTGTCCTCTAAACAAGTCAGAATATGTACGACAACATGTCAAAAGGATGACAATGTATCTGTGTAAATATGGGCTAATATATTTCTCTCCATTCATTGAGAGGTGTCTCAGGCATTCACTTGAGAGTGGTCTATCGGTTAATGCAGAGGATTTGCCATCAGGATTCCTGGGGTCTATTCCTGATTCTTACTACATGATTTTTAGGCAAATAATTTAACCTATCTGTGCCTCAGTTTACCCATCTGTAAAATGGGAATAATAATACTTACCTACCTCACAGGGGTGTTGTAAGACTTTCTGATTGCAAAGTGCTATAAGGGAATGAACCATACTATATAAGTATTATTATAATCATGCTCTCTTGCCCTTTTAACCTCACGTCTATGGTGTATAACATAGGGCTGTTCCTCTGGGCATTTTGTTGCCTTTAAATCTTGTATGTAATTAGATACTAACTTAAAGGGACTACTCGTTGTTCCTTGAAGTGAAAACATTCTTTATTCTTTCCCCCCTCCCCACCCCTCACCTCCCCCGAAAAAAACAGAATTGCTCAAGGCTTCTCAAATTAGAGAAACTTTATACAGATTCCCTGTGTATTTATGCTGTAATGTTATTCTGACTGTACATATCACCCAGAAAGAGTATGCGATTTTTATATTTATATGCATATATATATATACACACACACATACGTATATCTATACATATATATGTATCTTGTGAGTTTATAGAGTGGCTGACACTCAGAGGACACTACTTACTGATTAAAATGNAGGAGTCAAAAAACCACATGGGGCTGGCAACAAGAATTAAAACAACATGTTACAGTCAAGTTTCTCTATGGCCATTGTTATCTGTCCTCTAAACAAGTCAGAATATGTACGACAACATGTCAAAAGGATGACAATGTATCTGTGTAAATATGGGCTAATATATTTCTCTCCATTCATTGAGAGGTGTCTCAGGCATTCACTTGAGAGTGGTCTATCGGTTAATGCAGAGGATTTGCCATCAGGATTCCTGGGGTCTATTCCTGATTCTTACTACATGATTTTTAGGCAAATAATTTAACCTATCTGTGCCTCAGTTTACCCATCTGTAAAATGGGAATAATAATACTTACCTACCTCACAGGGGTGTTGTAAGACTTTCTGATTGCAAAGTGCTATAAGGGAATGAACCATACTATATAAGTATTATTATAATCATGCTCTCTTGCCCTTTTAACCTCACGTCTATGGTGTATAACATAGGGCTGTTCCTCTGGGCATTTTGTTGCCTTTAAATCTTGTATGTAATTAGATACTAACTTAAAGGGACTACTCGTCGTTCCTTGAAGTGAAAACATTCTTTATTCTTTCCCCCCTCCCCACCCCTCACCTCCCCCGAAAAAACCAGAATTGCTCAAGGCTTCTCAAATTAGAGAAACTTTATACAGATTCCCTGTGTATTTATGCTGTAATGTTATTCTGACTGTACATATCACCCAGAAAGAGTATGCGATTTTTATATTTATATGCATATATATATATACACACACACATACGTATATCTATACATATATATGTATCTTGTGAGTTTATAGAGTGGCTGACACTCAGAGGACACTACTTACTGATTAAAATGTTTTCTCCTCAATGGGATTTATCGATCATTAGCAACAAGCTGCTACCTATAATGAAACTGTTTAATTAGAAAATAGTACATTCATTACTTGCTGAACAAGCATTTATTGGCTGACAACTAACAAAATTATTTTCCTTTCAAAGCTTTAGAATTAAAAAAAAAAAAAAAAGACGGAAAAATTACTAAGGAAAAGGAGTATTTCTCATGTGATTTCTTTTCACGTACAATGTAAACTGTTTGAAACCCAAGGAAAACACCAGCCTGCACTCAGAAGTGAGTTGTTGGCTATGCTGTTTTAACAATATTTTAATTATTTGCAACTTATATTAGAAAATATTCAACTGCTGTTCTTATTAAGAGTCAGGCCCAGTAATGAATGGAATGTAAAGAGACGATTAGATGGTCACTGATTTTATTAAAGAAGATCCCTTCCTTTGGTCATTTCACCCTTGAGTTGAACATTTTAGTGTCATTGCTGTGAGACCCTGTAGTACTGATGCCATTGCAAATGGTTCTTTTACCCAAAACCTCTAAAAAAAAAAAAAAAAAGTAATGCAAAAAAATTCTGAAAGAGGGTCTTAACTCTAGATGTTTACAGTGCAACTTTCTAAAATTGAATTGTAAATTACTTTCAGAAACCTTTGTAACTGGAAGGTCGGTTTTCTATTGGGTTTTCTATTGTTCTGTGGCACGTTTCTTTAGGGATGAAGAGGGAACGGTGTTTTTGTATGGTATGAAGAGCTCCCCTCAAGAATGTCAAATAATCTCACTTGTAGATCTTTGTTACTGGAGATGCCGATCTGAATCGAGCCATGATACAACCTCCCAGTGCAGTGATTTAGTTTGAGACTCTAACTCAATAGCTGGCCCACACTGTCTATAAGCATGGTGAGTGCTACCATTTTTTCTGTTGATTTGTTCAATAAAGGCTACCACATGAATCACTCAAGCTACAAAAAGAGCAAGGAAAATATCAGCCAATATCATAGGACATATTCAGCTGTTTGTACCTGGAAAAATTCAAGTTTATTATGTTTCTTTATTAAATAAATAAGGATAACAAATATTTCCTCTGCTTTTTTTTTTTTTGTTATGTTATCAACATTTATGTTATTATTTCTCTGACTCTTTTTCTACATATTTGTTTGGGAAATGCATGGTGGCTTTTGCTAGGAGGCTTGTTATTGAAAACTTCTCCAGTTCGTCTTACATTGGAAGACAACCTACAGAGCATTAAAGGCTTGATCCAAAGCTTGTTGAAATCAGTGGAGAATTTCTGGCTACATCAGATGAATTTGAAGCAGATTTGAAAGTCTCTCTTCAAACAGAATCATTTATAGGATGAACCCAACATTGATATTTCAACCCATCCTGCCCAGTAGAATTAGCTGAAAGAGGAAAGCTAGTTTGAACTGCAATGAAAAAATTCAGTCAGACCTTTGAATTAGTGCAATAAAATCAGTTTGTAATTATGTTTTATATTAACCTGTGGCAGTCTGACTTGTGGAGACTTTTTTTTAAATAAGCATTTGCTAAAATGTGTCATATAATAATTTGACTTCTGAGTCAATGTGTATAGAATGAATCTGTCTGAAATTCAGGAAGATATTTTTGGTTAGAAGGAGCAGTTTGCTGAAATGAGAATTGTCCGTAGGAACATGTCAGATTAGTTAAGGAAATTCCTGGTTAGAATTTGTGGTCAAAATTCCCATGTGAAGGAAGTTCAGTGTCATGATCCCCACTATGAAGATTTTCACATCTAGATTTTTACCAGAATTGCCTAACTTCTATAGAAGTGTTCCCATCACTGTACTAGGGGCTGCTTTGGGTTACAGGGCTCTCCTTATTTTCATGCAGATCTAGGGAAAGTTTCTAAAGGCTTTCACATTTTCTAATTTTTGGGATGAAATTTTTTTAAAAAATCAAAATTTGCCAATTGGATTTCTTGTTTTTCAGCGCTAGCAAGGAACCTGGAGGACTGGCTCCGCAGAAAATGTGGATTTTTTATAAATCATGGAATTATTTGTGTTGGAATGAGTCTGAAAGATCATCCAGTTCCAAATCCCCCCTGCCATGGGCAGGGACACCTTCCACTGGACCAAGTTGCTCCAAGCCCCTTCCAACCCAGTCTTGAACACTTCCAGGATAGGGCAGCAGTAATTTCTCTGGGAAACCTGCTCCAGTATCTCACCACCCTCACAATGAATAATTTCTTCCTAATATCCAATCTACCCTCTTTTAACTTAACTACATTAATAAGTAAAATTAAGTTGATTTTCCAAAGCAGCAGATCTATTAAATCAAGCCTAGGTGCAATCCATGAGGTTGAAGTCAGGGCCTGTAACTTCTAGATTCATTTTAAGATTTTTTTTTCTTTAGCGGTTTCTGTTTCTTTTTACTTTTGATGTAAATTGTCTTGTTAAATACCAAGATCACTTCGGAAAAAAGTCGGCATTATGAGAGACAGGTAACAGCAGCACGGGCAAGCCAGTCAGTTTTCTCAGGAAAAGTCACATATTAGTAATTTATTTGAGATTGAAAGAGAATTTTTATAGTCAGAAAACATTGCTGCGGGAAGGGGAGAAATAACGAATAACTCCTTTGCAGTGCAAAGCCTCTGCTGGGCTCTAAAGCATGCCCATGTAGGATGGCAGTGTCGTGTTTCTGGCACCAGGAATGCATTTTCCTGCTGTGTGCCAGAGGTGTGGCGACTGCAGCAGAACTGGATTTATAACTGGAGAAAGCAGATGGGAGCATGGCACACGGAGAGAAAGCGCCGGACGCCTGCGGAGCGGCTGCTCCTTCGTGTCAATCCTCCCGGTGAGCTGTGAAAGAACGTCCGTGCCGGGCGAAGAACAAACATGGAAATCCTTCTGAGTGTTTACATATTGCAAAGAAATAGCAGCCGTGTCAAAGGGAAAGCATGTGAAAGCAAATAGTCCTCGGGGAATAGCTACTGGCAGCCAGCAAAAAAATGCTTCGGAGTCAAACGTCACCGATAACCCCACGAGGGCTGGAGGTGTTGGGCTGCGGTGCGGCCATGGGTTTGTCAGCACCTCCGCCTGAGCTATTTTAGCCAGCTGACAAACAGGGCTTTGGGCAGCTCCTGGCCCACGTGCTTTTGCCATGGCAAAGTTTCTGAGACTGCTGCTGCAGTTGCTTTTCCCTGGACTCCTGTTGCTTCACGTTGGGTTGTGAGTCCCGAACGGGTCTGAGCATCAGAGGTCTTTTTTGCCTAGAAAATAGCTGCACAGTCCCAGAGACCACTGTGCCGTGTTCAAACGTCAGCAGAGTGGCTGAAATTATGAGGTTTTAATTCAAAAGAATTGTCTCCTTTTCTTCTTCGTCTTCTCCTTATTATTATTACTACTACTATTACTTTATTTTTAATACCATAAAACTTCAAGTTTATATGATCTGGTTGTATTTTCAAGCTTTCTGGTTTTCTAACAGCTATGTTAGTCAAAAAACTGGGGTTTCGAGAGAAAAAGACAAAAGACAATTATGATAAAATTATGATATGCGTGGTTCTGAAAGAAGTTTAAAGGTGACTTGAACTATGTAGCTCTACTTTAGAACTTCTGTGGCTTCTGTGGAATCTCAGTTTCTCTAAAGCCAAAGGGAATTTAGCAACTCCCATAAGGAAACCAAGTTTCTAACACTTTTTTTTCATATAGACTGTCCCACTTACACAGGTTTGTCTTAATTCTCTTTCCAAACTTGCAGACTAAGCAAAAATGAAATAATTTTCATTTTTAGCTCAGGGACAAACTGTGTTCATTATAAGAATTTCTACAGAGGATACAAACCTGGAATCACAGGTCCCAATGCAATATAGGACAGTTCAGCCCTTGGTGACAGGCTTGGTGACATAGACTCATTGAATCATGGAAGAGTTTGGGTTTGAAAGGACCTTTAAAAGTCATCAAATCCAACTGCCCTGCAGTGAGCAGGGACACCTTCCACTAAACTAGGTTGCTCAGAGCCCCTTTCAACCTGGCCTTGAACACTTCCAAGGGTGGGGCAGCCACAGCTCCTCTGGGTAACTTGTTCCAGTGCCTCACCCTCTTTGTTAAAGGTTTATTCCTTACATCTAGTCTGAATCTCCTATCTTTTAGTTTAGAACCATTACTCCTTGTCCTATCACAACAGAACTCCCCTAAAACATTTATCCCCATCTTCCTTATAGGCCCCCCTTAAGTCCTGGCAGGACTAAAAGGCCCAGGAGCCTTCTCTTCTCCAGGCTGAACAGCCCCAGTACTCTTAGCCTTCCCTCATAGCAGAGGTGTTCCGTGCCCCTAATCATCTTCACGGCCCTTGGGGACATCTTGGAGTGTAAAGGGTTTTCTAGCTTTTTTGAGGACCAACAAAGCCCTCCTAGGAAGAAACCAGCGGCATGGTTTGTGTTAGTGGTGCCTGAGAAGGAGGAGAGCTCACTGCATCATGCAGGCCTAGCTTTGTAGAAAATATCTGTGCATGGCAGCCCAGGCACAGGGGAAAGTTGAGCCTAAGCCCAAAGCTGTCTCCTTTATGCAGGCTCTTTTCTAGACAAAACCAAGTGCTCATTTCAGATCTGCTCACAGCTTTTCTTTGCAGGGTCTGCAGCATCCCTGCAGGTGCTGCTCTGAACCTGCTCCCAGCAGATGTGGAAATGTTGCAGGCTGATCTAAAGAGCTTTTTTTATTATTATCTTGTCGATCTTGAAAGAATTTTATATTCCTTTTTTTACTCTCCAAGACTGTGGACCACAGCTTGCAGCCACAGCCATGACAAACCTTAACAAGGAGTGGACATCGCCTCCACCTGTCCTTGCCTTACCCCACAGGCCAGACAAGGCAGGGAAAGAGCCAGTGGGAGCTTTAATCAATTTCCTTTCTCTTATTATGGGAGTGGGGACTGAAGGGATTCTCTGGGGCGTGGCTGGGTTTGTTGGAGTCTGGATTTGCTGGCAGGTTTGCTGGAACATCTTTGAGGCAGAAGAGAAGAAGGTCCTCCTTGTGAGGAAGTGGGATGCTGTGGTTTGAAGGTGGGTTGCTCTGGATGTTGCACGAGGAGGTTTGTAGCTGTGCCAAGTGCTCCAGCAGTGCTGTGCTGCTGATGTGCAGGGTCTTCTCTAAAGCCTGTGGTTGAAATGGGGTAAAGACAGCTGTTTCTCTTGTGCAGTAGGAGAAGGGAGCTCCTTACCCAGGCAGGGAAGTTATCAGCCCTCAAAGGAGGGCAGGTTCCTCTCAGGAACTGTCTGGCTACCACTATAACAATAACAGGCACAGGGTCCATACACCTCTGCCAGCGTCTCCCCCCCAGCCTGTTTCAGTCTGGTTTGGTTGAGGGGATGGAAGTCTCAAAGATAAATTAATTCCTATGAGTTTTGCAAAAATAATCAACTGAGGAGGCTGTGAGACTTTGGCAAACAGGAAAGTTTGTAAAAAGAGCTCAGGTCTTAAGGAAGACAAAACATTTTCACATCGAGGGCAGGTCATATAAATGCCTCACATTGTAGGGGGAACAATTAATTTGCATTTGCTTTGCCACCAAGGACCACCAATTCCATGGCATGAAACACAGCAAAAGAGATGTTGTTAGTTCTGGTGCCCTGAGCTTTGTTTGGATTGCCTTCATTATCCAATGGGAAGGTACTTGAGATGGAAGGTATTTCACTTTTTGTTTTCCAGGAAGAGCTGGGAGGATGGCTGTGCACATTAGAGGTAAGATCAACCCTGTACCTCTCTCCATGGCCATACAGCTGTGAAGTGCTTCTCAGAAAAAGTTGGAGGAGTTGAGAAAACAGTGGGAGAAGCAAGGTGGGGATTAGAAGTGTACAAGTACCTTGATTTGCTTTGGTAGGAGCAGCTGCTGAGTAGCATGGTGGGCAGGTGAAGGGGGTAAGCTCAGTGGAGATGACACCAGCACAAATCCCTCCCAGCAGGTGACAGTCACCTGGGTAGCATCAGCAGTGGTGCAGCTCAGGGCTGCGTGCAGTGCCACAACTGACACCTCTGTGTGTGCACAGCACAGATAACTGCTTATCTGAATGCCTGCTGCTCCAGGAATCATTTTATCTCCACAGAAATGCTGCAGGGCCGAGCTGGGCAAGCTCTCCAGCCCCAGGGTTTCACTGCACTGTCCTCTCCAGGCAGTCAGAAGGTGCAGAGGGCAGCAGTCTCAATGTGCTCAATGCCCTCAATGTCAGTGGGGCTCCAGGTTCAAGATTCACCTCCCAGAAAGTGCATCACGAAGCACTGTGATAGAGTAAGTCAAAAGAGAAAATGCGGTGGGCAAGAAAATATGTCCACTGGAAATAAGATCATCTTTCGTTATTTGTGTTTTAAAACTCATGGCTGTTTTGGGGAACTTGGACTCAAGTCCTCTTTTTCCTCATTATCAGAGGAAAGCCCTTCTGAAACTCTGTAATATTCAACCCCAGTGATGCTACTCCTGTGAGTGATTATAAGCCAGGCTATTTCTCTCCTTTCCTTACATCAGGACACACTAAACAGCTGGATCTTAGTGCAGGATGCAAAAAAAACCCCAAATCACCACAATTAAAATGACCTGGTTTAAGGCCAAAGTTTTTTGCCATTCAAACCATGGTGAATTTTCTTTTGCCAGGAGTGGCTGTCTGGCAATAAAGCAGTTCCTTGCAATGGCGTTTGCAATAGAGCTGGGCTGAGTGAATTATCCTACTGCCCACTGAGAAGACAACAGAGGCCAGAGAACACCTGACTTCTCGCTTATGGAGGCTTTCTGGGCTTCAGGGAAGACATCTCCATTTTGCTGCAAAGTTGTAGTAGTTAACCAGAAAGGGAAATGCTCAGCTGAAATCATGTTTCTGACCCTATTCTGAGCCTGACATTGGACTGCCCTAGTGCAGCCAAAGCTACATTGTCCACCTTGAAAACAGGAGTGCCTGGTCAGGGGTCGACAGGTCAAGTGTGACCAGCAAGGATAAAGCCCCAGTTTTTCACCCCACTGTTGTCCTACCCTGTTGCACCATGAGGTCTTGCCTTTCACATATGGTATGCATATTCCAGGAAACTTAAACCCAAAAAGGCTGCAAAGCTTACTTTTGGGTAGGGTCTTGAGGACTTAACAGCTTCAGGAGCCAGAGTGTGAGCCCGCTACCCAGCAGCTGTGATCGCCTCTCACCTCAGCCTCCCTGGGCAGGATGTGCGATCAGCCTGAAGATTAGTCAGCCTTCACATTCTTGGAGTGTCTGGCATAGAAACACTCCTGGACACTGACAGGGGGAAGGTGGAGAACTACCCAGGCTCCAGAAGGTGGTAAACTTGGCCCCTGTCCAAATCTGACGGGGCTGGTAAGGCTGTTGCTTTATAAGGTTTCAGAGGCACAGGGAGGGGTGACTTGCTGCTGTACACCTCTCCAGTCAGTTCGGTGTTGCAACTTGTATTGGGAAGGGTGGACAAAGCACAATCCTCCATGCTCAGACTGGACCCCCCTCCTTGGTTTCCTCTGAAAGGAATTTAGTTCAAGTGCTCAGAGCTGGTGGGGGGGATTTTCAGTAAAACCATATTGTCACCTCCATGCAGGCAAGCAGGACATGTCTTCCTCAGCATTCTGTCCTGAAGTAAACTCTAAATGAAGTTTAAAGAACCTCCCCAGGGTAAAGAATGAGATGAAACATGATCCTGTAGCCATCTTTTTATCTGATGATGTTTGCAATTATCAATCTGAGCTTTTTTTAATCCTCTCCATTCTTGGTGTAGGCAGTTGATGCTTGCAAGTATCACAGTTCTGGTCTCAGAGCTGTGTCCAAATCCCCAGAGCCTGAAGCTTAAGGTCCTTGCCCAGCTCTAATTTGAGAGCTTTGACTCTCACACCAGCTGACTGTGTGGATTAAATGCATGTAAATACCTTCATAGTGACTGGCAAAACACACTCGTGATGCTATCCTAAATTGGGATGCTCTCCCTCCAGGGGTGTCAGTTTGATGTTATCACCTACTCAGCAAATAAATCCCTTTATTAAAGCAGGGGAATACCTGCTCTCCATCAGGCCCACAAACAGCTTCTTTACCCTGTAAGTGTGTTTTCTCCCCTGCCTTGCCATCACCAAGGCTGGTTTTCTCAAGGCTGTGAAGATGCTGTTATTAATGCTTTGATATCACCTCTATTTCAGCTCAGCTTGCTATGAGTCACTCCGATGTTTGCACCTTGGTGCTCTGTCTTATTGGTCTATGAAAGAGCCAGGACGAGAGTTTCCATTCCAAACACTCATCTCCCTCCCAAGCTAATGGGGTCAGACAGGTCTGTCTGCAAGGCTCAGATTTCCTTAAGAGCGTCATGTCGCTGACAAAAGCGATGAGAAGGTGGTCGCTTCAGTGTGAATAAAGTATTCCCTGGCTTACAGCTCTGTCTATAAACCTGGGCACAAGGCAGTACCTCACATCCAGCATGAGACATGCTGCATTCCCTCTCGCCTCCAAAATTCTTGAGATGCCCTGCCCTGGTTCCAAACACTAGTTTTCTGCTAATTTCCCTCTTTGTAAGGATATACATCAACTTCCAGCTCTTGGGCTTGGGTTTTTTACTCTGTCTTTAGAGTTTAGGAGAGCCAAATAAAAGTACACTCTCTGTTAACCTCAGCCATCAGTAGTTTTGGAGCAGTGAGCCAGTCAGGCCTGTTAATCTGCATGGGCCACATCTTGGGCTGTGTTTCCAGCTCATATAGGTTACACTCCTGCTGGTTACCAAAATCAGTCACAGGTTGCTTTTCTTGCCCAGAGGCTAAACAGGATGGCAGGACTAAAGTCTGGTCTCCCTGAGTGCAGTCTCACCTTCCAACTGGCTTAGCTGAAGCAGTCCTAAGTCAGTCTGAACCCTGAAATCATGTCTGGGAGACTGACCTAAATCAGAGCAGTCCCAAGGATCTTTCTCTGTTCACCTATCAGGGCGTGCTGCTAAACTAGTGCCTCCAAAAACCTCAAAACCTTCCTAGAGGGGAAATGGCTGCTGGGAAAAGAATGTTGGTAGAACAGGCAGCTGGTGATGGGAGACAATCAGAAATTGGGAAGGGTATGAGGGTACAGAGGGATGAAATATGGGTGGCACCACGACCGGGAAGCACACAGGGAGCAAGTGCTGCAGTGCTCAGAGCTACTTTGTGGTCTGGATGATGGTGTGGCAGCACTGGAGTCTGTGCCTGGTCATGTCTTGTTCAGTGGCATAGGAATAATCACTTTGACAAAGGGCTCTTCCAGCTGGGGAGAAGCCTGGGAAGCTCCCTAGGACAGGCTGCTTCTCCATCTGTTCGGTCCCAGTGAGAAACCCGGCTGGTTTGTCAAGCCACCAAGTGTGGTAGATGCTGGTTTGAGAGTTCTCCTTGGTAGGCTCCTAGGAACTGGGGACTGTGGGGAAAGGGTGTCTGCTGATTTTTTTTTTCCCTTAAGTCTAACTCATCTCATAATATTTTAAGAAATAAAATTTCTTAAATGCAGCAGAGCTCTGCATTCGTGTGTGTGTATACATGGAAATACATGGTTTCAGGAGGAATTTCTGAACGCCATTCACCTGGAGAGGACTCCTCATCTCCCTCCTGGGCTTTTGAGGACATTTTCCTGAGCCAAAACATGTTACTCATTTTCTGAGGATGGAAAAGGTAGGCTGCTTCATGCTCTAAAAATGAGTGCAACGTTAATGAAGCCAAAGCCGCAGAAGGGCTCAATTACACTTGCGTTACAAAGTAACCACAAAATCTAATGCTGGTGGGGTTCAAATGTCTGCTGGCTTGCAAGAAGGTGACCACAGAGAATGCAAAGCACGATCTCGCTACTGCTGTCACCACTGCTGGGGAGAAAACCTGCGGGGCCAGAACGCCATCCCAAGCAGCCAATGACCTGAGATGTGAGCGCAGTTTGGTGGTGTTGTTGATTCCTGCTTGTTAAATCTCTTTATGTTTATCAGTGATGTTCCTTGTGCTAAAGACAACTCACTTTGCTGCGTGACAGCACCATCATCCCAGGACCCAAGGCCAGAGTGAGACAAATGCATCTGACTCAGCAGTAAATCCACTTTCCTTCTCTCCCCGTGTGCAGCACGACTGCTGCTGAGCCACAAAGGGTGCTCTGGGCAGCGCTCCCAACAGCAGCTGTCCCTCTGTGCCGAGCAAAGAGGCATCTAAGAAATCTTGGTATGTCTCCTGCCACACTCAGCAGGAAGGCTCAAACTGCACTGCAGGCTAAAAGTGATCTTGCAGCAGGGCCAAGAGGTTCAACACCCAGTCGTCCTTGTCATAGCACATTAAAAGCCGGTGATCACCCAGCTGTGAGCAAGAAAAGCTTTTATGTAGAGCAAATGTAATTTCTGCCACAGATCAGCGCGAGAAGGAGCGGGCAAGTTCCAGGAGTGAGCTTTCTGCTGACAATTGGACTGTCTGTAAAGATTGCATGCTCGGGTCTCTAAGAGAGGAAAACAACTCGAGGATTCCCCTTTTCCTCTCAAGATGCTTTCCAAAGAGCAGTGGCAGTGGATGTCCTCCAGCCTGGGGGCAGATGCAGTCCGTCCTGCTGCCCGTGGCTGGTGTTTGAGGCTCGGAGGGCCATGGGATGCTTCATGGGAGGCCACATGGCAGTCCAAGAGTATCAGCCATGCCAAGGCACTCTCAAGAAACACCACAGCTCCTCAGCCCTTTCCCTCCCCCAGGCATGGAGGTCTCCTGCTTGTCACTGATTAATTCTCTACCAGGATTTTTCCTAACTTTCAGTGAGAGTAATGCAGCCAACAGATGGTTTACTTTCAATAGCTGAACCAAGTCCCAAATTCTGATCTTTTGGGCAACATTATCTTAGACATTTTGACTGAACCAAAGCTACATGTATATTTATTAAGGGCAGCTTTGGCTGAAGATATCATATTGAAATATTTTGCTCATGCATTTGGACTCCTCAGTTTTCTCTCTGAAAATGCTGTTCCTTTATCTGCCTTTTGTTTCATTAAGACTCAGGCTACAATTTCAAGCTTTGGGCATCCAGCTCACACCAGATGTTTCTGGCACTGCTGGCAGAATTTAGTTCCTCTCTAGTAGCACTCTGAACTGTACCATGTCCCGGAGGTGGGAGTCTCCACTGCCCACTGGGGTTTTTGTAGCACCTGAAAGTGCCCCTCCATTGTTAATGCAGCAGTGAGCAGAGCTGGGAGCTGCTGCAGCACAGCACTGGGATTGCAGAGGCAGGAAAGCTGCCCCAGCTCTGCCCAGATCCAGCCTGTTCCCCTAAAAATCCATGCCAAGCCCAGCCCTGGCCTTCAGAAAAACCAGCCTTTGCCCCATGTGGCTGATGCTGTGAAGAACCAAGGTCGTCTAATATCTCTTCAATGTGTATATTCTGAATGTGCTATTGACAATTGAACAATGTCCAGCTTCATGCATATTTGAAAAAGGGGTTGAGAATTTTCCTGCTGTGCATCAGGAACTAAAAGCTGTTACCTGAAGCCTGCTTGATCTGCCATAACATTTTTTGGCTCCTCTGCCATGTTTGCTTTCCCCAGAACAGCCTAAGAAAATGACCACAGTCCTAGAGGATTTTGGTTGCAATGGTCATGTCAATAACCACTACAATCACTTGCACAGTCTCCTTCCAGCCACACAGTGAGATATTGCCTCTCTGGTTGTTGCTGGGTCTGTGATGTCTTGCAATCCCATCTCCTGTTGTTTTCCCACAGAAGCACAGGAGCTGGGCTGCAGACACATGGCATGGACTGCCCAGTGCCAGCAAGGCCGTGGCACCGTGGAGCTGCCACTCCTCTGCTACAATCAGGTTCATGAAAAGGTCCCTGCTCTTCCTCCTGTGGTTCAGCACTTCTAATATCCTTGATTAGGTGACTACTGAACCATTTGTGGTGGGATTCAGCTGACAGCTGCTCTTAAACAGCAAATACATGATCACCTGCTCTTGCACTCCCTACGAACAAACAAACCCCGTGTGATCATCCAGCTCCACACTTGCATCTCTCACTTTAAGGGCACAAGCCCCTGAGGACAGCCTGCCCATGTGTTTCTGGTGGGTTAGAAAATATTTACATTGCGACAGTCATTGCTGAAGTGCGGTCACTTCTGGGAAGCAAAGCAGCTGCTGTTTACTAGGAGAAGGAAGGCTTTGTGGTTTGGACAGTGGCTGGAGCCCAAGATTTTATTCTGGTGCCACCCCTGCTAGGAGCTGCAGCACGGTGTAGACATGCCTTTGAGAAATGGGTATTACACAGCTCAGGTGCTGACGGCAGCGTCACCACAGACATGAGGCAGAGCCCTCTGTGCACTGATTCGTCTGCCGGCTTGGGGACACGTTTCAGCTCATGCTGACCCCCGTGCTGTTCTAACCTGACTGCTGGAAGTCAGTAGGCTTAAAATGAACTCAGGTACTACAGGTACCCAGCCCCAAAAGATCCTGAAATGCAGCCAAAGGGTTACAATGCAGAGTAGCCCTTTGAAGAATCTGTCAGCTTCCTCTGCCCTTTGTGCAATGGGTGAATGGATGGAGTGTGTGTGCACAGATGTGGTGGAAGGGCAAAAAAAGGAATAATTACAGTGTAACACGTCTGCAGCCCAGCAAGGTCCTATCCTCTCTCGGTTGAGGCTCCAACACGTCTGACCTGTCATTGTTCAGGACTGTGGGTGGAGAGGTGGTTCCTCAGACGAGGCTGGAAAGTAGGAAGAATTTCCTGGGTAGACCTTCCCAAGGGACATTATTAGGCAAATTTTTCCCAGGGAAGTGGTGGATACCCCACCCCTGGAAGTGTTCAAGCTGGGTTATGTGGGGCTTTGGTCAGTCTGGCAGAGTGGAGGGTTCCCTGCCCATGGCAGCGGAGTAGGAATGAGATAATCTTTAAGGTCCCTTCCGACCTGAAAAACTCTGCTTATCTATGATTCTATGAAATCTAAGGCACTTGAACAGCTTTCAGATCTCCTTTTAATTCCCTTCTCAGAAATGCCCCTTCTCAGTGGGGATTTAGGAAGTGAATGAGGTAAATTGGGAATTCTGCCACAGCTCCATATGGAGAGATGGGATGTCCCATGGTGTAAGCCATGAGAATGCAGCGCTCCCTCTCATCCCCCTCCCTGTCCCAAGTGCAGGTAGCAATAGCAAAAGTCCGGTTTTGCCAGATTTCAGCAGAAAACAGAAGGTGTGAAGCTGGAAATGGCCAAATGGGGATGAGTAGGAGGTTGATTATTTTACTTAATGAGGAAAGGGATCCAGTTGGATCCTATCCCGAGTATGGTTTAGCCTTTTTTGTAAAGGTAGCATAAGGTCACCACTGGTGGCACATATCTCAAACCAGACAACACCAGTGTTACTAGAAATGTTTGTTAATTTAGTCTTATGCCTGGATGAGCTTTATTTAGCAACCAAACTGGATAGGTTTTTTAATGGGATCCAGATGTGAAGCTACCTTTAAGCACTAACAAGGAGAGGTTTGAATCCATCGGGTACAGCTCTTCCTCATCCATCACTTTAACGTGATGTAGCAGCCCAGGATTTTGGAGAGGTTTGCTGGGAGTCAGCAGACAGCAAGAGCTGTGTCTGTCAAACTGCAGGACACTTGGGAGGCTGTGTTTGCAGCCCCCTGGGGATGGCACGGACTGGCATTGATCAGTCAGACATAGAAAGTCCCTCAAGGGTGGGGATGGGAGCGGCGCTGTTGCAAGCAGCAGCTGGAGATTCTCCTTCTGCTTCCCTCCCGTCTACCTGCCTGGAAATAGCTCACCCAGAGATGGCACATGAGATGTCCTGATCGGAGTCAGAGCAGATTGGGGCTGTTAGGTGTCCCGGTTTGGACAGATTTGGAGGAAAATATCCTCTGATAGAGGGCAGGTTACAACCACCCCTCCCCCACCAGGTGCGGGGAAAAAAAGAAATTTTCCTCGAAGGAAAGTGAAAGAGATGAAAGCTATTTATTTAACAAACACATAGGAAAAGAATAATAATGCTAAATAAGGAAATCTCTCACTATAGAGAGAAACCTGGGAAGATTTCAGAGTCCTTCTGTAGGTGTGGTCTCTCTCCTCCTCGGAGCTGGGTTGGCGAGGGCCCACCCCCAGGCCTCCGGGAAAAATTCTCCCGATGTGTTCAGATGTTGTTGAAACAGTCCAGAAGAGAAGAAGAAAAACCAAAGTCCCAGGAAAACAAAGTTCAACTCTCCGTCTCCCGCCGGGAAAAACAGAAGAGCCGAAAAGCTGGCTGAAAAGCACCAAGGGTGTTTCCCCCCCTTGCTCTCGCTGCCACAGAAGCAGAGGAGTGTGTGTCGGTGTCCTTGAAACAACTGCTTTGAAAAGTTCGTTCAGTTTTTTTCTCTCTCCCTACTCAGGCTCAGTTTAAAGGCACAGAAAGGGCACAAAATTAATTTTTGGGCATAGAGCCAAGGACAGGGGATACAACATCAAAAAGTCACCCCAAGACATTAGGGTAGCCTTTTGATACTGAGGTGTGAACGCCTCTCTCGGCGCTGTCCCCAGCACACTGATAAGGGCCTGCTGTCCCATCCCCTCGGTGGCATCCTGCTGCACATGCCACAGCACCAAGTCACGGCGCTGGAAAAGGTGATGAGACACTCGATACGCCAAACATGTGGTGAATCACAAAGGAACAAGAAGAAATGCTCAACCAGACGCTGAGCCACAGGAACACACCAACCATCCTGGGCGCAGTGGATCACCCTTCCCCAAACTCGACACCCGAGCCTGACAACTGCTATAGTCAGTCACTCACAGCCTGCAGTGCACCTCCAGCCACACTTGGGTTGAGCAGGATTTGCTGAATTTGCTGGGGTGTTTTTTTGTTGTTGTTTCTGCTTTCAAGGCTGCCACTCCCACTGCAGCCTCCACTCCAGTCCCTGTCTCCATCCCAGCTGCACAGGTCTGCAGGGAAGAGCCACCTGAAGCAGCTGCCTCGCTGCAATCCCCTGCCTGACAGGGGTGGCTGCCTTTGTCAGAAAGCTCCCATTAGTTGTGCATGCCAGCTATAATCTCCCAGCCCGAACACAGCAGCATCTGCTCCAGAGCCAGTGTTACATAACCACAACTGGCCTGTCCAGGGCATGTGAAAGCCATGGGCAGGGAGAGAGCCACTGGCTCCACTGTGGAGCTTGTCTTTAATAGGAGCCTTTCTGTGACTCTGCAAACTCACACTGGTGGGTTTTTATCCCGGTGGAATTTGGGGGCTGTGTTTCTTGCAAGCATTATAAATCCTAAATTCCCAGTCCTGGGCTACAAGAAATTAAGAAGAGTTTTAAAAAACCACTTAGAAATGGTGGCAAGTGAGAATACACACAAGGGAAACTCCACTGTGTCAGATTTGTTGAGAGGCTAAAAATATGTCCCATTTTTAGAGAAAAGGGAAAGTGACTGGCAAATAGAATTAATCTGAGAGTCTGAGGCAGATAGAAGGATTATATAGCAGCTCATTTAGGACTGCAGCATTCATTTTCAGGCACTCCTTTGCAAAATGCTCGGTGACTCCTGTGCACCCAACAGAAGGTCTCTGAAAGCAGCCTGAAGAGCGCAGGGAGGGACTCCAGCCCCATTATGCACAACTGCAAATCTCTGAGTAGAACATCATTAACTGTACTCAAGTGACAGCCAGGATTAACTTGGCTGCAAGCAAACAGCATAGAAACATGTAAGACTAAATTCAAGGATGCCTCAGAAACTGTGGGGATAATCCATTACAACAACAGCTTTAGGCATGAGAAGCCAAAAGTCCAGACAGACTTTTCTGCTGCTCCGTGGAACTGGTGCACTGGTTTTAAGTGGTTCTGTGTGTGCTGGTGCACAGCACACGTGCACAAATATGCACACAACCTCTCCTTTCCTCTGTGGGGTGGTGTCAAACCTGCTTAATGTGTAACCATGGTCAACCACTCAGCCTTACAGACCCTCCTGCTCCTGCACCCAGGGCTGCCAGGTGGCTTTCTAAAGGAGCGTGAGCAAAATCTCAGGATTTCACACATCTTTTTTCTCCAGAATGCTTCAAGCCTGAGACTGCAAAGAAAGGTGGTTTTACAAAGCCCACCACCACAGGAGGGGGGAGTGCACAGGAGAAAAGGCCAATCTGCCTGAAAATACACGGGTCACTGCTCAGGAAAAAGAACCCAGGGGAGAAGAGCACCTTTGGTTTCCAGCTGCCACCTTGGCTCTTGGAGGGCACCAGCAGCACCCTCTGGTGACCTGAGCTGTCCCAGACAGCAGCAGCTACTGACGAGAAGAGGTTGGACTCTGCAGGGCTTTTGCCATTACTGGAATAAATCACTCAAAACTCTGACAGGCATCTGGGGGAGTTTGAGGTCGTGGAAAAGTGATAGGGTAGGAGAAGAAAGAACTGCATGGCGAGGCTCGTAGGAGACGGGTGAAGGTTACCTTTGTGCAGTCATCCTGTACCAGGGCTGCCCTGGAACGCAGAGGCAGGTGCTTAAGCAGGTCACAGTGATGTGGGCAGGAGAGCTGTTAGTAGCTGCTGCCTGCCCCAGTTTCTGCCTGCAAAGAGCTGGTACGAGGTTTTCAATGCTACAGCCTCTTGGAGGGACAATTCGGTTGCTGCCTTAGAGGTTCCTCAGATATGAGGCAGTGTCCTACCACGAGCAACACCTGCTAAATGCATGAGCATCACCTAGAAATTTAGTCTTTCTATTCTCTCCTGCCCAAATATGCTTTTCTACTGACCAGGGAAACTGTTTGTCTGTTAATGCTTCTTGTTACCTTTCAGGCAGCACAGTGCACCACACCGGGCATGGGAAACCCCAGACAGCAGCGAGCTGAGGGTTTCCCTGGTGATATCAGCTCCTGTACACACATTAAGACTCCTGTGCTTCCCACACTGCTCAGGAATTATCAGATCAAATTCACAGTCCTTGGTCCCTACCTTGCAAGCATGCAAAGCATGGACCGAAGGTGTCTGAAAGATTGCCTGCAGCAAAAGTAAAATTCATGGCTTATAACTTTGATTGCTGCAGGGTGAGTCAGTAATGTTCCATGAAATCATAAAGCCATTCAGGACTTTGGGAGGTCCAATGCCCAGCTCAAGCAGGGTTCACTTCAAGCATTTGATGTTAAATCAGATGGGTCAGAGCCCTGTCTACTCAGTTTTAAATCTCAGCAAGGACAGGGATGGCACAGGCTCCCTGGGACCCCCTTCCAGGCTGCATCACTCTTCTGGGGATTCTTTTCCTTTTAAATGTAATTTTGTCACAAATTGTGCCACTGCCTCTTAATGTTTTTGCTGTGTTCCTTGGGAAAAAATATGGCTCCATATTCTCACTAATCCCACATCAGGTAGGTGAAAACAGCAGTGTGGTGTTATGAGATGCTAAGTCAGGACTGTTAGTTTTGACTGACAGGTCTGAGGGTGGGTTTAACTGTCACCATGGGCAATGGCACTGGGCAGTTTGCTGAGAAGACCTTGAGCAAGATTAAGCTTAAGCAGATGGTGATGCTGGTTCTGCACTTTTAAGGATTCCCTTTCTTTAGTCTTGCTCTGCTTGTTTACTTTGGGAAAAGAAGAGGAGTTAATTTTACTCCTCCCTGCCTGCATTCAAAGCAGGATGTCCACCCTTTGGGTTTTTATATCACTGGCTCTTACATATTTTTAATGTAATGAATCTTAGACATAAAAGCACTATCTGTTATCTTCTCTAATCAATTCATTTTATTGCACCTCAATTTTTTTGCTTAGTCTCTTAAAAGGACAACCAAGCTCCGTTTGTTTTCCACCATCTTGTAGTCCTGGGATAAGCACAAAATACTGAAAATAGCTTGAACATTTATGTCTGCATACACAGGTAGAAAAAAACTGCTCTTCCTTATGCTCATCTCCAAAAGCAGACCCAGAGTGTGATGCAGGGAGGCTTGAATGGCCCCACTGGGTTGGCCAACATTTGGTGGAGCTCATTCTTTTCTTGATGTCCATTAGAAGGCCTCCTGTGGGAGCCCTCTACCCAAGGCATGTGAAGTCAGTCTGAGGACCAGGCCACTCCAGAAAATGCACCAGCTGGTCACCCTGAGATGAGACAAGTGACTTCGCAGTTCAAATAATGCTTCATCCATGTTTATATCATCATTACCTAATCATGGAATCATTTGTGTTGGATCTCTAAGAACACTGACTCCAATCATTAACCCAACACTGCCAGGTCCATCACTGATCCATACCTCTAAGTACCACATCTACAGAGCTTTGAAATATCTCCAGGGATGGTGACTCCACCACTTTCCTGGGAAGCCTGTTCCAGTGCTTGACAACCTTTTCAATGAATAAATTTTTCCTAGAATCCAATCTAAACCTCCCCTGGTACAACATGATGCCTTTTCTTCTTGCCCTATCCCGTTTTACTTGGAAGAAGAGACCAACCCCCACCTGGCTACAACCTCCTTTCAGGGAGTTGTAGGGAGCAAGGTCTCCCATAATCACATCAGCAGATCTTGACATGTTTGTGAGCAAGGCTTAGCTCTGAGTATGCTCTTCCTAAGGAAGCTGTGCAGGAGGGATCATTCAGGGGTTATGGCCAGGGTGGTGATAATTTCAGGATGCTCAGAGAGTGGGACTGACACAATGTGAGTGCTTTGCTCTCCAAGTTTCGTTGTCTGTGGAGGAGAGGCTTTCACGCACCTGAAGTTCTTTGTTCCAATTATTATGGGGCTGACTACTGTGTGAGAAACTCAAATCATCCTTTCAAGCCTGAATTACCTTGCATCTGCAGAGGGGTGTAATCTGCTGCCAGGTCACCTACCTCTGGTGGGTGAGCTGTGGGGGAGGTCTGCATGAGACTGCTGGACCAGCATCCCAGTGATTGAAGTACTTCAGCAGAAAAGCTTCCTAGAAAAATGTAATTTCTCTGGATGGGTATCCTGCTCTCTCCTGATGGGGAATCTTTAAAATAGTGTTTTGAAGGGAGAAACTTTCAAAAATAAAATAGAAAAATTTCCCAGCACTAGATAAATTAGAAGACAAAGACTGTGGTGTGGGCATTGCTCTCCTCATTCCCAAAAGGTAAAGTTAAAACCTGCTTCTAAGTTCTAACATTGGAAGTATGACTAATTGGAACTGGAAATATTATTTAATTTTAACAATAACCTTTTAACTCAGAGGCTGAAAAATCCTGTTGGAAGTCGCCAAAACAGCAAACCTTTTCTTCCAAATTCTGCATTTGGGGTTTCCTGAGAGTTAACAAGACTTTTGATTTCCTGCGGGTCGAATACTCCAAGTATAGATGAGAGTCACAGAGCTGCACAATTTCTGCCCCAGAATAAATGTAGAAACCTGAACTCACAGTGCTTAGGTCAGCAGCCTACTTCTGCAGCTGGGGATGGAGAATATTATTGTTTTGAGTGTGCCATTATTATTTATAGTTCACATTGCCCTACCACCTTCCTCACCTGTTTAACCTGATTTCCAGCTGCTTGTGCAGATGGGTTGACGCACACAGTCCCAGAACTCAACCAAGAGCAAGCTTTACACTGTTTGATTTACCAGCCCCTCCTGACTGCTGAGCTGGCTATTGGAGTGTCTGCTTTGCTTGGCCTGCAAGACAGAACTACCCAAACCACTGCTGGTACAAACCTGCTCCCTCCGTCATGGAATATCTCAGTGCTGACTGGACCAGTCAGGGACATGGCTGGCCCAGTTCCCAGCACAAGGGTCCCAGAAGGTGTCAGAACTCCTGGTCAGCTCCATCAGGATGCTGGAGATGTTGGCAGGTGTTCTCTGCAGGTAGTGCAAGGCAGGGTGATCTTAACCCTTGTAACCCAGAGCCTGTCTCGATGAAAACAGTTTTCTTCTGGGTATGAATCAAGAAGAAAAGAAAGGAAAATGTTTCCCAGTGGGTTTGAAGGAAGAGGGCAAAATAAAGCCCTGCTAGAGAGCAGGGCCTGAGGTTGGCTTCCTGTCCAGAGACGAGTGATTTCCTATTTAAAAGCTGATTAATCCAAATGCTTTTCAATTTAGAAGGCAGAGATCAATCAATAATTATCCCATTTAATCCCAACATAAATCCTTTAATTTTTTTTTTAATTAAAAGCAGCCAAGCACCACTGGCTGGGATACACCAAATTGCATTAAAACCCTGGAGTCCCAGGGGAGAGGCACAGGCAGCAAATTGTGCATGTGATTTTCTTCTTTCACTGCTGGGTTTAATGGCCGTTCTCTCTGCCTCCTGGTAGAAAATGATGAGCTTGGGATGCGTCTGGCAATGAGGAGGCAAATTAGACATTTCTTCCAAGCATTCAATGACTCACAAATCAGAGAAGTGTCCCCTTTCTGGAAGGAAAACCAGGAAGGGGGGAAATTCATCAACGCCTCCTTTTCTGCAACAGTGCCCTCCAAAAGAGATAGAGGACTTTGGCCGTCCAGGATCCATGAAATTCAAATTTCCCAGCTCCATTTGAGCAAGATTTGGGTATCTCCTAAACCTGCCTCTTGATCTGAGAATCTCAAGGGAACCTAATACTAAAGTATATCCTGTTACCTGCCCACCTGCAGCAGAGGCCTCTCGACAATTATCACGGTGTAATTGTAGGTCTAATCAATTCTTTCACCTAGACAAGAGCTGTATCTCAGCTGTCATGAAATTACGTAGCCACCGTGCCAGTGAAGGCTGCAGGACAGCCACAGGGTGTACAGCAAATGCCTTTTTTTGGAGCCTTAATTTGGTGGCAATTCTCAGATACAACCAAGTCCTACCTCCGCTGGTCCAAGTAATTAAGCTGAAGTCACACCTTTCTTCTTTGATGCCAAGGAAATCTTCATTATATTTTTATCTAAGCATGCTCCTGCTACAGCTTCGATGATAAAATTTAATTAAAAGCGTCTCTAATTAAATCAAGCTGGGCTGTGTGACTGTAGGTGTATTCCATGCTCCTTACCCGCAGTAATGAGTCATGTGGGGGACACAACTATTGAGAGGCTCGCGAGGTTGGAGGATCTTTTCTACAAAGAAAAGCCTGTGCATAGTCATCCTCCTGTTCCTCCAGCTTGATGTGAACACCGTCAGGGTTTTAAAATATGGAGGAATTGGCTGGAAATGGTGATGCTGCCATTTACATAGCAGGATGGCAAGGTATCCCTATGGCACTGTGCTGGAGGGGAAGCTCTTCCCGTTTGTTTCTTTGCAGAAGAAGCCTGGAAGGAACAGCAAACCCTCTGTGACTGACTGCAAGCCAGAAATGAAGAGTGAGGATCATAAAAGCAAATACAGCCAAATCCATGAAACATTCCTCCTGACTTGTAGAGTAACTTTCAGTGTAGTCTGGATACAATTTTTCTCAAACCCGTATCTGATGGCCTTTTAAAGACTTCTTTGGATTTTAAAAGGCTGTTTATATTGAGCTAAAAAAGGGCTTTGCAGCACTGTCCAGTAACAGCAACCACAGAACAAAGGACCCTTATTTAAATGCCTCTTTTGTGCTCTGCTTTTGAAGTGTAGGTAATTTAGATTACTCTGTAAAAGCAACCCTTCCTTCTTTTCTTGGAGTTTGAGGGTTTATTTTCTGCCAGCTGTTCTTTGAAAGCCTTTGAATAGAGCAAAGTTTAATTATCCATAGAAAAGAAAAAAAGAAAAAAAAAATTGCCTAGTTATTTTGAAATGATTGAGGCTTTTCAGAAAATAATTTGTCAAATAGATGTCACACCTGGGGAAAGTGAAAGTTGTGGTAGAGCCACACCATGCAGGCATCCCCTAAAGCGTTAGGCTTTACCTAAGGAGTACCCTGGGAATATTTTGGATTGCTGAAAAGGGTGCAGCATCACAGAGCTTTGCTCCATGGGCTAATAGGGGTGTCCTGAAGATCAGCTGAAGATAAAATCCATTCATTTGAATATTATGTGCTGGCCTGGCCCTCATCTGTCTCAGCTCTGGAACATGATACTAGTTAACATGGCACCTGCTGGGGTGGCTCCTGGATGAGGCTGTTTCAGCAATGTTTCAGTAGCATGACTTGTGGGAAAAGAATGCCTGTTCTGACATCTCCATGTATATCAGCTCCCTGAAAGGAAAATGTGTTGAAGAAGAATTCAAAACTTTTTAGTGGTGTCTAGTGCAGTCATTGACACGTAGAAACAGAGCAGTGGAGGTTGGGAATTTTGATGTTGGCATTTTAGTTGCTTTTGGAACTGCAGGCAATGTCTGGGAGCAGCAGAAGGTATCCCAAGACTTGTAGTCAAGATGCCAACCATGATAGGCATCCAAATCTACCTTCCCTAACCTTTGGATGCGGGCATGTCTGGACATTCCCTGGACATCCCACCTCCCTGGATCAGTCCTTTGCTTCATGAAACCTTCTCTTATATCTGCCTGAGCAGCAAGTACAGTGTTTGTAGTCACTCCTCCCAAATTTGCTGCATATAGAGCTCAATGGCTCTGGTGTTTGAGTTTTACATTGAGGGTGGGAATGGGAGACAGGCCAAAAAATTCTGTCCAAGCAGCAGCCTGTGTCTCCTCCAGTTTCCTTCTCAGATCACTCATGCCTCAAGATTAACAATTCTGCCAACTCTCTGGGTAGCTGAGTGTGGTGGCCAGTGACCAAAAGGCTTTTCCCAGGATGCAGGGTGCTGTTAAATTAATCTATTCCAGTTTGAATTCCCCAGTTGGCTGCTGGCCTTGGCCCCTCGTCACTCCGCTGGGGCTCTCCCATTGGTCCCCGCTCCCTGATCCCGCCTTTTCCCCAGCCCCGGGAAAAACCCTGAGCTGGGCATTGTTCTGGTATTTGCCCCTGAACCTTTGACAGTGAAGATGCAACAAAACCCTCCTGCTGGAATGCAAGCAAATACCCTTCCTGACTCTTTGCTACTGACTTAATACTGAACCTGCCCGTGTGTCTGTGGGGGCACACGGGACCCCACGGAGCCAGGCAGGGATGGTATTAGCTGGGGAATGTCCCTGGGATGGGCTGCACGTGCTGCTGTCATGCTGAGGGTACTCTGCAAACCCATTATCCCTCATCAGCACTGCAGAACCATGACGACACCAGCACCGGCTTTTCTCAGCTGTGTTTTGAGGCCACCAGATGTGGGTTTGGGTGCCCGCTGCTGTGGAAAAGGCACAGAGAAGGAAGCATGCCCTGCTCTGAGCAGAAGGCATTGAGATTTGAGGTGGCCATGAGCTTCTGGGTTATATCCCTGCTGAACTTGGGCTTGGCCTCTGCTGCAGCTCTTCCTCATGCTCTTGTGAGCATCGCCCTTATCACAGACAGCTCTGCAATGCCTCCAGAGCACAGCTGTCAACATCCAGCCCTTGGACTTCTGAGAGGAGAAGGGATCTGCTGGTGTCTTGGAGATAAGGAGTGAGAGCTTGGCGTGACTTGGTGCTCCCTAGGGATGCCGTGCGAGAGGGATTTTCCCCTGTGCAGGAGCAATCCCTGCAGACAGGATGTGCTATAACCTACTAGCCACTGAAGTTTCCAGCTGAAATGCACCAAAGAGATAAATTTTAGTCCTTTTGCACAATGTCTGTGAACAGCAGCAGGAACAGGGTTTGGGACGCAAAGAGTTCAAGCAATAAATCCACAGTTCTAGGGAAATTCATCCATACTCTGGCTGGAGCCCACATCTTCAAACAAGGGTCACGTGAGTGGATGCTGGAGAAGAGGAGAACTTCCCTGAACAATGTGAGACACCTGGAAGTTTGTCCTCCAGAGTGAGGTGGCAGCAGGGTGTTGCAAGAGGGGTTGGCAGCATCCACGTACAGTGGAGGTGGTGCAAACTCCAGTGGCACAAATGCCCTGGGAAGTGTCTCTGGGGCCTGTCAGAGGAACACCCTGAGTGAATGTCTATTATCCACACTGGCTGGTAGCCAGGGAGCTGGGTTATGCTGCTGCACACCACCACTGACAGTTTCGCCCTACACTTCCAGCCCAGGACATTAGGAATGACTGGGAAGAGCTGCCACACAGCACAGGCCATAATTAAATATCAGCCCTGCCAGAGAACCCATGGAGCAGGAGGTGCGCAAACCCATTATTTACCCTTTAGACTGAAGCCTATGATTTAGGTTAGATATGAGGAAGAATTTATTTTTTTTCTTTAAATTTTGAGGGTAATGAGACATTGGAACAGGTTGCCCAGAGAAGCTGTGGCTGCCCCATCCCTGGAAATGTCAAAGGCCAGGCTGGATGGGGTGTTGAGCAGCCTGATCTAGGCAAAGGTGTCCCAGGACATGGCAGAGGGGTTGGAACGAGATGATCTTCAAAGGTCCTTTCCCACCCAAGCCATTTGACAATTCTATGTTTCTGTGTCATCCGAGTGAGCCCCTTCTCCATGTGTGTTATTCATAAATGCTTTTTCCTGTCGCTTATCTGGTAAGACACAGACCTCCTCTTACGAGGATAGAAAGCAACCCTCTGTTTCACAAACATGAGCATCCCTGGGGTGTATCACAGCTGGAGGCAGCCCCAAGTTATTACAGCCATGGCAGTTCCAGCATCTTTTCAGTTTTCAGCATGTTCCATTAATCAAAGACATCCTTCTACTGTGTGTGTGACCTGCTCTGAAAGGATATCAGATAAGCTGTTAGTGAATAAAGATGTTAATGAGTTACAGTTTCACTGCTTCTGGCTTTGGATCCCTTTACTGCACCCCTTCAATATTTAACTTGTGTTGAGCTGAAGGAATATGCCTGGATCTGAATAGTCAATTCACATTTTAATTTGCCTCTTGCCTCAGCACGGGTGGTAAGCTTCAGAAAAGGACTTTGAAAAAAAAAAAAAAATTTTTCTTGCTGTTGGGACCATACCTGCCTTCAGATTGTGCTCAGTGACTGACACCATGACTGCATAGAAAATGAGGACAGGAGCTGATGTATTCTGGAAAACTGCCTTATTCCTTTGTAAACCTTGTATTTTTATATTATTCGAGCAAAATGTGAGGGAGTGAAGTTCAGAGCAAAACAGTATTTCTAAATCTGTGTTGCAGTACAAGGATTATGTTCTTCTGGCATATTCTTGGTACCTAGCTAGTGAAATCCCTGTCATTTGTCATCCATCAGTAAAACTTTTCCAAGTCCTTCAGGTTGCTTCTTCCAAGGGTCTGCCAGTTTTTATGTAAAGTGCTCAGATTTCTGGGTAGAAACTCAGGAAAATGTCCTACGTTTGGATTTCTACACACGCAGCTGAGGGCAAAGCTTGTTCTGCCTCTGGGTCCAGGGGTCATCCCCATTCCAGTCAAAATGCAGCTGCAGTGGGAGGGCTGCAGGACCCAGACCTGTCCCCACATGCCCCACTGCTCTTGTTAAAGCAATTAAACAAATGTCTCTGTGGGATGTGGATGTGGAGCTGCTCCTTGGTGTGACCTATGGCCAGGCCTCCCAAGTGTGGGCTCAGCCCAGGGAAGACTTCTGGATGCTAATGATGCATGCACCTAATTCAAGAGCCATCAGCAACAGGGCTGTGGAAAGATTGTGACAGTGATAAATTTGTCAGCTGACAGGACAGGGTCTCAGATCTCCTAACCCTTCTTCATCCTTGATTCAGGTTTTGCTTTCTGTAGCAGATTTGGGCAGCAACAGACTTTAATCTTTCTTTGCAGTCTTTTCCCTAGGACAGACTTCACAGGACAGACTTCACTGGAAGAGTTAACCTTGATATTATTTTCTAACCCAAACACAGAGAAAGAAGCATGGATGCCCCATCCCTGGAATTGTTCAAGGCTAGTTTGGATGGGGCTTGTAGCAAGCTGGTCTAGTGGAAGGTGGGGGGTGGAAACAGATGATCTTTAAGGTCCCTTCCAAACCCAGGCCATCCTATGAGTCTGTGATGATTCTGTAAAATACAAATAAACTGGGCAAATGTCTTTCCATAAGAAAGCTGTTGATCAATGACCTTCCTTCTGCAGTCAAAGCTGCAGACCACTGTGGGCAGGTGTGAAGGAAGGCTCATGGAGACATCACCTGGCAAGGACTGGCTATGGGTCCTGATGGAGACCCTACAGCTCAGCACCCCTAAAAGCAGTGGCAGCCTAAAGCATGAGCATTAATTTTGCTATGCATATATTCAGTGGACTAAAACCAGCTTGCACCCAAACCTAGTGTCCACTTCAAGGCAGGTTTGCCTTGGGATGCAGCTCCCATGGCTGACACATTTCTGACCATGTAACCCTCATGCCAGTGCCCTTGTACAAAAGGGAGAGTTTAGGGGAAAGGAAAGCTGAGCACTGTCTGTCCGTCAAAATCCCTTTTCACTGAGAAATTGACTCTGCAGTGAAGCCATCTGTTCTGAGAAGTGTTTGCTTGTGATTAGCAAGTTTCAGTCCTGTAAGGAAACCAAATCTTTATATTAAAACAAAACAAAACAAACACCAGAAACCAAACCAAATCAAACCAACTTTTTGAAAAGGAAAAAAAATATCTTTTTGGGGAAAAACAAAATTATTCTTAACTTCTGTGTATTCCATATGTTTAGGAATACCTTCTGCCCAGCAGTGAGTGACTCCAGTCCAAGGGAGCATCCATCTTCATGGGATCACAATCCTCTTGGCTTCTGCAATCACAAATATAAATGCTCCTAAATCATGACTGGCTCCCCCTTTTTTTCCTCCCTTCCTGTTCTCAACAGCAGAATGGGAGAAGGAACAGTATTAAAAAAAAAAGAAGAAGAACAAGTTCAAACTCTCGGGTTTTTTTTTTCTTTTGTTTCTGACTTTTCAACATCTGCAGGTCACATTTTCAGGCTGCAACATGACAGGCATTTTCTCCCCTGTAAGACAAAATACTTGCTTTTTTAAAAACCCTTCCTAAAATCATTGTTTTAAACACCTCATCACTACACTCCCAAAACCAGGGCAGTAAGGAGAACACAGGCTACAGCAAAATGAGTAAATTTAAGAGTAAGCACTGACAGAGTGTGCTCCTTCATCTGTGGCTCCCACACAGACCTAAAAGTTTTTATCACCTCTCCCCAGATTAGGAAAGATCTCTTTTTGTTCACTGAAATAGTTTTATCCCTTTATTTGGTGTCTGAAACAATTACTTTGTTTAGCGAGCAGCAGCGCCGGTACAGCATTACCACACCCGCGGGCACTCTCTGCCCTTGGGCTGCCAGCATTTTCACAGGATGCAGAGGGAATTTTTCCCATTTTAACACTCGATACCCTGCTCCTGGTTTTGCAAACATGTGCCAGTGCCGACGCAGATATGATCTGCATCCAGTAACCTTTGTGCCTGAGCCTCCTGAGAATACATTCCTCGTCTCTGTATCGCCTTGTGAAATACTTACAGTGAATGGGCAGTAATACACAGATATTACTCCATGGAGCAACCATCCGATATGTAAAGTCAGGAGTTCAAAGAGGATTAAGGATTTCTGGCAATGAGCAAGCCGCATTGCTTGTGGATGTGGAAGCAGCCACAGCTGCTCTCACTTTTCATGCACTGGAATTATTTCAGCGTCAGTAGAGGATTGCTCTGGAGTTTTTTCTTCTCCAAAAGCCATTGACCCATATTTCTTGTGCTTGGCAGAAAGAAAGGTCGTGGGGTTAGGGAAGGTGTCCTGCCCAGCAGACATGAGGAAGCTGTTAGCCACTCAGTGGGAGAAATCTCACTGCATGCCTGCAAGGTGCAAGGCAGGCTGTGTCCATCTAGAAACCTTCTGTCATATAAAAAGAGACAACTCGCTTTACTGCGAATCAAAAGATGTTTATTGAACTCACAGCAAAGCGTCCGGAAATCCAAAATAAAATTAAGGAGCAAAATAATTAATAATTAAATTAAAGAAAAGAAAATGCAAAAGCCGGGTCCGCGGAGATCAGACCCCCGGGCCACCGCACGGCTGCCCTGGAAGGGAGCTGTACAGCGCCGAGCACGGATCACAGGTGGTATAAGATCCAAAAAAAATCAGAATAATTGTCTCCAAGTGGAGATATGAGGCCAGGCTCGGCACTGGGCTTCGACCACTAGAAATCTAGGGCCAAAAAAAAGCAAGCTCTAAGGTGGGGGACCTCTTTTATAGTGTGTAGCTCCCTTAACTGTCCGCCCCTGTCCAGCCCCCATGGCTCCAGCCGGTTGGTTTGCAGCTGATGTGAGGTAAGGCATTCCCNCTGTGTCCATCTAGAAACCTTCCTTGTACTCCAATCAAAAAAGGTGAAGGATTTCCCATCCCATTCATGTCATCCCTCTCACGATCACTGGCTGCTTATCCTAGTATTTGGACTGTCACCTCAGAGAGGGTGTTCTGGCTCATTTCAAATGTATAACTATTTTTCAGCTGTGAATAATTAAGAGAACAGAAATTATAGCACAGAAAGAGGTACTATAGAATAATATTACTTGGACAGTAATGTGTACTCAAAGGAGCTGCTGTTTGGGACTATTATAACAACCTTTTCCACGCTGGTAATAGAAAAGCAGACACAGGCAAAAACTTCTCGGGTGCCCTCGCCATATCCTGTCTTCAGAGCACCATTTAAATGCTTGTGGATAAAATAATGTGTCGGGAATTTGGACCGCCTGACAAGACATGAGAATTCACTCCTGTAGAATCCATAATTATGGGAAAAGTGATTTAGAACTTAATTAGCATGAGCAAGTATTACAAACACCCACTGGCTGCTGTGGAGACAAGGGCATGGTATCTCTCAGTGCCATTTGGTCTGGAGGAGCCTCGCTAGATGACAGCTGCCAAGGGAGGGTTCATTCCTGCGTGGGCTGCCAGCTCTTCCCATCCTCCCTTCTCCAGCCCCAGGGATGTGCCCCCAGCTCCCAGCTGCACTGCACCTCTCACCCCTGAGCTGGGGAGAACGAGCTTTTCCAACCCCAGAGATGCTCTTGGTGCCTGGACAACCTGCTCTCGGCAGGGTGTGGGTGGCACAGATCGACCCAGCAGCTCATCTGCAGTTGCCCCTGTGGCATCTCTCTTGCAGATGCAGCCAGCCAAGAGCTGGTGCTCTGTGCAGCAGCTGCACACAGCTGTCCACTCTCCAGCTGGGATTTCCTGAGGGGAGGATCAACTGTGCAAGTAAAGCCACACCGAGAGAGGCCACCTCTTGCTTTGACCGTGTTTGTGATATGCAGGACGACTAAACAGGAGCAGGGTGAAACAAGTTCTGCCGATGTAATGCTCGTTCCTGGATGCAGGACAGGGAGTGCAACTGTGCTCATAAAGTATGGGACATTTTTTTTATTCAATCCTACAACTAAAATTTCTGCCAGTATTTGCAATCTGGAAGTTTTTACCCTCTCATTACAACTCCTGCTGGAAAGTCCTGAACTGACTTCATGAAATTAAGTTGTGGAGAATCTTGACTTAAAGGAATTAGAGAATTCAGACATGGATCTTTTTTCTCTTTTACCTCTCTTTTTAAGGCTGAATAGCTGAGTGCTTGCCTTCAGGGACACTCACAGCCCATGGGGTATGTCACTGCAATGTTTTCTCCTTTGGTGGTTTATTTGTGATTGAGATTTGTGTAAATGTAAACCCGGAATACTTTATATGGGATAGTTTTCCCTCTAACTCTGCCAGCTTGCTTGGCAACAAGGTGTAATGGTAGGAGGAAACCCTCTGGAAGGCAGGTAAACCTTTTGTGGATCTGCTCAGTGTCTCCCCTGTGGAACATAATTTGGTTTAGCCATAGAGTTGCCTTCTAGAATACTCAAATTTTACCAGCTGCTTTGAGGTATGGGGCGATGTGCCCTGGGTATTGAAAAGCCATGGGAAAGGTTGCTCCAGGGGTTGGTCATCACTGGCAGAATCCAGGTCAGTTCCTCCCTCTGAGTTTCTCACCTAAAACGGATGTTTCACTCAGAGACAGAATCTCTCATCTCCACTGGAAGTCAATAGAAACAGGCAATTTCAGAGAGCAATTCCCCACGGACAGCCGTATTAGGAGAAGATGGATCACTCTCCTGAGGCACCTATTTCTCTCCATTAACTTAAAGACAGCCTGGAGCAATAGTTCAGACGAGGTCCCTTGGCAGAAGAGTCTCACCCTGGCTCTGCCCACCCTGTCGTTCTCTTAGAGAAGCCACAGACATAGTCACAGACTCAACATCTGTTCCGCGCCCTTGAAGTGACAATTCACCATGGTCACCACAAGGACAGCTTGTCCATGCGTTCATGTCCAAAGACAGGAGGGTCTACACCTGTGAACTTCATGCCCAGAGGTTGTTATCTGCCCAGCTAAATTTCTCCATAGGGGCTTCAAAATTCAAGATTTATTCTTCCAGGTCTCAGTTCCCGACAGGTAAAGTAGGAATGATTTCATCTCTGCTCCCTTCAGGGTTTTTGCAAGGGTAAGTACAGTCAGGCCTTGAGAAAACCAGCTCCTATAGGAGTTGTGGGGAGAGATGGCAGAAAAACACCTCACTGGCATTTTCAAGAGGGCCTGTGACAGAAGCCACTGGCATTCTGTTATTTGGGAAAAGGTCGGCTCATACCCCAGGAAGAAATTTTTTGAACAACTTCATTGGATGTTGAATTAAGTTTGTCATCCTGCTTTTTTCAGATTATGTAAAGTTTAAACAATTTTTAACAGAAGGAAAAGTTTTAAATCCCTGTATTCTTCTCTTGCTGTCTGTGAACATAATCTGAGCCCAGATAAGCCTCAGACAGATGTTTATCTTAAGTGCGTTCTCATACAAGATAATACCAGAGACTTGGGATGAAGATGTCAAGTGACCTTATAAAAAAAGGCTCAGTGTGGGTGTTCAGCTCTCTGATCCTGGTGCAAGATCCTCGGTAAGATAAAAATTAAAAATAAGCAATACAAAATGATGTGAAAAGCCCACTGCAAGAGCATATCTATCTCTCTGGTGATGAAAGGAAACTGTGACCTCTTAGAATCATAGAATATTAGAATTGTTAAGGTAGGAAATTACCTTTAAGACCATCAAGTCCAACCATCATGCTCACCATTAAACCACGTCCTCAAGTCATATATCTACACTTTTTTGAACACTTCCAGTGATGGTGACTCCAGCACTCCCCTGGGGAATCTGTTCCAATGCTTTAAAACTCCTTCTGTGAAAAAAAATTCTTAATGTCTAATCTAAAGCTCTGCTGGTGCAACTTGAGGACATTTCCTCTCATCCTGTCACTTGTTAACTGGGTGAGGGAAGAGACTCACAAGCATCTCACTACAACTCCTTTCAGATAGTTGTAGGGCATGATTAGGTCCCCCTTAAGCCCCCTTTTCTCCAGGCTAAACAACCCCATTTCCCTCAGCAACATCCCATAGCCCTTCCACCCCCACTCAGAGGAGGCTGTGGACCACAAGACCCCCAGAGTGTCCTTGGCCATAGAAAGAGAGAGCCCTTGTGCCTTTGGAGACCTCCTGGCATGTATGGGTTTCTGTAAACATTCAATAGGCAGGAGAGAGGGTAGATGATGGACAGAGAAGTATGGAAAAGCAGGAGACAGAAGGGTTAAAAATACACCTGGATTAAACTGATATATCTAAAATGACAATACAGGTTTATACAGGTGTGCTGTTAAGAGAATAGGTAAGTGTAAGGAAAAGTGAGTTATGTCCTTTTCCACCCATATCTGACGTCATGTTAGGTACTGAGGAGAAGGTTTTGGCAGCATCTGATTCTTAGCTCGTAGTGGCTGGTAGGAATGGGGATTGCTTCAGTTAGGATAAAAGGACCTGGAATTTTTAAAATGCCTTACTATAAGTGATGAAGGAAAAAAAAGAGAAAATCATGGCTAAACTAAGGGCTGATAATAAAATTAGTGGTGTTTTATGCTTGGTTTTCTGGTTACAGAGACACATCCCCAGCAACACCTTTGATAATCCAGAAACAGCGCAGCACTGCTGGAGGGACCGTGCCATCCTGCCCAACTCCAAATCAAGCAGAATAACACAAAAATCAGCCTGAAGTGCAATGTTTTAGCTCTGATGACTCTTCAGACCATTCATTTTTCAGCTTTCATTCAGCCACTGGCTCCTTTACCACATCACCCAGACGCCCCAAGAAGAGCGTGGCAAACACTGGTTGCACACAGCAGCAAAGCAGGCTCAGAGAAAGTGTTTGCAGCACCAAAGCTACAAACGTGCACCAAACATTACTCCTGTCTCTAGGAGGAACAACACTGGGAAGAAGGTTTGAGGAGCAATGGGAAGATGAACCCTTTACCCCTTGCAATCTTGTCCCTTCTGCTGTCAAAAAAGTAGTCTTAGACTCTATTTTTCCCCGTTTTAATGTCTGAGGTTGGTTGCTGGCAACCTGTCAAAGGCCAATAATGTTCCTTGCTCAGTCTGATCTTGACCACAGCTCTGTTTTGAGCCAGCAGAGGAGGTGGGGACATAATTAAACAGACCTGTCCTGTCCAAACTGCAGAAGAGAGTGTAGAAAACAGGAATCTGGCATCAGGCTGCATCTCTCTCACCATATGTGGGAGTTCACCTGGAGTTCACATCTGACTTTAACGTGGAGTTGGAGCTGATGCGTGGGCTCACATCCATCACATCCCTTGGCTGTAAGGAATTCAGCGGGGGAGCTTGTTTTGGTGGAGGAAGATCACAGGGATCTGCCAGCAGGAACTGAGCAGCAGCAAAGACTCCAGGCAGAGACAGGAAGGAGGAGGAGGAGTTTTAGGTAACACCATACACGTAGGTGTGAAACACATTGATTCTCCCAACCCCAAACTGTAATGCCTGTATTTCAGTTTTAACTCCCTGACTGTACTCAAACAAAAGACATGAGGAGAGACTTGTTGAAATATTTCTTTTTTTAGTAGGAGCTTATTTCTGTCTCTTGTGGTTTTGAGCTCTCCGAGTCACAGCAGCAGGATGGTTTTTTACAAACTACACAAGCACTAGCGAATGTACAGCAAGGACTGAGGCTAAGTTTATAATATACAGTGCAGGCAGGTTTGAGCTTGCTTTCACAAAGCTGGGTCGAACCATAAGAGAAGCCCCTTGGCCTCACTTGCACTGCCAGCTGGTTTACCCTCGTCTGGCCAATGCAAAGTGAATGGGGGCTGCACACCAGCAGTGCAACAAACTCCTTCCCTAAATGTCACGCAGTGCACCCCTTAAGATGTGTGCAGGGAGCACAGGACTCAAAACTGTCTCACATTCCCCCCTCACAATTTGAGTGGGTGACCTGAGCTGCTTTTCTCTACCACCACCCCCATGAGACAACAGGGTGAGCCTTTTTGCTGTAAAAGCACTCAGCGATACGAGGTTTGGCATCAATCTCTGCAAAGCTGGCTTTATTCAGCACTCGCCTGACAGCCCTGCAGAGCACTCTCTGTTATAGCAGGATGGCAAAACAAAGAAAGAAGCAGCAAGGAAAACCTGCAGCCTCCAACGTGTTCTTCATAGCTGTTTGTGTGCTCTGACTGTCTGGCCTGAAACGTGCATACAGGCTGTGTCCTAAGTGCCCTGATAAGATTGGGGCTCCAGAATGTGTTGTCCTGAGAACATTTGCTGCTGTTTATCTGCAAGCTGAAAAACTTTCCGAAGTCCCCCGGCCATCAGCCCCGACACCCTGGCTCAGAGCAGATGACAGGCAGAGGCGATACCCAACAGCTTTCGTGCCATGGGGTGATACCAAAGTGGCTGAGAACCCAAAAGCTCGGAGCAAGCTGTTGAGTCGGGTCTGCTGACACAGTGGTGGCTGTTGATACCCAGCACTGCTGCTCCTGTGGCATCCCGTGGGAAAGTGTGGGATCTGCCCCCTCCCCAGACCTGGGATGCTCCTCATCCTCCCGAAGCCTGTAGTCAGGAGGTGACAGCCCCATCATCCCTCCTCCTCTCTCCCAGGCTGTCAGATCCAACTTAGGGGTGAATTTATGCATCATCAGCTTATGAGTATATATAAATATATATATATAAAAATATGTATTTCTCCAGCACAGATGTGTTTAATGTGATGGATGTGGGAAAGGTGCCAGAGGCCTTCGGTGTGGGCACCTGCGTTTTTCAATGCGTAGGCACTTTGCAGTGCCAGTGGGTAAGGGCTGTTTTAAAGTTGAGGGGATTGACATCAAGCTGTGCCTGCTTTCCTTCGATGTGCGGGATGGGGAAAATGTGGAGAAACCTCCCAGTGTGGTGCTCACCGATGTGGTCCCAAGACTACCCTCCCACAACCTGCCCGTCTCCAGTTTGCTGACATTATCCCAATATATTAGATGTTTAAGTAATTTCTATAGAAAAATAGTTTCTGGATTTATTTTTCCATTTTCAGCCAAAAAAAACCCCAAACTACCAGGAGTAAAACTTAATCTTCTTACTGTATACACCCCTATAAATCTTCCCATACTCAGTGGTATGTTGTGGTGTTGTGTGGTTTAATGGCTTAATTAGTGAATGTTTATGAAGCACTTCTGATATGTTTGCACGAAAGATGCTGTAGAAGCACAAACTTACAATATTTTCATCACCCAATTAAGTTCAAGCAACATATAGGGAAAAGATTTATTTACATAACTTAAGAATTTTATAATTCTTCCAGAGCTTGCAAAAACTCAGGGAAGACACCAGCTGTTCCAGCTACCAACTGCTGACAGTCCTGGAGGTTTCTGGTAACCTGTCTCCTGTGGAAAGGGAAAGCATTTTCTCCAAGAAGTTGGTGTTTTTCAATCCTGCACAGTCTGCAGGGTGATGAAACATGTTTGGCACCAGGGCTTCCCCCTACGGTTTGAATTCCAGGTACCACTTGCACTAGAGAAACCCTGTGAAGACTCTGGAGTTAGGCACTATTTCTGGAAGTCCTCCTCATCAAACAAGCTAAAAATAACAATAAATGCCCCAAGATTTTTGCCAGAGGGGCAGCAACCAGGGCCCATCATGCCTAGGTCCCACTTTCACAGCTCTGGAGTAAAGGTCCAAACATGGAGGTATTTGCTTTCTTTTCATCCACGCCCCTGATGTCTGTGAGCAGCAGTGGCTTTAATCAGTGATTTACATGCTTTTTGTATCCAGAGCAAACACAGAGACATCGATTTCCTCTCACATGCATTGCTTTGTCCGTGTGTTTTGCAGTTTTGAAGTCTCTAATCCTCTTCCCAGCTGAGCTGGGAATCTGGTCTGTGCCACCTCCACACAGCCAATTCCAGACAGAGATGGGCAAAAAGCCTCTATTTTGGAGAAATACCTGCCCTGCAGAAAAGAAATCCTGGAGGTGAAACAGGTATTCCAACAAAATGTCAGCTCAATGGGTGGTCTTGAGCAGAAAAACAAACTCCTAGGCATTACTGGGAGAGATACCAATGTGCTGCTCCATAAATGTGTGCAGACGCTGAAAAGCTCTGGTAGAGAAATTTTTCAGCTTTCTGCAGCATTCTGTGAGAGCTCTGTGTTTCTCATGAAAGCCATGAAAAACACTGCTATGGGTTTTTTGTAAACTGAGTTTTATCTGTGCACCTGGGATCTGTTTTTCAGAGTTGTTATGGTACACAGTGAAATAATATTTTGAAGTAGGTGTTGTGAACTTTGGCCAATACATCAGGGGGTAGCTAATCCAAGATCCAATAACTTCCTGTCACCTTTGAGAACCAAGTTATGTAAGTCAAATTATAATTAATTAAATAACTACTTTCTTCCTGAACTTAGATTGTGTCGTTACTCGCCATCCTTGACATCGCAGCGACAAATGTGGGGTGAGTCTTCATCAGGTTCCCATCTCCCTCCTGCCCAAAAGATGCTGCTGAGTTGGTGCAGAGAAGGGTGACAGGCAGTATCAAAGGTATGAAACAGCTCTCATTTGGGGATGGATTTAATAGAGGGGACTCCTCTGCCTGTAGGGCAGATAAAGTGAAGGAGGATGTGATAGAGGGGTATAAAATGATGACTGGCCTGGAAAAAATGAATAGAGAAGGAAACTCTGGCTCCTCTGATCCAAGGACTAGGGAGGTGTCAAATAAACCAGCAAATGGCATGTAGGATAGAAATAAAATGAGATAATCTACACTGTCTGTGCACTACAGCTTTGGAGCTTGGACCACGGGATGCTCTAGATATTTTGGGTTTTTTTGGTGGTTTCAAAAAGTGACAGTGCAAAGCAATGGATGAAAGATCCTCCAAGGATTGCCATGCACAGAGGGTTTGCTGGAGTGTCACGTACCACTGCTCCTGTCTGCTCCCCCTGCTCTTGCTCACAGGTGACAGTGGGACACTGGGCAAGACCGAGCTCTGGCTTGGCACAGCACGGGTATTTTTGTGTTTCTGTAACGCGACATTAATTTGCCAAAAATGAGCAGTTTCCTGTCAGCATCTCCAGACAACAGCTCTGTTTTAACACATCAGGAGTGATCCCAAACACTCCTGATGTTCGGGAGTGAAATCTGCCTGTTCTGAGAAACCTACTCTGTGATGGTTCTCACCCAGACGTGTAATGGGCCTCCAGCACATGACCAAGCAATGTAATTTCCATGTTTTCTCCTCAAGGCTCTCTGCAAAGAGGTTTAGCCATGAAACCTGAGCAAAGGCAGGAGCTCAACACATTTTTTGCATCCTATTTCCTCACCTAAACACAAAAGCCTCTTCCTGCTTTTGATTTTGTGATTAAATCAAAGCTCATCATCATCATTGTTATGAGGACATTACAAAATCCTTATTGATGTGCTTCCTTATCCTGCACCTTCTAAAATAGCTCCCAAAACTTGGGGACACCATTCCCCTTCATGGTGGTCAGATAGCACTACCTTCTCTCTTTGCTCAGCTTTTTTGATGACAGTTCCATTTTGATGGACTCCTAAAATGTAGAACCATGGGAGGGACCCATAAGGATCACTAATTCCATTTCCCTGCTCCTTACAGGACTACCTAAAATTAACCCCATGACTAAGAGCACCAGTCTGTGAATTCTGGCAGGCCTGGTGCTGTGACCACTTCCCTGGGGAGCTGTTCCAGTGACTGACCACCCTCTGAGTGAAGAACCTTGTCCTAATGTCCAAACTGAACTTACCCTGGCACAGCTTCATTCCGTTTCCTTGTGTCCTATCACTGGCCGTGTGTCCCAGTTTGGACAAGACACCATGTGGCGGGTTCGCTCTGATCCTCCTCCCACCTAAGCCCATGTAAATTTGAAACATTCCCTCTGTCTTTGATCCAGGTTGCCAGCGTGAAGAATCTGGCTCTGAAGTCTGGACAGAGGATGTAGCCAAAAGTGCTGATAGAATTCCAAATCCAAAGTAATCCACAGGACTGTCTTAGTCTATTGGCTCACTAGAGACCTGATCATGTGCAGGTCCACGTGTTTTTTCAGCGTTAATGAATTTTGGAGAGATAAAATGCACTGCTTTTAGCATAGGCAAAATGCAACAACTAAAACTAATTCAGTCTCATTTACAATGCATTATTGCCGCATACAATCTATCCTGTCTCCTTCACTGGCTGTATTTTCACTTTTTCATAGAACAGGCCTTTCAAACATTGCAGTACCTTCATTACCTCTAATTCAGTATTGTTTCAGGCCCCTACATCCCTGTGTACACTGGGAGAGCACAGGGCTTGGATAGCAAAATAAATCTTTGAGTCTTGAAGCCGTTTTTTTATTTTATCATTATATTTGGAGATCATTTAGGGTTTCCCCTCAGCTGTGAAATTACAGCCTACACATTAGTAGTTATTTCGTCCCTCAAAACACCTTGTCACTGAATTATTTCATGCAGGAACTTTCTTATAACTTATCTCCTCCTCTGACTTTTTCACACTTAAAGGTCACAGTCCTCTGCCTCTGATATCACCAGCTCTCACTGCAGAAAGGGTAAGAGTCCCAACATGTGGCAGGAATTTGAGGAGGCGACAAAGCACTGCAGGAAAAAAATCTTTTTTTCTTTTTTTTTTTTAACAGATAATTTATGAGCTGTTAGAGAGGACAGAAAAAGAGGTAAAACGAAGGGGGGAAGAGCTTCTGGTTGGAGCCAGGCAGGACAGACATTGCCAACCAGAACTCACGGCTGCATACAGATGTGGTCCCCACCTCTCCCTTGCTCCCTGTATGGTCTTTGCTGCCCATCTCCCCTCTTTTGAGCAATATTACTCAAAAAAAAACCACCATCTGAGTGGCAACCACTCTCCTGCCTACCCAACAGCAAGAGGCTCTTGTAACAGGCCTTATAAATACAGCCACCAAAATGATCAGTGGAGTATCTGTACTTGCAGCAGGAGCCCAAAGCATGGGTGAAGTCAACATGAACTGAAGTCATCTTGAACTAAATTCACCCCAAAACAGCCCTGATGGGGTTTCAAACCTCTGATTTGGATTTTATTAGGATGCAAACCAGAGCAGAAAGATCTCTTGGACAAAAGAAACAAGGCTTGCTGGGTGAGACAAATGGAAGTAAAATAGGCTGGGGGTGGCTGTGGTTAATACTTGGGTTCCTGAAGGCCTTTCAGCTGCTCAGACCCTAGAGCCAGGTGAGCTCAGATACACCCACATGTCCTATTTCAAGGTCAACATCAACTACAAAACTCCCCGTGTCCAGATTTAGACTGGAATCCAAAACACATGAGGGACAAGTTAATTTTGCCTCTGATAAAAGGGGAGGGCTGGCCAGCAGATTTTGCTGTCGTTTCAGTAGCAAGTGGAAAGGAAAGGCAAGGACTATTCCCACAAGAGGCCTACACAGATTACACAATCCAGGTTTGCATTTGGCTTGAAATATGGTAAAGCTAAGTGAATTTCCTTTGGAAAAGCAGAAGCTTAACTGGGACAATCCACCGTTCTAACACACTTTTAAAGTAATGAAAACTGTTGTAGAGGCTCTGCAAAAAGCCAGAGCAGCAGGTTCTCCCAAACCAAACCATATTCCACCATGACACATTACACAAGGAGCCAGACAAGCAGGCAGTGATGGAACAATGGAGAAGAAGATGGAAGAGCATTTATAAATAAACAGGGATTTCTAAATACTAAATTGAGTCTTAATGTATTTGTGTTCTCTGCCAATATATTTACAAAAAAAAGGGATTAACAAGGAGTTTGATTCAAAGACTTCCAGCTACAGAGCTGATATTCAGGGGGACCTGTTCTTTGAGAAAAACATTTATGTGGGTAGTCTAAAAACTACTGAGGAATACCCGTCTCTTACACAGATGCTGACTGGTAAAATGTTTGCTTTTTTGCTTTCCACGATGAGCAGAGGCTGAGATCTGCACCACTGCTCTGAGGTTGATTCTGCCTCTGGAAGGACTGTTTAAATGCTGCTATTATGAAATGATACAGATGTGTTTGGCTTTGCTGTTGATTTCCAATAGGTCTATGTGAATAATTGACTTTTCTCTGTATTGCCAAAGGAGAAAATTTAGAGAAGGAAGTAGAATATTAAATAAGAAGCTAATTTTCCTATTTCTTCAAACTCAAACCTACACTGTGCTTTGTTTTGGTTTTATTTTCCTATCATGCACTGTTAGTCCACTGCAAATTCATTGGAAAAGTGAATGACTCTGCTAATAATTGTGCATTTTTTGAGGGGGAGTCACTTTGATGCACTACATCCAGTTCGTATCCAAACACTGGATGTAGGTTTTGGCTGGGGTGAAATTACTTCTCTTCACAGTAGCCCATACACTGCCATGCTTTGGATTCGTGATCAAAGCAGTGTTGGTAACACTGGGATGATTTTTAATTATTGATGAGCAGTGATCACATAGCATCATGGCTTTTCCTACTACTCCCACAGTGTCGCTGCTAGGGCTGCCCGGTTGCCCACAGCGATGGGTTAGCGGCCGTCCTGGGACCCGGGTGTGCCAGGTCCTGCCCTGCGGGGCAAAGCTCTCCAGCCGCAAGATGGTCTGCGTGCGAAGGCGGAGGCAAGGAGGAGGGGGGGCTCCGGTATGGTGTCCGAGAACGTTTACTGTCCTCGAGGGTTCCACAGACCAAAAAAGCCTTAGGAAAGGGGTTACATGGCTTTTTAAAGGGGAGTTGGACCAGGGGAGGTGACAATCTCAGGACCAATAGGGGAGGGAAAGGGGAGGAGCCATAGGTGGGGTGACATACAATCAACCAATAGGGGAAACCCGGAGAGGGGAGAAGTTCAAAGGAACCAACAGAGTACCGAGGGGAAAGGAACTTTCCAGAAGGGGGAGGAGAAAAGGGTGGTGTACATCAAAGATTGACAACTAAAGCAGGGCGTATACAATACTTAAAGGGAAGGAGGGATAAGAAACCAATTGACAATATAATAAACTGGAGC
Organism: Struthidea cinerea; assembly: GCA_013397865.1. Taxonomy (NCBI): domain Eukaryota; kingdom Metazoa; phylum Chordata; class Aves; order Passeriformes; family Corcoracidae; genus Struthidea; species Struthidea cinerea. Next base: position 779,924 of record VZTI01004420.1, read on the forward strand.
ACGCCAAATACGAGGGAGAAAGCGCACTGCAACACCACTGCCCCACCAGCAAGGCAACTGGGAGAAACTGGGAGGGGGCACAGCTGGGACAATTGACCCCAGCTGGCCATAAAGGGATTTCCCACACCATATGATGTCTTGCTCAGCAGTAAAAGCTGGGGAAGAAGGAGGAAGAGAGGACGTTCAGGGTGATGGTGTTTGTTTTCCCGTCACAATCACACATGATGGAGCCCTGCTTTCCTGGGGATGGCTGAACACCCTTCTTCCAGTGGAAACTAGTGGACGTGTTTCCTTTTTTGCTTTGGCTTTACCTGTTGAACTGCTTTTAATTCAACCCAAGGGTTTCTTCACTTGTACCTGTCTGAGTCTCTCCCCCATCCCACCGTGAGTGAGGAACTGTGTAGAGCTGAGCTGCCCACTGGGGTTGAACCATGACACTGGGCACTGTCATTTCTCCCACAGCACTCCTGGTTCTCCACAGCTCTGAAATAATTTGCCCATTACAAGCCACCTGAACACAGTCACTATCTCAGGTTGCTGTGGCAACTTCATTAATTTCAAGCTGAATTAAGCTGATTATGGCCCAGGATAGCATCCACCTTAACCAGCATTCCCACTGTTTGGCACAACTGTGACCTTCAAGCAAATTGTTGCTCTTCTCAGTGGGAGCACAAGCAGCCACCCACGAGCCTCACAAGATGAGAGTGTCCTATCTTCATCACATTACAGAAAAGTTCAATCTTGACTCCTTCCCTGCATGATCTGAACCATCAGCATTACTGTATTATCTAGAAGCATGAAATGCTCATGCATCACGGTGGATTTGGTCTTTCTATACCATTTTTATTCATTCCTGTCCCTCATCTCTACCTGACAGATTCTGTCCCAGGTAGGATTCTGCCGCACAAACACCTCCTGTGCAGGAACAATGTTGGGTATTTTCTTTATTTTTTTTCTCCCCCAAAGTCAATTCTTATTGTGCTTGCAAAGTAAAATTAACAATCTCAACCCAAATTTTAACAAGTTGAAGCCAAATACTTTGCAGTAAGAATTTCTAGTTTAAGTGTAGAAGCCTGGGGAGCAAGGAGTGAATGCACTACCATGTCTCAAACTCTGAAAGCTGGAGAAGGGGCCTGTGTGGAGATAGGCCAGCATTTCCCTTAGGACCAACTTCCCATTGCTGGTCCATGGAGACCACACAACACGGAACAACACAAGCACAGGAAAGGGATCAAGGAGTGGGAAAGACAAGTGGAGGGGCATTAAGGCCATCAAAGACCCTCAAAGCTCTCTGACCCATTTCCAGAAGGATCTAGGGGAATGGACTGCATTTGCATTTGCATTTGCATTTGCATTTGCATGAGAAGTGACAAACCTAATCCCAGAGCAGGAAAAACTTACCTGTGAAAAGGTACCCCCACAAAACTTGGGCAGTGCCCCCAGGACCCTGGACACCCTGTTGGCTGGATCAGCGCTGGAACCAGGACTTGTGATCTCCTTTCGTCTCCTACCTGATCTCCCTCTTTCTTCCCTCTTTTCTTTTATACTTTTATTCCTCTTATAATTAGAGGGTAGAGGCCAAACTTACCCATTTCCATGCCGAGTGTGTAGTTTGCCAATAAAACTCTGCGAGCTTTGTTTTGGGACCGTTTTGGCTTCTGCCATTCTTTTTCCACCACAAGCATCTCCCAGTCCTCAGTCTTCCCTTCCACACAGGAATGGGACACAAGAGTAAGGAGAAACTTAGTAAATATTGCAGATATTTAGGTAGTTCATGAAGCCCTAAATGAGCACACCTGGAATGTGTTCAGTGAATATCTATCCACAATTACGAAGGCAAGGTTCATAAAAGAACTGACTCATTTTTGTGGATATGTGCTTTTTAACAAACCACTCAAACTGCAGTTTCAAAAATACCAGATATCAGTTTGTTCCATTATATTACGACATCATCACCGTTACACTTGTGCTGTGTTTGGCTGCTGCTGTTATTAAGTCCTCTGATGTTTGTGCAAGGAAAAAAATCACTGCACTTCAGATTATTTAACACCTAAATGAAATGGAGCTTGTTCATCCCACGGAGTTGCTAGGCAGCCATGGCAGAGCAGAGAGCAAGGACGAATAAACAGCTCAAAGGAACAGGAGCTGCAGCAGGGTAGACCCTACTCCTACAAGCGTGTGCAAACCACACGTTTTGCGAGCAGAAAATTGTGCAGTTAGGTGAGGAATAAGGCAAACTTCTTATGAAGCTGAAACTTTTCAGCATTTTTTTCCCTTTCAGAAATTTCAGACGGGAACAAGTCAGCACTCAAGTTCCCTCCCACTCTCCCCTATGGAGCAGAGACGCAAGGGATTGGCTCCTTTTCTATGATAGGACACTCTCCAAAAGAAAAATTCAGCCTGGGAATTTCAGAAACTTCAGAGCAGTTCAGGTTTTTCATTTTACAAAGAGCACCATACTGGTAATTATCAGTTAAATGGGGAAAAAAATGTTAAATATTTCACACTGGCATAAGTTTTCCAGAGGCTCAAGAGGAGACTGTCTCCACTGTCAGAAGAAATCTGGGTTTATCAATATGCCAGCCTGATATTATGACACCTGTTTTTTGGCAAAACTGACCATACAAGTCCTGATTTCACTCCAAAAATTGCCAGTTGCTAAGACAGCCTTCCACAGCTCCCTCTGACATACTTCATGTTGATGCATCAGCGACAAGGTAGAGGTTATAGTGATGAAGGAGTGGGGATCATGGAGAGTGGTGCACCCCTCTCCTGGGAAGAGGAGACTTTCCCTGCTGGGAAATTGGCACTGGGCCCTCTGGGTCTGGCTTGTGAACATCCTTTGGTGGAGCACCGTGGGCTTTATGAAGCTGGATATATCCGGAGCTGTTCTTCAGCTGCACAGTGACTATAATAAAGTTCAGAAAGAGATGTATGTCAGAAAATGTAGCAACCAGTCACTTCGTATTTTTTTGCTTTCAAATGCAAAATAGCTGTTTTGAGTAGAGTCTGACAAGACTGAAATTTTGTCACAAATTTACAAGTTTTTGACTTGAAAAGAATAGTTCGTATTTATTAAAAAATCTTTCAAGAAACTTAGTTTTCTGGATATAAACAACATTCATGAACCACCTTAACAACATGTCATTTTGTTCTGGAGCACCTACACGAAGTGCTTTTCATCTATTTGAAGATGAAAGAACACATTTATTAAAACAAACCAAAAAATGGTTGAGTAATTACTTTTGAAGTGGGGGTGGGAAAAAGGTATGTAAAGATGTGCCAGGTTTCACATGCAGCCGGTGGGTTTGTTTGTCTAAGTGAGAATGTCTGGGTCTGGTGGGGGCACCAGCTGGTACGGCCAGCGAGGAGCAAAACACTTCATGGTCTCCACAGTCTGGCTCCAACCAGGGCAGAAAAACAGTGCTAGAGGTGCCTGTGTCTCTGTAGTGACTTCAGTGGGAGTTTAGGGTGAGCAGCATTTCTGCAGGTGCCTGCATGGTAGACTCCTTAATTGAAATGAGATGAATCCCCTCCAAAAGGCGTTTACGGGAGGCAGAGAGGCTGCACTGCTCTGGGATCAGCTTTTAAAGGGAGTGGTTGGAAGATGAGCTCTGTCACTGCACCAGGGATTTCTGCCTGCTGTATGACCCCTTACAGAGCTGCTTTATGCATCAGATATTTGGGAGATCTGAGCCTATCCAGCTCTGCCATATAAGGGATTTCACGGAGCGTGTCTCCATCGTGCCTGTTGGGTATTATCTGTATAACCCCTTTGGGCTGGATTATCTCCTTTACTGAAATCTGTTCCATATAAGGGGCTGGGAAAGGGCTGTGCTTCTCCATCTGCTCGTGCCTTGGAGTGGCGAAAGGACTGTGTGCCTGCAAGGACTTGGCTGCAGCCCCAAACCTCCCCATGCCAAGAGGGCTGGAGCAGTTGGCATGGGAGCTTGTTCTCTCTGCGATTTGCCACCCTCCAGACCTTCCCCATGGAAGTTCTTCAGAAGTTGGGTAGTTTGGTTAGATAATGGTCTTTAGTGCCAGGTAGGTGAGGCCCAAATGCTGGTGCAGGGTGTGGAATCAGCTCTCAAACATGTCATTCCTGGGAGAAGTCAACACCCAAACCTTGTGCCAGCATCCAGGAAAGTGTGGTCGGTTTTGTAGCCATGGAACTGCTATGATTCATTTTATTTGCGGCAAATGCACTGTCTAACATCCTTCATAAGTACTAAGATCCAGTAGCTGTAGGTAAGATTGATGTACCACAGCAAAGGAGAGTCTTTGAGAAGCAAAAAGCTTTTCCACCAATTCCTGGGATGCATAATGATAAGTTCATGGCACAAAACAACCCATGGTCAAATGAACTTTCGCATCCTCCCATGAGTATGTGGCCTGTTTTGTATATGAGTGATTCCTTATAGAATTTTACTCCCATAAAAGCTTTTCTTTCCTCATTTTGTACATGTGCCAAATGGCGAGGAAAGCCAGAGGCAATTAAAACAAATATGGCTTGAATTACAGGCCTGTTCCCACAAGACCATGGGGTAAGTAAATGGGTTAAGATGTGCAACAAGGAAAAATAGATGCTGTAGAGACGCCACTTTCTCAGAATTGGCGTTGGCTCTGGCTTTCTTGTGCTCACCCCTCTCCCTGTGAGCCAGGGTCTCTCCAGCACCATTCCACGCAAAGTGGATGAAAAGGGCTGCACCTCCATTCAGTGCCTGGTCCCCACCATCCTGCAGTGTGGAGCCATGTCTGCTAAAAGGCCAAGTTTTACCTCCCCAGCCCAAATTCCAGCACCTAATTCTAACATGTTTTTTCTGTGGGTGAAAGCAAGTAAAGAGCTTCATGCTTCCAAAGCAAAGAACATCAAAATACTGAAGGATGGGGGAAAATGAAAAAGGTTCTCTGTCTTAGACCTCTGCTGTCACATCAGATCAGGGAAGGCAGAAAAGGGCAGAATATTTATTATTTCAATAGTGCGTTTCCTCTGGTGAACTCTTGGTAGTGTCACCTTCTTCACTGTGATAAAATAAAAGGATTGGGATTTGGGGAACTACTGTATCCTTCACTAGCACTGAGGACGGCATGGTCCAAGTGCAAGCTCAGTCACGTTCAAAGGGACACCTTCAAGGTGTACCAAATCTTTCCATTCATTTTGACACAGATTTGAGAAGGAAATTGAAGAAATGCTGTATGCAGAGTGACCCCAATGCAAGTGTTGATCAGGAAAGTATTAATGTATGTGGTCTGGCCTCTAGAGTAGGGCACAACTCTCCCTCAAAAGGTCCAGGAGAGAGAAATCATCTGGACATCACTGTGGTGCCTCTCCATCGAATGACAAATTTCTGTTCCACACAATCTCAGTTCTTTCCACTGTGGTGACTAATAGGTTAAACCTGGTACTCAGCCCTTTTCCATGAAATTCTGGGCTAATCTTTGCTTTTGCATTACATTTCTGGTAATTGGGATGGACATGGACAGATCTTGACACCACCATGGGTTTGAGTCACAGGAACATCCTTAATCACCAGGGAAAATGATGCCCCAGCAGAAAGCTTGAAACAAAGTCACACTTGAATATCTTCAGATTGTTTAATGTCCTCAAAAGCTGGGGCTTGGTCCACACCCCTTATGCTGATTGCTCTGGCATAGAACCATTTGAATGGATAACTGGAAATTCCCCTCTGGCTTTTGGCCAAAACTCTCCACAGGAAATTTTTGTTTAGCTGACATTTCTTTTTTTTTTTTTTTAATGGCTTTGAAAACATGATTTTGAAAACTAGGAAATATTGTGCCTTTGCAAAGATGTCCACACTTCCCTGAGCTGGGGGAGATTAGGAGAAAGAGAAATCTTTCTTGTTTTGCTGTCAAGGAAAATTAACCAGACAGCCTAATTTGAAAATTCCATCTAAAATGATGCTGTTTTAACAACTTTTGCCATTTTTTCCTTAAGAAAATGTTTATTAGAATTTTGCCTTCATTGTCATATCCCCGTGTTCCATAGAGGAATGAGTCTCTGGGTAGGACATGTTGAGAAACCTGCTGCAAGGCAGAGGGGAGAGGTAGCAGGAGGAACAAGGTGACTTTTATTTTTTTGTTCTGCATTTTACACTGCAGGAAAGAGCATCCCAGACTTTAATCACAACCTCCACGTTGGGTCAAAGTGAAAAAGTGACCTTATAAACAGTGCAGCTTGCGGTTGCAAGGCCTCAGTTCAGGGCTTTTTACCTTTTATGTTTCCGTTGCACTCCCACTTAACACTCTTCCTTCTGCAGGTGAACCTTCCATGCACGCTTTTGACCCAGTGTTTGCTGGTGTCAAATACCTACAAAGCAAGATCTGCCAAGGCTGTTGTAGGTGACACCCTGCAAAGATCCAGCTGAATTCTTCAGTCTTGTGACCAGTGACTCGAGGAAATGACCGAAAGCTGAGGCAGGGAGGTTTAGGTTAAATGTCAAGAAAAATTTTTCACCCAGAGGGTGATTGGGAACTGGAACCCAGGGCAGTGGTCTCAGCACCAAGCCTGACAGAGTCCAAGAAGAATTTGGACAATGCTCTCAGGGACATGGTGGGATTTTTGGGGTGTCCTGTGCAGGGCAAGGAGCTGGACTCCATGATCCTGATGGATCCCTTCCAGCTCAGCATATTCTGTGAACAGAGAAGGAAGGAGGGAACATGTGAGTATCTGACTTAGAGCTGTTTCAAACTTTAGCACAGACCACAAATTTGGACAGCTAGGAAGGGGTGAATGGGGTCAAAAACCAGTGAGAGCTATCGCTTAAATAGACAAATAAATATAACAGCACTACTGACCTGGTTTTCCTTGCCAGATCTCATTGCTCATTGAAAACAGCAAGTAATGTTAAGTATTTATGATACATCAATTTATGAGCCTTTCTCCACCCAGGCTGCTGTGCCAGAGATGTTTTTAAAACTTTTGCTTACAGGGGAAATTTGTCCTAAAAGGGAATTTGTGAGCTGGTCAACAGATGCTCTAGGTCTGACCCTCCATAAATTGGTTGCAGTATTATTGCAGGTATAAACAGCAATAATGCAATTTCTCTTAACCCAGTGCAAAAAATAGTGCAATATTTTTCTGGTCTAAGAGGTCAGACTGTCCTCACCTGGCTCCCTGCTTTGGCAAAATGGTCTGGCTTAGCCCCGTACCAAACATGAGTGATGCATCAAGTTGTTCCAGGCTGCCCCTTAGGGACCCACCTCATCTCAACACTGGCCCTACACACTCTTCTTCCAGTCCAGCAAGAGGAAAGGAATAATCCCCCAGGAGCACAGGTCTGTCCAGGGCATAAACAGTGTGAACTTGTTGTCAATACAGCCCTGTATGATCTGGGGGGAAAAAAACTTTTGCACGTGGCAATTCCTGTTCCTGTGATTAATGCTCTTATTTTACCATATCTGCCCTTTTTAATGATCATGTTATACTGAGCCCCACCGTTCTGCTGTAATCAGTCTCTAGGTCAGTTGTGGGTCATGTGTGGGGCAACACAGTCTCTCCTGAGCCTCAGCCATGCCTCCTACAACAGGAATAAAACTGGGGAGGAAGGGCACCAACTAGAATTGTCATTATCATGACTGAATGAGCAGGCATAGCCTTCTGAAGTAGGTGGAAAACATTGATTTTTACCTGATTTATTGCTATTTATGCACATGCTTATCCTGTCTCCCAGAAATGGATACCAAGGCTTCTGCTGATCTACTCATGTGAGTTAAGTACTTCAGAATGTGCAGGCTTTGGGCCTAAATCCGTAAGAGCAAAGCATCTTGCTGCATGCCTTGAATTTGTCTAGACCAGAAACCTTTATTTCATCTTGGAACTTCGCAGACCTTCTGCCTGTGCTTTCATAAGAGGATGACCTTAGGCCCCCGACATATTCTGCTGAAATATGATTTAAAGTTCTGGCAGAAAGGCAAAACTACTTCTTTTTCTTTTTTTTTCCCCAAAAAATCACAATAAACAAACATAAGCTGCTGCCTTTCTCTGGCTCTTTACTTCTTCTAGTAGATGGATTCCTCAGTCAGACAGGTAAGACACAATTGAATTTGTGAGCCTAATGCATATCAGTTCATGCACCCTAGACTAGCTCCCAAAAGTGCACATCGCACCATCTGTCGTGAATAGGTGGAGGGCAAACAGCAAAAGAAAATCTGCCTTGCAACACGGAAGAAAATCGTTAGCACTGGAAAGGGTGCTGTTACCTGAAAGAAAGGCAACGTGTGCCTCAGGGAATGAGAGCTCATTAGAGTGCTTGTCTCTGTTTCCTTTGTTGTTAACCTTCGTGGGTAAACATAAGCCCAAATGTTCATTTAAAGGATTTTAATGCTCAGTCACACGTAATTTTCAAGCACTTCCTAGATGTCTGTTCTTGCCACAAGCTGGTTTTTTTCTCTCCTTCACAGCATTTGGGCTTTCCCTCCATATTGCTCCACATCTCAGCCTGTGGAACTCTGTAACAGCCTCTCTATGAAAATGCTTCCTTTTCTCAGTCCACCCCCTCACAAAGCATCACCAGAAGCCATCAGCTTCCTCCCAGAGCTGCTCTTCATCGTGGTGCAGTGCAAGGAACAGGCCAGGCTTTACCAAGCAGGTTTCAAAACAATCTGTGCGACCAAGGGTCCAAATTACATCAGTCAGGCATTTGTTAAACATCACCACATTCCCCGGTGCTTCCCCTAATTCCAGGCTGACTGAAACACTTGTGTGAACGGGCTGTGCCTTCAGTGAGGTTTGGACTATGGTCCTTCCACACGATACAGGGGTGCTGCCATGCCAAAATCCCCGTTTTATTTCAACTCATCAGCCTAGAGGAGAACAGCATCCCCTTTTCATTTAAATGATTCAATTACAAACATCTCCAGTGCTCGCTCTGTAATGAATTCCTTGATCAGAAATACTCGAGACATTGCTAGTCCTGGGTATAATTGAATCTTTGTTCTACGACTTGAACCTGCTATCAATACTTATTGAAGAACTGAACACACACTTGTCCACTGAGTGCTTAAGAGTGACTCAGGTTATTATGTTGTGGTTGATTTACAACAAAACCATCTGAATTATGAACTGCGTGAGGAAGAGCTAATTGAATTTGAAACATTAAGGCTGATGGTGCTTCAGACTGTGATTAATACCAAGTCAAAAGTCTTCCCCAGGGATGTTGGCATCAAGAGATGTTCAACAGCTCCACAGGCAAGTTTTATAGTGGGAGAAGATTTTTACTGGCGAAACGGGATTTATCCTTTTAGAGGTGGATAATCCACAACTTAAACCAGTATGAGCTGCAAAAAATCACAATGGGAAGATTGTTGAATGGCTAGAGAATTAAGAAAAACAATAAAATCCTGCATCAGACTCATTTTCTTCCATTACATTTTAGCTCTCAAATTTATGGAGGCAGTTGTAACCAGGTGCCTACCAGCAGCTTAAACTTGAAGATTTGGATGCCAAGAGCAAGTTTGCTGCTATTGCTACTGCTCAGCAGACACTAAACTCTCAAAGTACCTTATTAATTGAACCCAAAAAGTAGTTGGTGGAGAGGGATAAGTTCCTCCAGAGTCTGATTCATCCCACTTATCTGAGATATCTAATTTAAGAGCGGATGAATTGTCCTTTGTGAGGCACCTATGTCTCATCAGAGACTGCAAATGGACCTTTTCGCACCTAAGCTTGCGAGAAGTTATATTAAAGGAAATACCACCTGGAATGACCAACTGAGACAGGAGATAACCTCTTGTTCAGTTTGTGTGACCAGCCTTTGCTCCTGTTTTCCCTGCCGAACACATAAATCTTCCTCCCAGTGATAAGACCTGGGGGTATATTGTCTGGTCTACCAATGCAGAGTACAGAAAAAATACAGAGGCACATGACAGGCAAGATTAATAACCTTCAACTTCAGGCATTTGCCATTCAGGTTCCTGCACCTCGTCAGGCTTAAGCTCTTGTTGCAGTCAGTGTGCAGAGAAACACTCAACTTCGGGGACATGATTCATCTGACCAGCTTTAGAGGACAAGGTGGATTTTACTTCCAAACCCATGCTCCCCTCCAACTCCCAAACTCCATGGTCTATAAGAAAAACAAATAAATAATTCATAAATGGGTGTTTTCAGCAGTTTAAGTTGTTTAATCGCATGAGAACTAATTTTACAGTCATTGCAGCTGGTGACTGGGATAGACCCAGATCACAGGCCAGAGCAGGAAAATTTTAAGTAGCTGCTCTATGAGCAAGAGAGCTATTGATATGACCAGGATGAGGAACCATCAGTGTTTGAATTAGACTAGTGCACTTGATGTCACATATTTATTTTTGAGGTCCAGTACGTACCTTCTGAAAACATCTTCATGAGGTTTCTTCCCTCAGTGCACTTTAGTCCCTCCTCAAACAAGATAAGATACTTTCTTGTTGTAAAATAAGAAATAATTGTAAAATAAGATACTTTCTTTCACTCATTTATTCTGTGTCTGTTACTCCAAAAACAAGACAGCCTTTAGGGGAAGGGAAGCTTTTGCTCTGATTCTGGCTCCCAGAAGTCCTACACTCAGGAAAGATAAATTTTCAAGGTTTCTTTCAGCTCTGTTTTTTTATGAATAGCTGATTTTTACTTTCTATGTAAAGGCACATTTGTCATTCACTTATCGCACACAGTTGTCAAGATTACAAGGTCTGTTCCTACTGCTTTTGGTGTTAGTAAAAATAATTCCTAACTCCAGAAGAGTCATTGTTATTTGTGGGCAGCTTTAAAGGATATGTTTGTATTTCTTGCTGAATTAAAAGCTGCAGACGTGGAAGCACAGCAAAATTTGAGTCCTTAGCCAATCCTACTTCTGCAAATACATAAACCAGATGTTCTTGTGATTTCTAAGCTGACATATATTCACTTCAGTGGAGTTAAAGGGATTTCCTGGGTGGATAAGGATTTAAGCCATTAACCCTGGTCATTCCCTCCTCCCAGCTTCCCAAAGTATCAGTTGTCCTCAGTGCCTGTCTCCTTGGACCCCTCTGTGTGGCACCCTCTTCACCTCTGATTAGCTTTTCCAGTTAGACATTTTGGTGACTCTTACTGCAATACTTGTGCAGATGGCAAAATATATAACAAATGTTTTATTCTCCAAGAACCCCATCATAAGAGCATCATCATGGGCCTGGGGAGGGGTTTGCCATGCAGTGCTTCTGCCTTGCCTGGCTGTTAAAAACAAATTCTGAGCTTGCTGTACGTGGGACGACAGATGCCTTTTCTTTTCAAATACCAATATTACATTCCTGACTCAGGGTCCCCTTCGACTGTGAACTGATGCAGAGGAATGTGCCTGTGTCTGCAGCCTCCATCACCATGAAAAGCAGGATTTCTCTCACTCTCTTATTAATCAGATTGTGATATTGGCATTAAAATTTGGTGATGGCATAACATTAACCATTTCATGTGTGATCCCACCAATGAATAGAAAAAAGTTCAGACTGAGAAACAAGTTCAGGACACAGAAATTTTGTGTCTGCTGCAAGAAAGAAAATATAGAAGAGTAGATCCAGGTGAGGGGGAGAAATGAGAACAAAGACAAGGGAGAATAAAAAAGGCAAGAAAATGCAGTATTCTCAAATGGATTAACACTAAAACATTGAGCTCATGCCTCATCACACATTTTCTGGTGAAGGTCACACTCTCCCACTGCTACAAACCACTGGACAAAGTGGTGATCATTCTGTCTGCACTGTGGGATGAAGAAACCTTCCTTTCGCCTTGGCCTCCAGGATGTTAAATATAAAGTCTGATCTTTCTCCACAGTCTCACTTGGTGCTTCTTGACCAGACAATGATAGAAATAGTTTTCATTAATTTCCTAGACTAAACCACATCTATACTCCTTGGGTACTCCTGCAAATTCAACTTCCCCCTCTCCCTCCAGGTTTCAAGTTCCTGTCTAAATCAACTGCACAAATGGAGTTTTCTCTCTGCCCATGAGCAGCTGAGCCAGGCTCTGCAATGAGGCTGACAGGAGAGTAGACCTCTATTAAGAAAGGTGGCAGCAAAGAACAACAGAGTGATTAAATGCAAAATTGAAATCATGATGGAAATTGGGGCACTGAAAAGAAATTTTAATTAAGTAAGCAACTGCAAATCAAACAAATGTATTCATTATTTAATCAACTAGTGAGTGCAGAAATCGCAACTAATCAGGAAAGTCTCGGGGAGCAGATAAAGAAACAAATCAAGAAACCAATTTAAAAGCCATAAGAAAATAGCACACATCCTCCCTACAAAAGACTGTTTGTCTGAGAAACAGAAGGGAAGCTTCTTTTTTTCCCCCAAACATCATATTTCTTATCTTGGTAGGGCTCTATTTTTTTTTTTTTTTTTGCTGGTATTTGGGTTGCTATTTTCTTGCATAGTTGCTTTTCATCTGTTCCATCACAGAAAGATTGACTGTAAAGTGATGTATTTCTTCGCCTACTTCCACCCATTTTTCACCCGCTGCACAGACCCCTGGAGGTATCACTACAAATGAGTTTTCACAAAGGTAGATAAAACACTGGGTGCCCCGAGCTACTGCTCAGCTCCATGTAAGAAGTGGGACACTGGCAGTGCAGAGCCCACAGGAGAGGTGGCTGGGCTGTTTCACACACATGAGCACGGCCCGCAGAGGAATACGATGTACTATTAACCAGAGCTTTGCCAAAAATCTGCCAGCTTGCCACTGCTTAAGGGAAAGAAGGGATGCTGAGCACCTCATCTGTATGGTCCGGAGGAGGGACATGAAGGTGGTCAGAGGACTGGAGCACTCTCCTATGAGGAACGGCTTGAGAGAGCTGAGGTTGTTCATCCTGGAGAAGAGAAGGCTCTGGGGAGACCTTAAAGCCCTTTCCAGTGCCTAAAGAGGCTACAAGAGAGCTGGAGAGGGACTTTGGACAAGGGCAGGGAGTGATGGGACAAGGGAATGGCTTTAAAGTGAAAGAGGGGAGATTTAGATGAGATATTAGGAAAAAATTCTTTACAATGAGGGTGGTGAGGCCCTGGTACAGGTTGCCCAGAGAAGCTGTGGCTGCCCCATCCCTGGAAGTGTCCAAGGCCAGGTTGGACGGGGCTTGGAGCAACCTGGGATAGTGGGAGGTGTCCCTGCCTATGGCAGGGGGTTGGAATGAGATGATCTGTAAGGTCCCTTCCAACCCAAACCATTCTATGATTCAGACCTGCATAAGTCTGTGCCCCTGGGTATGTTTCCACCCTGAATTTTTTCTGCCTGACCCATGTGAGTACCAGAGCAGGTATCCATCGTTCACTTCAGTGAACTCCTTGCCAAGTCAGCAAACAGCTCAGCATGAGCACGGAGAGCCCTTCCAAGCCTCAGAGCTACATCAGGGTAACCAAATGAGTCACAAGCAGCCATGTAATTACTTTTCCAGGCTTCCTTACATAAGAATGTGGATCTGTGTACAAAAGCATGAATCCAGAGAGAATTTGCCATCATACCTTGTGAGTGTAGACATGTTTGCACTCAAAGCAGTTGGATAGGGGCAGGAGATAAGTTAAGGAATAGTACAAACAAGTCATTTACTGCACTGTCTTGTAAGTATAGCCTGTCTACAGTCTAATAAAAATCACATATTTAATTAGTGGCTTCATTCAGCATTGTGTGAACAGTGATTCACTGTGCCAAGCCAGAGGAAATGGGTAAAAAATAGACCTCCCTGCATGAGGTATGTGAGAAAAAAAAAAAAAGCTCTATTTTATTCAAAGAGTAAAAATCAGCTGCTTAACAATTATACATGAGAAAACATGGTGGGGCTTTTGAAACACAAGTGTAGCAACCTCTAATATAGAATTATTGGAAATTGAGTCCATCTTTGCACCAAACGGAAAGGAGTCTGATTTTATACCCAGACTCAGGGACTGGGACACCAGGTATCTGGTTTCTTACCCTTTCTCTGTGACTGGAGCACAGCACAAACACTTTTTGTATTTCTGCTTGTCTGCATTATTTTCTTGCTCCTACTCTCAAAAGGGCCGAGCACTTCACTCTCGTAGCATTTTTCCCCTCATCACACCTCTCACACATCACACTTTGCAGATGAAAGTGCACATCCCTTCCTCTGCACTGAATTCCCAATGCCCTGAACGCTGCTTGGGGCTCCAAGGTGAAAGCCCCTTGTTCTGCAGGGATAGGGCTCAGGAGGCTCTCAAGCTCAGAGCTGCTGATGTCTTTTGAAATTAACATTTTCAGGTACTTAAAGGTCTGACAATAACACTTCCCAACATGCCCGTCTTGGGAGAACCAAATATCCCAGAACATTGCTCATTCCTCAAGCTGATCATATGGCAAAATTAGGAGATATCAGGTGCAGGTTGGGCTGCAGATGTGCTTGGAAGATGCTTGCAGAATCAGACTTTGCTCTCTCCAGCATTTAACAGTTCCTCACTCTCCTCCTGAAGATCTATAGCTGAGGAAGGCTATTTATTTATGGAAGACTAAATTTGGTTCTGATTCCAACAGTAGAAGTTGAATCTCCTGTGGTGAAGGGGTCAGAACTAAATGGTCTTTAAGGTCCCTTCTAACCCAAACCATTAATGATTCTATGAGAACCAATTTCCTGGGCTCTGTGGCCACGGAATCACAGGGCACGCTGAAGGGGTGATGTGTGCTTCATTCCCTGATGTTGATGCAATGTTGGTCTTTGAAATAATTAAATTATAATTGGGCTGGGCTGGGAGAAAAGGGGATGTGTGATTCTATAGGTTCATGATTAGGGTGCTCCCCTAGGACAAAGGGTAGCTGACTTCCAGTCCACTTAATATCTTACTGCTTCTTAAAGAAAAAGCTTTGCTTTTGTCCAGCTTTGCTGTCGGTTTGGTGCCCAGCATGGGAGAGCAGAAGCATTGCAAGCCCAAATGGATGCCAACCCCTCCTGTCTCTGGAGGGGCCATGCAAGCATCTGCTCATCAGGAGCTCGTGGACAGTCCTAGGGAAGTCCAGCTCAAATTTCACAGGGGTTTTTTTTTGCATAATCAGAGTTGATTTGTCTTGCACTGCAGAAATCACAACAGAAAAGCAATTTTATATGGGTGTCACACTGCTGCCTAGTGCTGCTCAGAGCAGTCTCAGCACACAGGATGTATTCCAGTGTCCCAGTTCAAGCATTATTCCAATTTTATGGTCAGGATAGAGCATCCCTGTGCCCTGCAAGCTGCGACTGCCCCCACAGCCCAAGGTTTGCACACGTGCTCTGGTGCTGCTTCACCACCACCAGCCAGCATCCCAGAGCATCTCCTGCTCCCTCTTAACCACATTATCGGGAGGTAATGACGTTGTTCGGATTGAAAGGAAGCAGCAAATTGGATTGTGACCCCCTGGCAGGATGGGTGTGATGGGTGTGCTGTCAGCCAGCACACACACACGGCCCCACGCACATGCCCACCAAGTGACCTGTCCTCGCACACGCACCAGCGCTGGGCTCTGCAAACACCGTCCCTATTAATCAGGCAGAGATCAGAAACGAGCCTCTTAGTCTACTACGGGAGGTAATGCCATTGGGGGCTAAAAATAAATCTATCAGCTGGAAACCGGGTGAATAAGACCGGTTTTAAGGTGGGTGAGGTAATTTTTAGGTTACATCATGCAGCCATGTTGCATCCCTTTTGATATACTATGAGAGCATATAGCAATTTCAGCTCTGCTCCAAGACCATATTTGTGTGAACAATCTCAGGAAAGAGGATAGAAATCTTTCTATGCCCAGAAAGCTGCTTTATGAACTTCTCCATCCTACAGCAAAGGAAGCATTATTATCCCCAGAAAATCCATCTCCCCAACATCCCTGCTTATGTGTGGAGCTGGAGGTCAGAATTGTGCTTGCTGGAGGGAAATGCCGGTCAGCACACATCTAATTATGCTCCTGTCTTCCAGATCCCACACAGCAGTTCCTGATAAAAGAATAGACAGGAAAAGTGGAATCAGTTGCAGTCTGGTTTATGATTTTACATTATTAAGCCGTTGGGGACTGCCAGACAAGCTGAGAGCTTAGTGAACTGAACTCTGTAAGACCTGCTAAATACTCAGGAGGCACTATGCAAACCCACAAAACAGGAGCATTAATCATCAGATAGACTTGTCAGGATACTCAATACATGAGTGACAGATGAGAATGGAGTGGAAAAGAGAAGAGGCAAGGCCAAAAAATAAGAATTAGGAGCTTTCCACAAACCCCTCCCCAAAATGTCACAGTTCTTCAGAACTTTTCTCCATTTTCTTTTTTTTTTTTTTTGAGCAAACCTTTGTTTTTCATTTCATCCGTGCTTTAGCACTGATTTCACTGGAATTACTCCGGATTTACTGAGGTCTAGCTGCACGGCATTGGCTCTTTATAATAATGTGCCTCATTAGTAGCTACTTACAGTGTAACTGAATTATAGCACATCCAGTTCTGGGCAGTTGCTGGAAAATGGGGCACTGACGTGACACCTAATAAAGGACTTGTTAGTGCCTTCTGGGAGTTACAGTGTTGTATTATTTACGAAGTGCCATTGCGTTTTAAAGACAGAAGACCAGATGTTAAAATCTGTTTTATTTACACACTGTCACCAAGGATTAAATCTATTGTCTTGGCTGAGAATATCCCAATCT
Source organism: Struthidea cinerea (assembly GCA_013397865.1). NCBI lineage: Eukaryota > Metazoa > Chordata > Aves > Passeriformes > Corcoracidae > Struthidea > Struthidea cinerea. Next base: position 796,550 of record VZTI01004420.1, read on the forward strand.
ATGCAATGCATATGTTGGCGTGGAGCATCCCTGGAGGCGCAGGGGTCAGGCACGCCAGGGTACTCCAACACCATCTTTGGAGACAGAGCAGTTCAAAGGGGATGTGGCCTGGTTTGAGCACTGAGCCAGATGTTGAAAACTTGTGCCGAAATAAGTAGGGGATTACATTCTTCCCAGATCTGACTTCCCATGAAGCTCTTTTTGTGATAACTTGTGCAGCACTCCTGCTAGCTGAAGAGTGCTCTTGGACAGCAGGACACCTCCTAAACAAACAATAGTTTCCCTTCGAGACTTTCAGGAGCAAACGGACTCCTATCAGGTTTTTGTTTTTTTTTTCCTAAGAAGCAAACCTTTGTATACAAGCTCTAAATGTGCATTAAAAGAGGCCTCTGCTGTCAGAAAATAAATGCAGTGTAAACTTCCATCTCTACAGCAGCAACATGCCATAACCACACTTGCTGCTCCCGCTGCTTGGTGCCTGAGGGCAGCACGCTGCCTGGAGTCCCGGAGCACGTAGTCAGAGGTGTCTCCTGCCACCTAGGAAGTGTAGCCTGGTCCTGCCCCGAGGCTCTGCCACCAGGCTGCTGCAGCTCCCACCCAGCTGTCACATCCCAGGGCTCACCGAGTGCCGCTGTGCAGCGCTGCAGAGCCCTCCCTGCCCAGTGTCCCATGAAGGAGAGCCACGCCGAGCTCGTGTCAGAGCGCTGGCAGCAGAGCAAGAGCCTCTCTTGGGGGAGAAAGAAAAATAAAAATAAATTTTTAAAAAGTGCATTTGGGAGCTCTGAGGACATTCTCCTCCTTGAACTAAAGGGGATCCAGCTTTTCTGAAACCCACGCATTGCTGAAGCAGCTCTCTTGTCAGGCTGGTGCCCAAAGTGGGGCTCTTGTGAGCTCCCACTGTTGCGGTGAGCCATGGCCAGAGCCATGGTCAGCTGGACCAGGCAGACCAACAGGTCCAGGGGTTTGAAGCCGCCACAGCACCAGGACAGTGAGCACCCAAACTGCTGTGTGAAGCACGCTGACCACTGGCTGCTCCCTCCCCCCTCCCCATTATGTTCATATTTGGTTCTGTCTCTGAAAAGTTCTATGTTCCTCGGTTGGTAATTGGCTCATGTTAACCCTCTACTCCCCACATCTTCTCCCATTCGCCCTGGTCCCTTCTCCCCGCCTTTGTAAGACCTCATACCTGATATTTTACTGGTTATTGTATGTTCTCCCCACCTATTATGTAGGGGTATAAAAACCCCGCGCCCGCCTAAATCCATCGGCTTTTCTCATGGTTTTTTGTTGGAATAAACGCTTCTCCATTTCACGAGAGAGTCCCTCCGCTCCTTCCCTCCTCCTCCACGCACGCTGCCGTCGGTGGGCAAGGCGAACACGAGCGGGTGCTTCGCCTGCCCTCCAGCGCTGCGGTCGCGTCCGCCTCCGGCACCCGAAGCAGGTGAGGCAGTGCCCGGTGCCCGGCAGCGTGCTGGCCGGCACAGCACCGCAGCATCCCACACATCCTCAGCCACGGGGCCCATCACTCCCCTGGGCTTATCTCCAGCTCTGAGTATCAGGTTGGGTGACCTCCAGTGGAGATATTTTCCTTTCTTTTTTCACCAACGCATAGAAGCAAGACATATCTTGCCCTCGAAAATGCTCTGTTTTCTAAAGCACTTTCCCAAGGTGATTTGAGCATTCCTGGTGCCCCCCCAACAGGTGTGACCAGCAGTGTCCAAGCAACCATGGCAGCCCCAGCAGCACGGAGGTTGTGCTACAAATCTTGGGATTACCCCGTCTGAAGCTTTGCTGAAATTTTGAACAACACCTGAACTGGAAGCCTGACTGACCACAAATGTTGCCCTAATTAAAATAAGCACTTCCCTAGGAAGTGGGCTTGTTCTTGGGCTTTTCAGAGTAGTCTGGTGCTTATTCTTTGCTTGAGTTCTGCCTGTACAGTCTCCACAATCTGCTCTTCCCACTGCCCCAGCATTTTCTCCACGAAAGAGAAAACAATTTGCCCCATGAGAGTACACTGACCCCCTCACCACCCTGCAGCAAAGCCCCCCAAGGCCCTCCAAGCCATCATCACTCTCTGAATTCATGCTGAGGACTCCAGGGATTTTAAAAGACAGAAGTTTTGCTAAAATAATTCCGCAGGCAAAAGGTTTTAGTTCATTTTCTAGAGGGAACAACTTTAAATTGTGGAATGCTTAAACCTAAGACTCCTTTTGCGTCCACAACACTGAAGGAAGGCAAACTAGAAATCCTGAGGTGGATTTACTGAAAAAGTTAATTCCTGTACAGGAGGCCACTGGGCTCAGATCTGCCTTTGAAGTATTTCCTACAGAAAACCCAAAGAGGTGTGAAAGGGGCAAGGTTTCGGACAGGATTTCATGGTGGAAACCTCCAAAGCTATGAAAGTAATTAGGATGGTGAAGGCTGGGGTGGGTGTGAGGGTGATAGGAAAGGTGTGTGCTAGTGTCTTCATAAACAGTTCCATGGGTGAGGGGATGGGTGTTGACATCTTTGAAATGGGGCTTAATGTCTCTACCAACTTCAAGCAGCAGGTTTGTTACAGAGCCCAGACAGCTTTACTCCTGGAACAGACAAATGGGGCCGCACAAGCCTGAGTTTCTGAACTTTGGGGGAAAAGGACAGGTTTAAGGGGGGAATATGTGGCAGGCGGTTTGGGAAGGTTGCACCTTCCTGGTACCTCAGCAATGGGGAAAGGAAGAGGGCAACATGCAGCCAGGAGTTTGGGATAAAAGGAGGCTGCGTCCTCCAAAACCTTGAGAGAGAAAACCCACAGGGGTGTGCTCCAGTGGAGTCTCTCCCTTTGCCTGAATAAAGTTGCTGGACTGCTCTGTTCCCTTTGTGGACACTGGCTTTCCATAGCAGGAGTTCCCATACAAGGCGGGCAATGTTCCTCTTGAACAAAAAGTCGGGGGCTCCAGGCAGCCATCCCCCAGCACTGGGGCAGCAGTGGGCTTGTGCAGAGACATGGGGTGGCACAGGACCTCTGATGAGCTTTGGATAGGAACAAGATCAGCCTGTGTTGCAAAATGCCCCAAGATAAACGCTCTGTAAAAATAATTGCTTTCCTATAACTCTTCAACAAAACAAATCCCATGTGGGGTGAACCTAAGAATGCGTTGTTCTCCCACTGTGGAGAGCCCTGGGTGTTTAAGAGGTTTGGAACCTGGTCCCAGCTATGTTCCATGAAGCTGGGACGCTCATTCTTTATTCAGGAGAGATGGAGGTGGTAAATAAGCTTTTTACAATGAAAGGAACTGAGTTGCAAGACTCATCAGAGGAACATGTGAGGCTGATTAGAATTATACCATGCAAGAAGAGCCTGGCTTTAGGATTGGATCCAGAGCACAAATCTGTGCACTGGTGCTGGAAGTGTGCTGTGTGTTTAGGAAAAATCAGAGGAAAAAAATTATTATCAAATGTATTGTTACATTTAATTACATTATTGATACATAAATATAGATATTATATATAATTGCTTATTAATTATAATATATAATATAATTCTAGTTAGAGTGAATGATTAATTATACTTGTATATTGAGATATAATATGTAATTATATAACATATATTAATATATTAATTACATCGTTTATTTATTATTAGAAATATTTAGGAAAAATTAGGAAAAATCATGGAGAAAGTTTGAGGCACTGACTGGAGGGGAGTGCCTGGAAGAGGAGACATGTGATCTTATTTGGTTCCTGAAGCACTGCGGGACCAAATTAGGATTACAGACAGCTCCCATCCCTACCGGAAGCAGCCTGTGGACCCCTCAGCACTCAGTAGCTGCCTGACTGAAATTGGGGGACAGTAATTCCTGCCCTTCATTGAGAGCAGTGCCGTGACTCTGGTGGGTAGGAAAGGCTTTCTCAGAGATAATTTTGCATTTCTCAGTGGCTAAACAGTGTGGCTGTGCCACACATCCCTTTACACACCACCTGTTGCAGTGTTGCCCTCCCAGATCCTGCTCAGCGCAGAGCTGGGATGTTCAATCAGCTGTTTGAGTGCGCCACGGGCAGGGAGTGCATTTCTCCTCTGCTGAAAGCTCATGAGGACCTCGTAAACTCTGTGGGATAAATTAAACCTTGACTCGGCTCCAGTGGCACAACGAAGCTAAAGCGAGGATGAATTTAATCACAGGATGGTTAGTATCGAGTGGCAGAAGAGTCTCCCTGTGCTGTCTTTACCGTAATGTGAAATGCGGCTGGTGCTGCAGAGGGGGAGCTGCCTCTTGCAGGTAACACCAAAGAGATACCTCGGAAAGGTTTATGTACTCCCTGTTCACACGGATACAAACTACAGTGGTCTCTACAGGCACACACAAAGTGTTTCTGTAGGAACACCGCTTCAGAGCAGTGATATTTTTCCCCTGAGGGTACCGGCAGGAAAGTGTGAAGCTTATCAGTTTCCTAAAGCAGCCCTGTTTGTAAACACAAACTGAGTTTTAGTTTGGGAAAAGTTTTCTTTCAATTTTCCAATATATTTAGCCTTAGAGAGCGTTTTGTCACAGGGAGCATCCGGATGAGGCGGATCTGAGCTGTGACCCTGGGAAAGCTCGGCTCTGGAGGGGATGAGCAGGAGCAGGGGGGCACGGGAAGCGCAGGGGGTATTGATTTCAGACTTGCAGGCTCCTGCCAAAGGGTCGGCTCCGAGGCTGTGAGTGCCCTGCCATGCCATTAGCCGGTGTCATTTCCCAGAAGCGAGGCCGTGCCATGGTCTCCCCTTGCTAATCTGCGAGGCGCATTGCCACGCTGTAGGTTTGTTTTGAGGTGGCAGGCAGGGGGGAGGCAGGGAGGAGATCAAATTAGCCTCCTGGGCATGCACACAGGCACATTGCCCCCCTCCTGCCTCTCGGGGATCAGCTGCCTGCATACAGCTAACATTAAGGGAGACTTATTAAATGCAACCAGCAGGATAACGCAGTGGGCACTTTTTCCCTCTCCAGACCCATGAGTGCCCCAGGGACAGGACCAAAGAGCTGAACCTGTGAGCAGCTGCCTCCTGTGAAGCCTATAACATTTGTGACTCAGCTTCTGACTGCTCAGTGCAGGGCAATACCCCCAGCTGGGGAGAAAACCCACTGGGGCTCCCTGATGCAGGTGTCCCACTGGGGAAGCTGTGCCGCAGTCTCCAGGGGCTCCAGGGGGACTTGTGGCAGTTTTTCAGAAGAGGTGAGCACCACAACCACCCCCACAACATTCCCCAAGCACATCCAAGCTGTCCTTTATCTCACTGAATCCCAGTGGACCACCACCATGGCCCCAAAGAGACCCCCACCACCCTCACCCCAAAGGGAAGCACGGGGAGAACACCGGGGATGAACCTGACCCACTCGTGCTCCCAATGACTATGTGTGTGCAAACACTGCCCTCTGCCTCCTGCAGAAGGGCTTTGTTGTTGGGTCGGGGATCTGATGGGTTTTTAATTTTCATCTCCTATGATTACAGAGAATTCTCCAGCCTGGCTGCACGCCAGCACACAAAATGTTGAGAGCAAAATGCTGGCATGCCCGGCTTGGCACTGGTAGTGCCAGCCCAAATATTCAGAGCCATGTGGTGAGTGGGCTGTAAAGTTCTTCAGCCCTACAATAAGGAAAACCGGGAGATTTTCTTAGATTTCTTACGAAAGGGAGAAATTTGGGCTTGTTTCGCCCTTTAGGGTGAATCATATTTTCCGGCATTTTTCTCCTAGGGGAAAGGTTAGGAACATTTTTGTTAGCTTTAACTACTCAAGGGAAGGAGAAGATAAAATGCCATCAGACCTAATACCCAAGCAGAGACACCTGGCCAGGGCTGACTCCCAGAGCATTCCTGGAGGACCAGCAGTGTCGATAAGCCCAGCAAAGCCAAAGTTGAGCAAGGAGATGTGGGAGCAGAGCAATGAAATGATGTTTCCCAAAGTGACAGCTGGCCCAGGGCATGGCCAGAAGTCAGATCTGTGCCTCTGCCTAGCCAGGACAGCAGGACAATGTCCCCAAGCCTGCTTGGCTTGCAGGCTGTTCCCAGCTGGCCCCAGGAGGGTACATGAGCTGTGTCCCATTGTTGATGCCCCTGGACCTCTTGTGGGGTGCCCATCAGCCAGAAGTCACCGCTTCCCTTCAGCCCATGAAGGGCAGCACAGACAGCACCTCCCAGGGGCTTCCAACAGAAGGGAGGTGCCTGGCCCCTATCACACTATGGAAAACCCCCCTGGCCTTTTATCTGGACCACGTATGGCCCCTGATAGCTGCAGTGTCAGGCTGCAAGAGGCACGGAGGGCAGGGAGGCAGCCAACCAAATCCTGTGAAGAGAAGAAAATGCACAGAGGTTGCACACAAACTGCTCCCAAATGAGCCCATAGGAGGGACCTGGATCTCCCAGGCATGGCCTGACCTTTCCCAGCCTTTGGTTCCTCCACTGAGGCAGCAGCTCTGCTCCCATTTCATGCTGTTTTGTCACAGAGGATATCACAGGGAACACGCCTCTAAAGAATGCATCCTTCCCACCCCA
>VZTI01004420.1:808245-900546 GCA_013397865.1 Struthidea cinerea
AAAGAAAGAAGTGTTGCAATCAGTTAAGTGACAGAATTCTGTTCCAAGGAGGCAGCCAGTAAGGCAGGATACAACACGGGGATACAAACAGCCTGGAGGAACACGCTGGCGGCTTTAGCGCTTCTCCATTAGCGGGGAGGGACGGCTCAGCCGGACACACGGGGTCACTTTCCGCTGGGGTTCCTCCCAATCAACAGCTCGACCAACAGGTGCAACCTGGTGTTTAAATCTGAACAGGGGAGGTGGAGAGCTGCCAGAGCAGCGAGGAGAGGAACGGCGTCAGATGCCGGTGGAGATGAAAGCGGGGATAGCAGCACACAGGCTCCAGGGAGGGACAGCGAGGAGCGGAGAGGTTCAGCCCATCCCCAGCACCACGGCTGCTGGATATCCTGTGTAACATGAGTGGGGGATCGGGACACAATTACAAGAGGTCAATATCCGCATCAGAAAGCTATGGAAATCACGGGAAGTGATTATTTATAGCCATAGCAGAGAGGCTGAGGACTTGGCAGGTGGTCCTTTCACAAGAGGGACGTACCTGTTTTGCAGGGACAGCAAGGTCTTGCCCCTTGGTGCTGTCAATCAGCCCTTTCTCTCTGACAGAAAAGGTCTCTGCTGCAGGAGAAATACAAATGGGAGTGGATAAGAGCAGTAGGTTGGATGTGTGTCCTGCTCTGCCCCACCCTTTATGTGAAACCATGGGTGAAGCCTCCCCGTGCCATCCCATTTCCCATCCCACATAAGCAAATTATTATTGTCTCTCTTGTGGCCAACCATTGGACTGATGAGGCACGTGGGAATCCTGAGGGAGATGGTTTTCAAAGAACCCCTGGGTCGTGCTTAATGCCCTGCCTCATGACTTCTCAGCTGTAGGGGCAAAATGTGATTTTCTTACCCCTAAAAATGCAGGTATGGGATGTGCCTTGGGGTAGAGAGGATCTGCTCTGAAGAACTGGACTTCCACTGCTTCCAGCAGGCATGAGATCCAGCAGCATCTCCTGCTTTGGGCTGGGTGTCACACATCACAGGAGCTACCAGGTCATAAGCCAGTGTTTTGGTCACTGGTATCAGCAGGTTTCCGAGCTTTCACCCAGACCAAGGCAGGACCAAGGCCATTTTCTCTCTCTGGATGGGTGACTTCCCATGCAACAGCCTTGTTTCTGCCAATACTATCCTTGGTTTGCCTCCCTAACTTGGGCTTCTGTATTTAATCTAGAATCCAGTGACCTGAAATACCCAATTTTACAATAACTTACTATCCTGGGTGACACCAGAATGCGACAGAGATTTGTGCACATTTCGCCTCAGTAAAACACAACTAGTTTTCAAAATGGTTTAGCTTTCGGGGGAAAGAGGGCATGGGACCAAACTCCATCCAGGAGCACCCCTGAGGATGATGCCAGACTTGGGAAACCCCTGAGGATGATGCCAGCTTTGGGGCAAGTCAGTTCTTTGGTCAGAAAAATTCTTTCTCTCTGGGTGTAAGGATGAGAAAGATGTGGTACGTGCTCCTTCGAGGGGGTTGGATGGCAGATGCATCCCTGATGGTTTTTTGAAACAACTCTTTCTCCTCCACTCTGGTGGGAAAACTGCTCACAATACCTGCATTTCCAGGGCACCTTATTTCTCTTGTAGTCTGAAGCCCCTAATTGTTATCCTGATGCAAAATAAAATATATAGGCATAAAATGGTCAGAAAATCCCTCATTTGCTAAGCAATAAATATGATCAGTGCTGCTTTGTTCACTCTGAGAGTCTGCAAAAAAAGGCCTAAAAATTTGAAAATGTAGATTACCAGCAAACCTTAAAGGTCATCTTGACACATAAGGCATTTAATGAATTCTGGATTGATCTTTTTCATAGTTCTTCTGAACCTGGATTATAATCACTGTATTTGCAGAGTCTTATATTTTTTTTGGAAACAAAGTGTTTGGTTTCATTAAATAAAGTGGGGGCTTTGCTTGGGTAAGTTTAATTGCAACTAAGATATTGATGTAAATGTTGCAATAATCATCCAGCTCCCTTATTGTTTCAGTAATTCAAGTGGTCTGACATACAAGAAAGGAAAGTAAATTCAGCTTCGAGTTGAAGGCTGTGTATAGTTGGCATTTTTGACTTCAGGCGATATTTATCAGCAGGTTATTTTGGGGAAATTCATGCAGGTATGACTAGGACTGGATTTTTAAAGAGATTGTACAGACACCAAAATAAATGATCAGTGCTTGTGATAGTCCAGCCTGAAGATCCTCTAATAATGTAGGTCCAGACACCTGAAAAAACTCAGATCCAGAGCTTCCTTACACAGAGGGCATGACATTTTTATAAATGCTTAAATCTACTCAGGAATTACCACTAATTCCAACTTCCAAGAGCTACATTGAAAATGTGCTTATCTAAATTGCTATTCAGCAGTTCCTTAATTACAGTTTACAAAGCCTGAGTGTGCAGGAACTCCCACTGGAAGACCTGTAATTTTTGGCAAAGGGCAGGATTGAAGACGTTGCACTTTTTCTCGCGCTCCTGCAAGACAGCCTAGGGAGCTTTCTGCCATTCAGCCTTCCTGGTTCTACGTTAGGGCACCAAACCTCTCCAGATTCTGGGTGCAGCTCCCTAATGCCCAGCTCAAGGCTGCAGGGTCCGTGAGATGTCAGGGAAACAAAAAGTCAGGATGAATACTGTAACATTTAACCCAAGTGAGTCAGGTTTCCAGGAGGTTTTATGTCCTAGCACAAACTTCAGCAGTTAGTCCTGTAACATGTGTGACACTTCTGAAACCTTATCTTCTCTTAATCAGTTGAATAATACAGGCCTCTGCTTAGCCAGATTAAATGGGATTGTAATTGAATGTTTCCTTTAAAAAATCAGTGGCATGGAAACGACAGGGTCAGTGTTGCCTGAGCATGTGCTCCACCCTCCCGAATGATGGCATGCACCCCCGAAACACATCCATGTGAGCAATGCAGCTCTAGTGTGATTATCAGTATTATAATATTCTTCTGAAATCTGCATTCAGCTCACATTTCCTTGGGCTACGGGTAGGCATACACTTGGGGAGCAGGCAGGGAATTATAAATGTTGCAGCTGGTGCCCGTCACCTCACCCAAAAAGCCTGGGATGGCTGCAGGAATCGCTGGGCACATCCTCATGACCTTCCCTCACCGTGCAGAAAGGCAAATCAGATGAACACTGTGGTCTCTTCTTGTTCCTGTCCTTGCTAAAATAAAAGTCACCCCGTTCCTCACCCCGTGATTGGTTCCCAAAGGCAAGGGCCGGCTCTCACATGGCTTCTCCAAAAACCCACGCAGCGCAGTTTGGATGGGCTTTTGCCTGTCCTGATCTGATTGCAGGAGACAGCCGGCCATGGATCTGCATGGGATGGGGCTGTCTTTAAGGGCTGGCCTGGTCTTTGGTCTAAACAGAGAAAAAAATATCCCTGAAAATGAGTCTGAAGGGCTGGGACTGGATGAGAGCCCTTGGCGGGTTCAGTGCGAGCTTCACCCGTCCACAAACAGAGCTGTGTCTCAGACTCGGCTTCAGGCACCCTTTGCCTCCCAGTTTCAGCCCTCCCCAACAGCAGGGGTGGCCTAAGCAGTAGTTTCGTGGTGGTGGGCTCCCAGCACAACTTGGATGAACCACCAGAAATGCTTCTGCTCCATCTCCTCTCCATGGATGGCATGAGTATTCCCAGCTCAGCTTCTGCAGGTGCTTCATAGTGGCATCTGCAGCTACAGGGCTCTGCTCCTGCATTTTGCTGCCCCTTCCCATGCCCACAACCTGTGTCCCTCCATCTGCCCCTTCTCAGTCATTCCCTGTGCACTGCCACAGCGCTGATTCTGAGCCCATTGGTGCTCGCTCAGCTCAGAAAAACGTGCTGTGTGCTGTAATTCCTGCTGGTTTTCCTTCCTGTGACCCACAAGGGACACATCATGTTGTTCCCCCCCCCAAAAATGAATTTGCTTTGCCATGCATGCTCTTGGCCCTTTGCTGGGTTTCCTGGCCCCTCTGATGCACCTCGGCAAATCTGTCCCCTTTTCCTACACATCCCCTCTGCTTTCCCCACATTGTTCCCTTCACTGTGTCCAGACTTACCAAATTTCAAAGCTCTGGCTCAAATGGGGACATTTTTAAGCTGTGTGAGCACTCTAGAGTTAAATCCCTCTCCAGACTTCCCTTTTATTTTTTTTTCTTAACCCAAAATAAGGATTTTTTTTTTTTTTCTGGTTAACTCATAATGTCTGCATCCCTCTTTGCTCCCAGCTACATCCGAGCCACTTCCCAGTAGAAAAACAGAGAAAGAAGAATTCTGTGCAGCGTGAGCAGGAGAGACAAGGGCTGCTGTGTAGCAGCATCTGCTTCTGGGACCACTCCACATCTCCACCTGAGCAGAGCTTGCATGGATGACTCAGAGCTAAAAAAGGTGTGTGCCCAGTAGAGTCTGCGCAGTAGAGATCTAACCCTGTGCTTGTGGAGCTGGAAGCTAAAGAATTGATACCAAGATCAAAATGCAGTTATCCCTTTCAGGTTTACTGCCAATTCAGTGAGGATGAATATCAGCCATCTTCCAGATCATCACAGCCTTCTCCAGCCATTGCTTTCCAAGCTTTGCTTTCCCAGTCGGAGGTCCCAGGTATTTTCAAAATATTGCAGCAAGGCAGTTGCAGTTTCTGGGACGTTAATGCCAGTTTTAACCTGCATAATGAAGAAAACCTTTTAAAATCCTTTCTTTTTTTTGTTTTCCAATTGAAAACTCAGCTTTTCCCTTTAAAAGAGCAGGAACTATTGAAATCAGATGTTCTGTAGCCCTCATAGCTCTAGGATGGGCTATTATTGCCCTACCCATGTTACAGCACATCAACCCCAGCAGCATCAAGGCAAATTTTTTCCCTTTCGCCTCCAGGCTTATGTTACCCTGAGGTGATGGAGGGAAATGCAAAAGCTGGTGTTTGACTTCAGGATGAGCTTTTTGGGGGACCGTGTGCCACTTGTTTTGCCACTTGCTTTGCCACTGAGCAAGGCAAAGCTGTTTCTCCACATCCCCTCCAATGCTTGGCTGGCTTGGTACCCATGATAACCCCACCATTGGCCCAGACTCCTTCAGACGGTGCCTTGGCTCAGAATCCACCCCCTGGGCTCTCCAGGGAAAGGGCTATTAGAGAGAACACGCTTCCCTTCAACTTCCCCTGGCTCACTCAGGCTTGGAAATTCTCCATTCACAGCTGGCTGTACCAAAGGTCAGGGTTTTCTGTTGGCTTTTTTTCTTCCCTCTCCCTGGCCGGGAAGAAAGCAGCAGAACCACAGGTGATGCAATTTGATAAGAAGCTCCTGAGGCTTAAATTAAACAGAATTATTTATCAAATGTCTCGGCCATTCGCCAACAGCCATACCAGGACCTCTCCCTCTCTCCTCCCACATACATTTCCCTTCCCTCCCAAGGGCTCAGTGAGCTCTAATAAAATAAAATAAATATCTCCCTCCCTTGCAAAAAGAGGGAAATGGCAATGACAATAACAAACAAGTGACAGCAGAGCTGGATGCTGGATGCTTTGCATGGCTCTGGCTGTGCTGCATCCCTGGGGGCAGTGATGCCCCCCAAGCCCCTCCAAGGATTATGCAGGTGTTGTGTGCTGCCCACTGCCACTGACCTTTCCTTCATCCTCATCCTCAGCCTGCACAAGCCAGCCAAGCCTTCATCTGTATGAATAAATCAGAGTCCCAGGGGCTTGTAAGCTCACTGCCAGGCAAATTTGGGATGATGGAGACTGCATTTGGCACTGTGCATTCCCCTGATGCCCTTCCAAGGGCTGATGCTCCCTACGCTGCCACCAATATCCCACACCTCCATCCTCGCCAAGGAGCACCCTGAAGAACCAAGATCTCACAGCTGAGACTGTGTGCATTTCATTTTTCCCTTTTCCAATTTCTCTTTAGTTTTTTTTGTTCCCTAATTGATGAGAATTTAGGTTTCAGGAGAGCTGGACTTGTTCATATTTCACCTCTGCCACGGCAGCTGGGCTTTATCTGGGGCGAGACCTTGTAATGCAAGCCAGACTCAGCTCTGCCTTGTTGATGGTACTCGGAGCCCCAAGTCAATCATCAAGTTATTTTACAACATAAGGTAAATCCACAGTAGCTGATAATGTGGCAAATGATCTCTGTGTTGCTGAAAGGAAATCAATAAACTGGCTCAGCCTGGAAATTTTTACTTCTCCGGCTTTCACATTTTATCCCATGGGTTCTGTTTGTCTGATCGAGTTTTTTTCTCCAGGACAAAATCAGTCTGACAGACATGAAATTTCTGTTTACACTGAGAAACTTTGTTCTTTCCTGTTTTCCTGCCTAAGCAAACTAAACACTTTAAATTTTAGTCATCTCCAGCATGCCTGCCCTGCAGGATTGTTACTTGTGCTATTTGCAGAGAAATGATGCTGAATAAAAGAGCACAACTCATCCCTTGGTATTTTACACTTCCCCTACCCTTGGCTGATTATCAAAGATTTAAGTTCTATTTAGTACTTCTGCCCAGCTTTGTCCAAATTATTTGTCTTGAACAATTTTTGTCTTGAAAGCAGGTCGAGTTCAGTCTCCCCCATGGGAATCCCAGGACCTCTACTCCAGCCAGGAAGTACTGTGAGTGCAGCCTGTCCCAAAGCAAATAAATCAGCTTGCACAAGGAAAAGTGGCAGGAAAGCCTTCCCTCCAAAAATATCATTCACCTCTTGGGCCAAAGTTTAGAAATGCTTCTGTTTGACTTGCAGCAATTTATCAGTTCCCAAATGAAATAATCACACAGTTAGATACAGTCCAAAGCAATCAGAAAATGTGGGGATAAGAAACCCACAGAGCTTCTATGAAGGCTCTATATTTATTTATATGTATAAAGATAAACTTTACAAATATAAAGAAGATACAGGTTTACCGTCTTTAAAGAAGAGAGGTCTGTGTTTCATTTAATATTTAATTACAAGTATCAAACATTAAAGTTCTTCCAAACTCTTGCTTACTAATTGGAGGCCTGTCGTGATGCTTTGAAATGGTATTCAAAGGGAACCCGTGATGAAATAAATGAAGTAATACACATGATTAAGATAAATATAGCAATTGTCTGATTAGGTATACAAGTATTACAACAAATCTTATTTGAAAGTATGTTCTGACTGCCTCCTGAGCTGGGAGGCAACTAAAAATTAAAAAGGAATGAAAAATCCAGCTCAAAATATGTCAGGACAGAACTGTTCTTTAGACAAAGGGCAAAGAAAAGTCCCAAGGCTTAGTGGTCACTCCTAAAGACAGAAGGCATTCACTCTTTCTGAGTGGACTCTACTTTTGACAAAACAAGTCATCCCATGTCTGCATTAAATCATAACCTGAAAATAAAGGGCATTTCAAATGTCACAATGATGTAGTGCTCTGACATGGCTGCATTTTGGTAAGAAACCTATCTTTAGCTAGATTTCTCTTTAAAGTTTGTACAGGACTCAGCATCCTTTTCGTGTTCTGCTGCAGCACCCCAGAGATAACCTCAATTCTGGCCTTTTTGCACTTGTCTGAGCTGGCCTGCACAACCTTAAGCCCATTGTCTGTATGTGTCAAATATTCACTTCAAGAAAGACACTGCGGGGCTGGAGCATGCCCGGAGAAGGGCAACAGAGCTGGTGAAGGGTCTGGAGAGTGAGTTCTATGAGGAGCAGCTGAGGGGAAGTTTAGTCTGGAGTAAAGGAGGCTCGGGGGGACCTTCTGACCCTCTACAACTCCCGGGAAGGAAGGTGCAGCCAGGTGGGGGTCGGGCTCTGCTCCTGGGAAACAGGTGACAGGATGAGAGGACACAGCCTCAGGCTGAGCCAGGAGAAGTTCAGGCTGGACATCGCAAAAAATTTCTTCACAGAAGGGGTAGACAGGCGTTAGAATGGGCTGCCCAGGGAGGCAGTGGAGTCACCATTCCTGGAGGTGTCCAAGGAATGACTGGACACAGCACTTTGGGCTTTGGTCCAGTTGACACAGTGGGGATTGGTCAAAGGTTGTACTCAATGATTTTAGAGGTCTTTTCCAACCTAAATGATTCTGTGATTCTGTGGAATAAAAATTCTATTTCTCCATTTCCTTACTTTTGCTCTGGTCATTCAGATCCATGCAAAGCCAGTGCAAAAAGTCACAACTGTGCTCATGCAAGGTCAGTCAATGCCAGTAATGTTGCCTCAAAGTTAATTGCCCCCTACTTTTGGGAAGGGAGAGTAAAACTATGAATGTAATCTTGAATTTAACAAACACAAAAGAGCATTTAATTATTCTGGTTACATTGTTATCCCCCGACACTTTCTGGTTCTGGACAGGATCTGCTCCCCTAGGGCAGGAGGTAATTGCTTATTTCCTGGTACACTTCAGTGATGGTTCTGGAGTAGTTAATGATTTATTAGGAGAACTGGGAGTGTTCAGCTGCTCTTCAAGACAGCCAGCATCGCTGTGCCCAGCACCTCTGATGCTGATAACAAAACATCCAACAGCCCAGAATCAGGGTCACTAATCAGGAGTGCTGCCAGGCGGTGACACAGTGATGACACAGGCTCTCCACAGAGATTCCCCTCCTGCCATGAGTCAGGCCCTGGGAAGAAAAGATAACTGTGGTGTTCTGACGACTCTCCCACTCCCTGTTTACCTGCTGAAAAAAACTCCTCCAAGCCAGGGGAAGCCCAGCTGCACTGGCACAAGGCCTGTGGTCCGGCTGGAACTCTCCCCAGACTTATAGGTTGTCAAAGGAATATTTGCATCAATTAAATTTTCAATGACTCAAGACTGAGTGATTCAGTCCCTCTCTGGACAGCCTTCAGATGGATCTGACCTTTCTTTCAAAGCTTGACCTCAGGTGGGGATTTAGAGGAGGAACAGGGGAGTGATTCAAGCACACATGCCAGGGTCAGGCAGCTTTGGCTTGACAAGGTGCAGCTCACAGAGGAAGAGCTGTCACTGCAGAGATACCCCTGATTCCTGCTTTCCTGCTGCCTTGGATCCATCAGCAAAGAGGACAGCGTGGATAGGGACAGGGCAGGGAAGCCACTGCAGGACAGAACAGGAGCAGCTACAGGCACCTCAATGCTGAGACTGAAACATGTCTGTGAGGTGAGACCTACTGGTTGTAGGAGACTTACCCCGCTGAGCCTCTTTGCCCTGGGGTGTCTTTTTTGCCCAGAACAAGCTGGAATGCACCAGTGTTAAATATCAGTAGAAGGGAGTACAGAGAAGTGTTTGTGGGGGACACACCGAATTTTCTGAAAGCACAAAGGCCCATTGCTTTTCAGCCTCTCTGACAGCTCCTGCAGGTCCATTTGTTGCCTCCAGACACCTCTCTACTGCACTGAAATAGTGATTTAACAGCCAAGCAGTCAGGCAGGGCAGTTTTGATGACCAGTCCCTGTACAGGGTATTTGCAAAGGGCCTGTGGACTCATCACTGCTGGGGAAGCAGAAGGGGCTGCAGCATATGGTTTGAAGGATGCAGAAATCAAATGTGGGTGTGACTTTTGTGCTTTGGTAGAGGGGGAAGGCAAAGCTCTGAGGGGAGACAAGCACCAGAGCAGGAACCCACTGACACCACTGGGTAAGATTTGCCAACCCAACCCTCTGGATGCATCTCCTGCTCTCACAAAACCAGCAAGGGAGCAAACATCTGAAGTAGGTGGTCAGTTGTAGGTGTTAAAAAGCTAGAAGCGGAGAAATTCTTCAGCCTTTTCTCAATATTCTGTGAGCAGACTGTCTTTCCCATGTAAACTATTTTAAACAAGGTCACAGTTTCATAAACTTCTTGCACCCGCAAGCCGTTTTGCAAGATTGTTATGGCTTTGACTTTGAAAATATTTTGGAATAGGTATCTTAAAACTTGGCCAATCCTCTCAAGGGGTGGACGGCCAAGGAACCAATTACCTATTGCCACTCAACACACTTTTTGCAATCTATCCTATAAAGTAGTCAGAAAATTATTAAAGAAAATCTTCAGTTTCCACTGTTCATGAGCCTGGACTCTGTGTCGTTTTCTTTATGCGCTTCGGACGTAACAGCGACAGTCAGTCAGTCTGAACTCTGTTGTCAGTACTTGTCCCAAATTGCCAAAATGTGGTTGGACAAGGTTGGGCTCAGCCTGGCCATCACCTCCTGAGTGCAGCGTGTCACTCTCACCTCACCACCACCAGCTAATGGGGCACCAAACAGCAGCTTCTGGAGGATGCCCTGGCAAAAGACTCACACAAGTCCAGGTCTACATTCAACCCATGGTGATCATCCTCCACACCTCCCTTCCATGCCTGTATTCTGTATCTACAAAGGTGCAGTGTTAAATGGTGTCTCTGAAGCACCTACTTCTTTACACCATCCCAAACAGTTCAGAGGAAAACTCAGGTTGGACAGGACCTGCTCCAGTCCTTCTGTGCTCTCCCACTCTGTTTCTTGGAGGAAAATTAAAGGCTTTCAAAGAATAAGGAGGATCTGCTGGGTTTAGGAAGTTCCCAGAAAAATGACTGCCTTGTGCCCACCTCACCAAGCAAAGTCAGGTCTCCTGTGCTCCAAAATGACCCCATTCCCAATACTTCCCTCCCTTTCTTCTTGTGTGTTCTCACTCTTCAGCACCCTCCATATCAAAAATCCTCCTTGCTTCACCCAAAAACTCTTGTTTGCCTCATTTCTTTGACTTGCTCCATCTTTGGGAGCCACCAGCAGCCTCTGTACCCTGCTGCAGTCAAGAGGGGCACGAGCCTGATGTGGAACATTCTGTCTTCTCCTGAAGGCTTGTTTTTTGGAAACTCTCTGTTTTCAGAGGTTACTGGCTTGCTCTTATCATGAAAGCTGCCCCTGGCAACACTTGTCCTTCCTTTGTGAGAAAAACATCCCAGGCCCGAAGTTATATAAGTGTCACATGGGTTTAAGGCATTTTTTCCCCTCTCACTCATAAGTGTCAGTCAGAGTTTCTTATCCACGGGCTGGGAGTCCAGGAGCAGTTCGTGTCTCTTTGGCTCCCCTATCTCATCACGGGGCACTTTTCACTTCAGAAATCTCTCTTCTCTTCTCAGGCTGCTCCTCAAGTCAGGAGGAGGACGATCAACTGATGTCTGAAGGGGAGGTCAGCCCACGAAGTGGCTCGTCGGGGGGTATTTGTGAGCTGGAAAGATGCAGGGTTCTGACCCTTTCGCCTCACATTTCACTGGGAGGGATTTGCGCCCGTAATTTTCCGACGCGTCATCAAAAGGGACACCAAAGAAAGTCCCTAAAAACTGCTCTAAAAACTACACAGCAAGCAGCAAGAGTCCCTTTCCTTGACAAGTGACTGTGTTCAAAAACATGCATGAGAAGCTCTGGGAAACAGAGACAAAAAGCAAGAGAAAGAAAAGTGGTCCCAGGCTGTCCCCATACTCGAGCACTGAGCCAGCCACCAGCAGCACGTGCAGGCCCAAGCTGGAAAAGCCCAACAAATCTTTGTTCCTCACTCTGTTGTGGGAATGTTCCTGCAAAAGCACGGCCAAAATCTCCCAGAAACCACAGTCTCTCAGGGTGGGAAGCTGTGTTGGTTCTCCACAAGAAGCACAAGAAAATCACTAGCAGGAGAGAGGCTCAAATTTCTCACAAATTGGACAAGAGAGATAAGATGGGAAGATGTCATCCCATTTTTTCCTGACCAGAAATAATTCCATTTATGATGGTTGTGAGCAAGACAGTTTTTGAGGGAAGCACAGGATCTGGATTAATGTCTCTTGTACCTCTGAAATTTGTCTTGCTGGTCTATAAACTGTTCCCATGGCTCAGCCACAAATTCCAGCTACGTTTTAATATAGCTCTCTTTTCCCTCATGCTGCATATGCCTGATTCACCTCTTTTCACAGAATCGTAGAATCATTAAGGTTGGAAAAACCTCCAAGATCAAGTCCAATAAAATAAAATTCAGCTAAATAAACGCAATGTCAGAGAAACACAGCTGCTGCCACGCAAGGAAATACCTTCCAGAGCTGAGGTTTGTGCTCCCTTTCTCCTACATGCTCACAGGTTATGGTTGGCAGAAAAGTTTAATACCTGAAATCAGAGTCCCACTGTGGATACTGTGATGTTAATGTCTCAGCCAATGCCCTTAATCCCTACAGAAGGGTGTAATGCGTTACCTGGTTTTAGTTTAAATAAATTTTGCCTTTTTTTCCCTGGTCCTTTGATCTTTTACAAGATCTGTACAGCACACCACTGGGCTCTTTTGATGTGAACTGTCACTGATCAGGACTGATGATGCAGCAAAAGCATGATGTGATGGCTTTCTTCACACTTCAGTCATCCATATGTCGATGAGAACAGTTCCAATTGTGTTGCTGTACATAAAACCCTCTAAAATAAAATATCTTGATACGTAGCTTGTTTTGAGGTTTTATTTGGTTGGGTTTTTTTGGTTTTTTTTTTTTTTTTGATTGGTTGGTTTGGTTTCTTTACAGGCTACAGGAATATATCTTGTTTAATAGAAACTCAAAAAGAGGGCATAAAAGTAAACCAAAAGCAGCTTAGACCCTTGGGGCACCTACAAATAAGAGAGCAGCTGAGCTATGGCTTTTAGAGCTTGGCTTATGCTGAAATGTCTGTCTTTAATGTTTTTCTTTTGGTTTTTCAGTTAAAGTTTCAAGAGATTGAAATTCCCAATTAATTTTGCTTCTCCAGAAGGTTTTAATGGATCATTAATATGTGCAGTTTATTAAGCAGGCGATAATAGCATTACAACAGGAAAAGAAGGGAAAAACTCAGTGCAGTAACTTAATCAAGTGGCTGAGCCTGCAAAACGGGGCTCGGGCTTCTGGGTTTCACTGACTCCACGTCTGACCTCGAGACAGCCCTGTCCATCTGCTCATTCATCTTCAAAACGACAACCTGCATCACGGACGTGCTGCAAACTTCCAGTCCTGCCTAGGGAGTCCTCAGGGAGCAGGTGATGAGTGGTACCTCCGTGCC
This sequence comes from Struthidea cinerea, assembly GCA_013397865.1. Taxonomy (NCBI): domain Eukaryota; kingdom Metazoa; phylum Chordata; class Aves; order Passeriformes; family Corcoracidae; genus Struthidea; species Struthidea cinerea. The sequence goes on from VZTI01004420.1 coordinate 821,201, forward strand.
CTTCACAAACCGAGTTTGCAGCACAGCTGGCAGGGAAATCCTGTCAGCGGAGCCAGCGGAGCAGTGCCTGTTAAAGCACACGAGCACCCGGTTCAGACCCCGCTGTTCTCCCACTCGCATTTCTTTCAGTAAACTTTTATCATCACCATTGATTGTTCTGCTGATACGGGGCAGCAGACGGCCAGCCCTTGATCAATTACCTGACCAGGCATCACGCCCCATCACCTGCCTAATTGCATCCTTGAAAGAAATGGTGCTCAGCCCTGTAATGCTCTACTTAAAGGTAATAGTTGTTGTGGGAAGCTGCTAATGCTGCTGCGCCGCGTTTGGAAACAGCACAGCTGTTAAAAACTCATTTGGGAGGAAGACGCTGACGGTAGGTATTGAGAGGAGAAGTGATGTAAAGCCTCTGTGTTTGCTGTTCTAATTGTTTCATGCAGGAAAACCGGCCGAGTTTGTCAACTTTGTTTTAAAGACAGAGCCCGTAATGTGAGGGTGGGCACGGGGAGGACGGGGCACACGGCCACTGGCAGGGGCTGGCACGGGCCCAGCGGGGCCACCACGCTTTGGGCAGATTTTCCATCAGCAGCAAACCTGGCTCTGCAATTACACCTCTGCAAGGAGATAATTGCACGTTTCATGGCAGGCTCTGACTCGCCAGAGCAGTCCTTGGTGCCGATTCCTAAATAAAAGTGCATCTCAGAAGGGTTTGACACCGGGGGCTGCAAGCACCATTTGGGTGATCTGCTGAGGGGATTAATGTGTGCACAAGGACAGCAAAAATGCTGGGTGTCTTGCTACACTGGGATGATCCAGACTGCCTAAATTGTGTCTTGCTTCACTGGGATGACCCAGACTGCCTAAATCCCTTGTGCCTTCAGTGGGAGGAGACCTCTGGAAGCTGAAGCCAGAAAGCTGTAGCTGAACCAGCACGAGCTGGTAGGAGGCACCAGGCAGAGACAGGTACCTGAACTCCTGCCTTTCCTGGAGCTTGGGTCTCCCATCAAATATCTTCACTCACTTCAAACTGTCTTGTGAAATCAAAGGGGAGCTCCTGCTCTCCAAAACACCACCAGTGAGGGAGCCACCACCCTGCCTGTGCAGGATATATTGGTACTGATGTACGCTGGGGGGGTGGACAGATGAGAGGTTGAGTTTCTAAGCAGCAAGAATAGGGTCAAACCTACAGCTCCTCAGTTCCAGCCTCCCACAGGCTGTGGGTGTGCCAAGACTCAGGCTTTCTCCATATCCAGCTCTGGAGTTGGAATGGCCAAGACGGACCACTGCCAGGTTAGAGAGATGGAAAATTAGACCATCACCTTCTAGTGCAGGCCACACACTGGAGGAGAACAGAACTGCTTTCTGGTCTTTCCTCACAGGACCATCCCTGAGTTTTTCAGTCAGTGACTGTCTCCTCCAAAGGGAATAAGCCATGATTAAAGGAGGAATCAGCACCCAGGAAGACCCTCAGAGAAGACTCAGCACCGCCCAAGGATCACCTGGGCCTGACTGTCACACGTCACTTCATAGTTAGGATGGCTTTCCCTGAAGCCTAACTTTGATTTTCTTTGATGACAAAATACAGCAATTTGCTCCTGTTATTCCCACAGAGATATTCCCCACCACCACAGGTTAGAAATTCGTAGCACACACAATAGGACCAGGACTGCTCATTTCCACATTCTGCTCACCATTTTCTTTAGTCACACCTCTATAATACTTATTAAGTCTTCACTGGATGTGACAGCAGTCATATGCCAGAAGCACAGGCATGGCATTAGTCATATTTCCTCTGGGCTGGAGTAATGCAATCATGGCTGGGTAATTAAAACTTCCCCTTACTAATGTTTGGCTTCATGCTTTTCCTTTTATATATTCAAAATCTGGTCATTTTTCCCTGCTGATCAGCCCTGTCTGAAATGGGCAAAACCTTGTGAACTGCACGGTGAAGGGAGTGCCAGAACACCAAGGAATGAGGGAAGAACAAGTGAAATGAGAACAAAAAATGGAGAAAGTGCACATAAAAAACAGTAAGGTGGATGGAACAGTGAGGTGGGGGGGACTATCTGCAAGCCACAAACATCTTGGGCCATTTTCCAGTGCCTGTGCAAAGTCACCCCAAAAGTGAAGTGGCCACACCCACCTATCTCTAAAGAGGCAAATTTCCTTTTTATGAAGAGCCCCCTTGGAAGTAGTTGAGAATACTTGTGTGAATATGGGTTCGTAGGATCATACCTGACAACTTTTAAGTCATTTGGGTAGGAACCTCATCTTCTCTCACACACACAGACACAGGAAGTAAACACGTGAATTCCTGTTAAGTTATGCATCATAGTCAAGACCATGTTGGATCTGTTCTGTGCTCCATTAAAAAGAGTGATTCTACTTAACAGCTAATGGAACTGAAAATCTCATCCTGTGTTTGCAGCTACAATGGCAGAATCAGAGGGACCCCATGTTTAGGATGAAGTCCTTGAGCAGACCTGTCCATTCATGACCTTCAAGGCATGGTCAGGTGCATGCCTGTACTAGTAAATTAAATAGGGTGCATACAGAATGGCTTGCATTAATTACTGTGTCTCTTCCTCCCCCCAGACTAGCTGCTTTTATCCAGATTTCTCCGGAAGAAAAGCCCCCAGCCGATGTCATCACCCCACCTATGCCCAAGTGTCCCACAGAGGAGTGGCAGATGGCATGGGCCAAGACTGTGATAGAAACTGTGCTGCCACTTTGCATTGTCCTAGCATGCTCCCTGCTGCCTTGAAGTTCCCAAAAGCAGGTTCTCCAGCCCCCTTCTCCAGCCCCCTGCCCAGCTCAGGCAGCCCCACTGCTTGGGCACAACACCCTCCAGCAAAGGGATGTTGGGCACCCTTGGAGCAGGGCAAGGAACTGGTGTGTCACCATGGGGGATTTCACCTGCAGCAAATGTCCTCTGGCATTTATCTCTGGTCTCCACCAAAATGTGGTGGACCTTTGCTGCCAACTGCCTGGAGGTGGCCTCAGGGGGGACTGGGCAGCTGCTTCTGCTATGTCCCAGCAGACTGGTGTTGGCAAGCCCTGCCAGGGTGAAAGCAGCCCCTTTTGGGATCTGAGCATGCTGAAACCACATCTCTTCGGTCCCTCAGCTTAAAAACAAGACTAGATTTCCTTATATAAGCCCATTCCTTCTTTCTAATTCCCAGGGATCTCTGAAAGGTCGTGGAAGCTGCAATAACAATCTTTAGCAGTATGTTTCTTTTCTACTTGTGTTATGTGTTGGACACTGCTTAATAAAACATTTACCTGAAGGGCACAGAAACACCCCCTCAGATGCACACACATATATCCTGTGGGTAAAAGATCCTTCTAATTGCAGCAGGAAATGTGACATTTCAAACTGGATGGATGAAGGCACAAATCATCCCTGGTGAGGAACGATCCTGCGGGGATCGGGAGAGGGAGTGGGCAACGGAGCTGCTCCTTTCCAGCTCAGTGCCAATGTGCTATGGAATGTATTTTCTTAATTTGGTAAACAGCCCTTCCCTCCCTCACATTACCCACTGCTCAGGAAGCAAATGCGAGGTGGGGAGAGCCTGTGTTGCAGCAAAGGTGGGAAGTTGCAGAGAGAGAAACAGTGGACTCTACACGATTCAACATGAATCAGGCAGAAGCCATCTTTATTGATGAACTACTGTCCCTAATATACAATTCTTGCTTTCCCTACACATAATTGTGCATAATTATTACTGGTTAAGGCCTATTTTCACACGCTACTTTACGCTTTATGATTGGCTCTTGCATGTGTGTCACAACGTCCGTCGAGTGTGTCGCAACTGTCCTTCAGTTTGAATATTCTTACCCTTTTCTTCCTTCGCTTGTTCCTCGTTCACATCCTCCCCAATGCTGCTTGTTCCTTTCTCACAACCTTCCCATGGACTTTTTTCTCTGTGTACGTGCTTACGTCCTTCTGTCTTATGTGCTCTGGTTCTTCTATTTTATGGCTGGTTTACAATCTGTTCATTTTCTAGTAAAAACATAGTGTCCACAGGAAGTTGGTTCTGGTTGTGACAAAGCTCCTCCACTTATTTGTACCATACGCAGATAAATGATCTCCTGCTTCCAGGCTGTTAAAGAGGCAGGTGGTTCATTGCCATTGACAGACTTGTAGCTACCATTTAATTCTTTTTCATCTCAAAAGGGAGGAAATCAGTTTCACATTTATTCGAATACAAACATATATCTTAAATATGCCACACATAAAGCTGCTTTACTGCCTGTCGTTGTCCACTCCCACAGGCTGTCACAGTTCCTGCAGGAAAGCCAAAAAATTACGGTAAATTCAGACCTTCACCTCAGTGTAAGCCCACACATATGCAATGGAATACCACTAGTTGGAAGGCACTTGAAATGACACATAGACACATTGACACATGAGCATGCAGACAATAAATTATCCGTCTCTAATTAAAAAAATGCCATCTCCCCTTTCCTCACCACCAACTGCTCCTTCTCAGGCACAGATTTCCTGCATGGGTTATTTTTTTTATCTTTCTTCCTTACCCCACCTCCTTTCACAGGCCCAGCCTCTGCCATGGGGTGGGAGGTGCTGGAGCAAGGCTCAGTCCAGTGTGCCCAGCGCCTGGAGACCCAGCACAGGCTCAGCACTGATTAGGTGGGCACAAGGCCCATGAAAGGCCCACCAGGAAGGGCTGATTGCTGCGTGCTTAACTCACACTCCTCAAGGCCTGAACATGCCAAAATTGGGACAGTGTCGCCATCACCAAAGACACCTTCCTGCCGACTTGCTCAAGATGCTTTTTAGAAAGTCTGGCAGGGTGGTGCACCTCCCGACCCTCCTTTGGGCAACCCAAGAAAGGTGAGATTCATCTTGGGCTCATCTCAAAAGATGCATCCTTCCCTGCCAAGGCCTTGCCACGGCACATAAGGGAGAGGGAGACTTTCCCCATGTGGGAGGCTCTCCCCATGCAGAAGAGCATCAGCAGTGTTTTCAATGAGCAAGATGTGCAGGATCAGGCACCAGGGACAGATGGATCTCCAGGCATCATTGGGATGCTCACACAGAAAACAGGAGACACCATTCCACAGATTGAGGAAAAATTGAGCGCTTCCTTCGGTTACAGTTCAGCATGAAGTGGGTGGTTTAACCACCTAGAGCTGGGAAATGTTTCATGGCTGGCACTGGTGGGCCCCTTGTCCTGGGCCTTCCTTGCCCCAGAGGTAGCCGTGGCCATGGGGGTGGAGGGGAGGGTGTCAGGGTGTCGTGCTGTGCTCCTCCCACCTACCTCCCGAACAGTTTGGTGATGGGACAAGGAACATCAGGATAGGGGACACCCCATGCAGGGACCCAGAGGTGAGTACCAGGATGTTTGCCCACAGGACACTGACGATGGCACAGGCAAACCTGACTCAGTGGGAAAAGGGACCTGGGTCTGAGTGGCAGCATCATCCTGGGAACAGGCACCAGGCTTTGGGCTCATGGGAGCTGCAGCAGGGATGTCCCTTGGCAGGGTGTCACCACTACCAGGTGCTCCCCTGGACCCCTCTCCATCTTTGCCTCGCTGGCATCCTGCTTTTCTTGAGCTTCTCATTTCAGTGTTACAGTACAGCTGTACTTGAGGTAAAAATTAGTTGTCTTGGTGGGAAAAAAAAAAAGTAATTTACTGTGAAGCACTGGCTGAAAATCATTTTCTGAACCACTGCACAATTTTAATCAGACGACCATACTGTATCCAATCAAGGGAGGATTTGTGAGGGGGGCAGAGGGGTGTTTCACTGTGGCCTTCCCCAGAGGACAGTAAATCCAAGCTCTGCTCAGGAAGATGAGACATCTCGGGCTTCACAGCCTGCCCAAACCTAATTTGCACTAGAATTACATGGCCATTACTAATGTATACAGTGACTCAAATTGATTACCTTGCTATTAGTAAGAGCAACACGCTGGCTTTGGTGATGGCAGCTTCCGACAGAGGAGGAGGACAAAGGGGCGAGAGCAAAGTGAAGTTGCTGTCTGTGGGGATGAGGGGGATGAGCAGGTGAGGAGGACCTTGGGGGTGAGGAAGGTCATGCTCCAGGGAGAGTTCAGCAAGAAAAAGAGCATGCGAATGCCTGGACTTCATATTTTCTGTGCTTGCCACATGTTGCATTAAAAAAATATCACCTGGCTTAATCTTCAAGTCCCTGAGCAGCAGCACACGTAACAGGAGTGTCTCTAATTCAGGACTCCTAAGGCCACGGGAAATCCCAGGTCTCCCAGGGTTCTCCTGCTCATGTGTGCAGCACTGGTGATGCTCCTGCACCTGCAACATGGTCCTGCGCAGCCTCACCCACCTCCTCCCAGCACTCACAGCCTCTGTGGGGCACAGACGCACACCTTGCAGCACCCACAAGCTCTGCAGTGAACACTGCGTCTTCCCTCGTTGGCCCAGTGGCAGCCAAACCTTCTGAGCAGTTTTGGGACAGTAGATGCACTTTAGCAGGAGAGTTCACATCCCGCTTCTTCCTACACCCCCACTGTGGACATGTTGGCCCTGAAACTGTGAACCCGAGTTCAAATCCCCAGTGCAAATCAGGCAGAGGGGTGGTTGAATATTGGCCTCCAGCATTTCCAATGTGTGTGTCTGCTTTTCATATGACTTTGGAGAAGAACATGGCCTGCCCTGGACACCGATCTCCTGGCAAGGGCTCAGGACAGACAAGCCCAGAAGTGGTGAAAGTGCTGCTCTGCTACCAGTGGGACTTACCCTGAGGGCAGCAACAGCAACTTCTTTCCCGAAATCTCCCACGCGCCGCAGCACACATCTCACGTAATGAAAACACAGCCCTGGAGCCAAAACTCCTCTCCCACACAGCCACACGCCAATCCCAACTCCACACGAACACGCATTTTACATTCCCGCCCACGGGAATCTCCCCACACTTTAAAACACCTGAAGGCTGGAGCAGAGACAAGAGAGGATGGGGAAATTTCCATGCACAGCTTCTCCCTGCACAGCTCTTTCCTGTTACACTTGCTTGACATTCCGGGATGCCTGTGACACGGGACAAGGAAAGGAATGAGGTGCTGTCTCCCAGGATAACACACACCAAGCAATCTCTGCATTTGCTCTTTAACTCTGGCAGTGTTTTCAGGGCTACAAAGACCCCCCCAAGGTGGCGGGGGGCAGAGGGAAAAGGCAGCCCTGTCACCAGCACGCCTCTCACCAAGTGAGGTCCTGAACTCTCAGTGAGCATTACTGGATTCTCTGATTAGATTTCTCTCGGCTGGAAAGTCAGTCAATACTTAAATTTAATACACAAATAGAGTTAGCAACAGGGTAGCAGTAGGACTAGCAATACAGATGTCTTCAAGATGCAGCTAAATCAAGTTAGGTGAATCCCAGCACCTCTTCCTTGAGCTCCAGCACATGACAGCTTGAGGTGAGCTGATGCCTCATTTCAGGGTGATGCTCTGTAGTCCTTCAGTTCCCACTGAAGCAGCTCAGGTTCAGCCTAAGGGACCTGATGAAGGGCACAGTTTGGCATCCTCCCCTCTAGCAATGCCATCATTTGGGTCAGCTCTCTCACCTACATTCAAACCTTCCAGTTTTAGCTTACCTTGCACCTTACAACACTGTAACAAAATCCAAGCTTAAGCTCAGTTTTACAGCCAGGCTGCCTAATCCTTTGTGTCCCACTGTGGCTCCCCAGGAGCTCGGGCATGGCCACCTCACTTTTGGAGGCACTGCAGCACCAAAGAGTCACAAAACAGCCGTGTGGACAGGAATACTACTTGTCCTAATATATGGGAGTAAAAGGAGGCTGGCAGGGAGACAGGATGGATGGTCTTCCTCCATGTGGATGCATGCAAGGAAAGAAGGGACAGGACTTAGGGCTGTTGAACACCAGCAGCTCAGCACGAGCTCCCGTTCCCTCCCTGGCTCCAGACCGCTCGATGCTGATCCCTGCTTCATCAGCTGCTGAGAGCTGATAGAGAACACTTGCACGGGTTTTTATTTGTTGTCTTGGGAAATATTTATTCTTGACACAACCCAAATTTACTTCTGTGATTTGCTAAATAGCTCTGCTCTGTTTCTTAAGCAGAGTTGGAAGCCTTTCCTTCCAGACCTATTTCCTGCCTCTCTCCCCACCCACTGATGGAGACACCGGGATGGCAGCCATCATATTTCTCAAACCAACATTATCAGCCTTGTGTTCAGCTCTTGGGAATGAGTATTTTGGGAATACTACATTGCCACAGCTGTTCATTTTTCACACAGCAGGTGGGGAACCTGCCCTGTTTGAGGGGCACAATGGGAAAGGCCAGTTGCTCCATAGTAATTTACAACATGGGAAAGAGGGGGTTGTTTCTAGCCAGCACCGAGTTCCATCCCAGAGCATCCACACACACACTTCAGATATTTTAAGCAAATACTCAAAGCTCTGGTTCAGTCTTTTCCTCCACACTATGGCACAAGCAGACAAGCCATTAATTGCACGGGCAGATGGTTATCAGGAAGCGTGTGAGAACTGCTACACTGCCACTGTGTGGGTGGAGCTGATTAGATGGACCTGAATCAAAAAATAACAAAAAAAAAAAAGAAACATTGAAACATTTCCTACATTTGCTTTGCTGCATGGTGAGAAAAGCTTTTCCCCTGTGACTGCAGAACACAATTAAAAAATACCAGCAAAATTGCTCCTCACCTCCCCACTGAGCCACGTTCTCAGCAACAGCACGCTGGGGTTTATATGCAATTCCTCCACAGCTTCACTGCTGGGAAACAAACACACGGCCACCAGGATGGGCACAGGAGGGTTTGGGGTTTCCTCCACCAGGCTGGCAAAGGTTAAACATGTAAAGAGACCCAGGTGCTACAGTACCAGAGGTGCTACAGCTCTGCAAACTGCCTCCAAAAAGTCCCTTCCTTTTCCTCTGCTGTCCCAGCTCTGCTTTACCCACCTGGCTGGCCCTACCTAGGGAAGCATCTTTGGGGGAACTTCCTAATGGAGACCTCCCACCAAAACCAGCCAAAGCAAGGTCGCTGTACTTCAACAGTCCATTCCATCCACCAGCACAGATGACAAGGGCACCTGGCAGGCAGGAGACTTCCAAATTCTCTGGGGCTGACATGGCTGTGTCTCCAGCCCCAGGGACAGCACGGTTCTAGCTGCCCAGTTTGGTAGGAATTGCACAAACTGTGTGTTTCCACTGGAAAGGTCAGGGGCTTCAAGTCCATGAACCAAATCAAAGAAGGCTGCAAAAACATGTCTGCTTGGACACCTCACTAAACCAGGTGGTGTAATGGAAGCACCACAGAATCATGGAAATTTTTAGGTTGGAAAAGATCTTTAAGGCCATTGAGTCCAACTGATGCTAAGACTACCACTAAACCGTGTCCCTGAGTGCCACATGTACATGTTTTTTAAATACTTCCAGGGATGTGACTGCACCGCTTGCCTGAGCAGGCTGTTCAAATGCTTAACAACCCTTCTGGTGAGTAAATTTTAAAATTTAAAACCTCTTCCAGCATAATTTAAGGCCATCTCCAGCAATCACTGCTTGCCAGATCAGCAGCTTATGGAAACCCTGGCTGTTGCTGCCTATTTGTCCAGGGAAGTTGTGGAATCACCATCCCTGGAAGTGTTCAAAAAACATGTAGATGTGGTGCTTAGGGACATGGTTTACGGGTAGACTTGGCAGTGTTAGGTTAATGGCTGTACTCGACCTTAGACGTCTTTTCCACCCTTAAAGATTCTATGATTTATATTGCAAGAGACATGTGAGTGTCTTTGTCAGGGAGATGATTCCAGCGATGGAAAAGACACTCAAAGGTGGGTGTTGCAGCCCCACTGAAATCCTCTGAGAGAAGAAATCCTCAGATTTCTGGTTGTGTATCTTCTGCCCTTGTTGCCTGGTGTATCCAATATACATCACTTTTTCAGGAGAGAAACCATTTCTCTATAGCTTAGTGCAGCACTCAACACAACTAGCAGATAAGGTCCATCTTTAAAACTACAGGAAAAGTTGAAAATTGCTCTGAAGTAAACCAACCACACAAAAATAAAAACCAGAACTTTAAATTCCACTGCCTCCCCCCACCCAACTCTGTTTTTACGTGCAAATCAACAGCACTGCAAGACATCAGTGCAGGGTTAAATCCTCAGTTAAATCCTCACCTAGAATGAAATTCATAAAGAATCTGGAGACAAAACTGTCTTCATAGCAAATACACAACTTGGGTAGTCAATGTGAAAGCACTTCCAGACATTATTGTCAAAACCCTCATCTAGGAAAAATCATTAGCTTCATACTGCACTTGATATAATGCTTCAATATAATGCTTGAAACAGCTCATTTTAAACGGGTATTTCAGTATCACAGAGAGAAATCCAGTTATTATGGGCCAGAGACACTCGATCCATGTTCCCCATCATTTTTGGCTGCCGGGGCTGACACTGTGGAAGGAGTCTGCCCTCAAAAGGCCAAATACCAAAGTGCACCGAGCGCAGCCCAAAGCCCACGAGCACAGCAACAGCTCTCCCCTGCATTCCCTGCCCATCTGCCTGTCTCCAATCACTTTCACCCTGATTCCCGACCAGCAGAAAAAATCAAGAGCAGTCAGTCAGGGGAATATCAGAAAATCACTGTATCAGCTTAGCTGTCAACTTTCCCCCGTGATTTGGCTGTTTATCTTCCAAACCAAACATAGAAGAACAGTGGAAGAACAAAGAACAATTTTCTCCATTTCCAGGACTCCTGCTGCTTAGCTGCAGCACAGAGGCTCCCATTGTCACTACAGATGCATGTGATCAATTGTGCCACAGGAATGACAGATGGACATGGACACCAGCACAGTTCTCACGGACATTGAATCAATTACTCCCAGAGGTGGCTCAAACAAGTGTGTAAAGCCTCACCCCTTTGCTATTACTCGTATTTCCTACAGTGAAGAAAGCACATTTTTTTCTCCATGCCAGACTCCACAGTTAATTGAGATCAGGGAACCAGCAGGAGGGGAGCAAGTGAATGTTCTCTTTGGCACAGAGCAGCTCTGGAAGTGGTTTCACAGTTCACCACCTGCTGCCACCCTCCGAGGGGAGCTGAGGAACACCAACCATGCTCAAACGGGGCTGAAAATGATCCAGGGAGCCCAGTCTATGCTGTAAGCCACGAGGCATGGAAATTATGGTAATTGGGGCTCTCAGGAATCCAACGGGGCACATAAGGCCTGAAGATGTCCTCTTAGGGAGCAGCTGTCGCCATAGCAGGACTCCACAGGAACGCACTCAGCACTTCTGTTGCCGTCACAGTGGCAAGTTGTCAGCAGCGAGGGACAGCACCTGGAACTCCTCACACGCACCTGGAACTCCTCACGTACACCTGGCACTGTCCCAAGGCAGGTTTTTGCTATGGATTCACATGAATCTGTAGCACCGAGATCTGCTTCAGCTGTACATGGGCGTGTGAGCATCACAGGAGAGATCTGTAACCTCTCAGCCGAAAGGACGAAAAGGAAGGTGGAAGGCTGAATTAAAAAACATAAATAATTCAAATAATGGGCAAGAAGAAAGAGAATGCAAAGGGCAGTGAACCAGTGCCTTTTCCAAAGGGTGACACCATGGCAGTGCCCAAAGGCTGCTCAGACTCCAGTGAAGCACACTGGACCACCAAGAGGCATGTGAAGCATCTCACAATTTCTTATTCCATGCAACACCCCCTGACATCTCCCACATTCTGCAAAGGGAAATGTGGCTTCTTGTATTGCAATTTACTGTTTTTGTTACATCTGACAGGATTTACAACCACAAATCAAAATGAGCAAACATTTTGTCAGGATTTCACCCAGTTTCTCTCTAATTCACGTGAGCAGTAGGCTTTTATGATGGCCTTAGCAGTGACAATTCTCTGGATTTAAATGTCTGGATTTTGCGTACATGTTCTTGGCAAACACAAAAGTGTCATGGGAACCATGGCTTGTTTTATGAAGTGATCAGCTTTGGGATACTGCAACTGAGCAGAGATGAAGGAAACTGCACAGTTCTTAGAACCCCCAGCTGATGATTCACAGCATCCAAATAATGGTCCTGATTCATCCTCAATGAAAACAGCCCCATTCAGCCAGGCACTACATGACCCTTCTTTCATGTGAAAACTACTGAAGATATGTTTATGGCACAAACTCCAAATGTATCAAAAAAAATTCTACATATTTCCAGATTTTACTCTTTCTTTCCAGATGTAAGATGTCAGAGGATATAAATCACAGTAAGTTGCACAAATAAAGTACGAAACTAATGAAAAAATGAAAAAAATTTCATTTAATCTTCCAATAAGATGCAAATCTAAAAAACATCAGTTGCCACTGAAAAAGAACTGGAAATGCATTTTCAGTCAATATACAAGTTTTGTTGCACAATTTATAGTCCAAAGGCAGATGTTGGGGAAAAAAGCCAGTGAATGACTACCACTACCAAGAAGAAAGCAGTGCTCACCTCTCAAATCAAACAATATACAAGAAAACATGTTTATCCAAACTTAGTGGTGAAAATTAAATATTAAGCTTACATTAATTTATGAAAACACAACCTACACTTGTAGTCACTTGTGTAAACTTCAGTTTTGTTCGAGTTTTTTTACAAACAAAATTGCAGAATTATACATGAATGCAGTAAGTTTGCTGCAAATGACAACAGTTGATGGCTCCTGACATGCCAAAATATCCAAAGCACACAAGATCGAGAGAGGTTTTGGTTAGTATAACTAAGGGAAGACCATGAGGGATTCAGATTATGTCTTATAGGTCTCTAATAAAAGAGTGTTAAATGAAATACTTCTTAATTAATTTAATTTTCAAAATATTCCAGAAAGTACAATTGCTTCTACAGCACTGCAGTGAAAGACATTTGTGGGCAGAATTCCATTTAAACATGTTCCAGTTGTACTCCCAAGGTGTCTACTGTCTATTTTTGTGATATTCCTAGAAGGGATTTCACACAAACCCTAAGTCTGACATCCCAGGTGGAAAATAGCACAAAGCCTTTCCTGGAGGTCCAGTGACCTGCTCAGGCCAGAGAGGGGTCATTTACACTTCCCATATCTAAGTAGTGCAGCAAACCACATGTTTGCATCATGTAACACAAGAATGAGCATTACTCCAAACCCATCAGCTTCCAAATATTTATGGTTTTCACAACTCAAAAAAGGATGATTCAAGGAGCCCTTGTCTTTGTGTTTGCTTTCAGTTCCCCTTTCCAAAAACCCAAACAACTTCCTGACTACTCAGCCAGCTCTCCCCTCTCTAGCTGCTACTGGTTTTTCCTGCAGCAGTTCTTCCTCCTTCTTCTTGTAAAGCCTCAGGAGATACTCATCAGGCTCAATTCCTGCCTCCTGTAACTCTGCCATGGCTTTCTCCAGCCGGCGCAGCGTCCGAGCGCTCTGCACTTTGCGGGCAGTGATGTACAACGTGAATTCCTTGAAGCCCATCAGTTTGCAGGTATCCACCTCACAGATATTTTTAACATCTTTGGTCTTGTCCACCTGGGGGAAGAAAACTAAACCTGACATTTTTTCCAGATCTTCAATACCAACTTGGAAGTCAGTCAGCTGGTGGTTGAAGCCTATGGGATCATTTGGCACCACAAAAGCCCCCAGGACCAGGGGCTCTGAGGACGTTCTGCTCCGTCTGGCGAGGATCACCTTGTACAGGTGGGATGGTACAGCCACATCATCCTTTCCAATTACCTGCCAAAAGGAAAGGACTGTTACAGGTACAGATCACAGAATCATAGAATTGTTTTGGTCGGAAAAGACCTTTAAAATTATCAAGTGCAATCATTAACCCAGCACTGCCAAGTCCACCACTAAACCATGTCCCTAAGCACCACATCTTCATGTTCCCTCTCTCTGGAGCCCCTCTATTTTTTATAACTACAATAACTTATATTATATAATAAAAGTTCCTGACCTGACAGTTCCAAATCATGGAGGTTTTAATAAACACTTCAAATCAACTCTAAGTTACCGTCTGTCACTTATTTTTTCTCTCTCTATTACTCACACACAGGAAGCATTTAAAAGCTACATTACCTAAGCAAGCGAGGGAACCTGGATACAAAGTACATTTTGTGACTGACTACCGTCTTGGAAGAGAGGCCCATCCAAAGAAAATGCACCTATTTCTTCCATAAATTCCCTACAATCCAGCTTAAGTGTTCGTACATTTGGGTTTCCTCCTGTGTCCCTCAGACCAGGATCCAGGGATTTAATGGAGCCCCAAGAGTGGGGGATCAGGACTGTTAAAATCTCACACTCACATGTACACAGTAGACACCCCACCCTGTGCCAGGGATAACTCCAAGGGAATACACCTATTGATGGCAAATGTAATCTCCAGGACTCAAAAGTTATGCGTGTACTGAATTAAGCTTTTTTCTTCACTATTGCTGAACTGAATCTGTCATCTTAAGAGAGTATAACAGGCTTACATGTGGAAAACCTGAGTTTTGCATAACCCTTCTCTAAGTACCCTTCTCATATCTGTGCTTTTATTCTAATTGCAACAGAAGAAAAAGACGCAGATCCCTTACGAAAACCACAAAAGCATTTTATTCTATATATAAAATCCAGTAATTTGGTGCTGTTTCCAGGACTTGAAATACCTGCAAAAGCAAAGACTGCTTGTTTCGATTTTTTGACAGCTTTTTTTAGACACAGTTAAAATATCATTTCAGGCAAAGCAGGTATTTATCACAGCCACTGAAAGTATTTTACAAACTAGTTCAGCGTTATCAGTTCAGACACGCCTTGTCCACTCATATATTCAGTACAACTCTATCACATAACAAACACTTGCTATGTACACCTTTTTCTGAGTATTCAGCCCCTCCTCAAATGAAAATGTGGTTTTAAAATTAAATTTTGCCCATGGCTACTGAACCAAGGTTCAAGTCAGTAATTCCCAACAGTCAATTAAATTTCAGTCACAAATTCTTTCAGTGCTTCAAGTGTGTCCTCTACCTCTGTTGCCAGTTTTTTAAGTGACTGGTCTTTAAGTCTGGTTAGAACAAAACCAGAAAAAGTTCCTTCAGGAGAAAGGGAAAACTCTGATAAATTTTTTTCATGTTTTGTGCAGTAACACAGTAGAAGCATTACTCCTGTTTCTGGAAAACCTGCACTCTTAGATTTCTTTACCGTGTTCTAAAATACTTCCCTCCCTTACCCTAAACTAGGCTATTTAATAGTTTTGCTGTAGTTTAAACTTTTTTGTTTGATTGTTTGTGGGTTTTTTTGGGGGGTGGGATGGGGCTTTGTGTGTTTTTTGGTGGGTTGGTTTGTTTGTTTTTGTGGAGGGTTTTTTTGTTTGGTTGGGTTTGGGTTTTTTTTTTTTTTGGTTCTTAGTTTTTTGATTATTTGGGTTTTTTTCTTACAAAAATTATCATGGTTATACCACCAACCTTCTCCCAAGTAATACTCTGCCTAGACATCAGTCATTGAAACTGGTTAAGGAATAAATGCCTTATGCCAAATCTCCTCTTCCTTTCAATGATGACAGATGTGTTGACAGGGAAATTAGAGCTCCTGAGTGTTAACGCACTTTGCATTTAGCATTCTGTGTAGGTGCCAGAGCTACAGCTCCCCAGGACCAACACCATAAATAATCAAAAGCGACTGATGCACAGGTAATGCTAAAATGTACTAAAACCAACGCAGCAACACTCTGTTCTATCTGGTGAGTTAACAATGAATGGTGCTGGGAGTTCTAACCTATTTGAGATCAGTGGCACTCGAGCTAGGGAGTACTGCAAAATACTGGGGGTGAGAGGGAGGGAGCCAAGAAAATCCCTGAAGGGGAGAGTAAGGAGTTCATATTTCCATATTCACCCAAGGGCAGCGATGACACTGCCAAAGGCAGGAGGCTGGGGCTCCTTTTCTCCCCTGGAGCAGGGAGCTTGCAGAGCCTGCACTGCAATCCCACCTCCTGCACATTCCTAGGGCAGGGAGGAACAGGAGGAAGAGGAGGAAGAGGCTGTAGCCTCCTGAGAGAAGACAGAAGTGAGGCTAAACCCCAGACCTCAGCTTCTCCCTGGGCCAACAATCTCCTGACCTGCAGCATTCCCATGCCTGTACGGCCTTTTCCAGGCCTCTTTGCATACTTTTCCCACTACAAATCCATGGATATGTACTAGGTCCTCCTTACCTCGGCTCCCTCCTTCTCCACACCTCCCACACACATCCACATCCCAGCATCCTCGCTCTGGTGCATAAAAGACCAGAGGAAGGGCAATCACACAGATGGAGCTGTACAAGGATCTCCAATTAGGGGGTACATGGAATATGTAAAACAAACAGGTGAACGCGTGTGGAGCGAGCTGAGGGAACTGGGGATTGAGGCTGAAGGCTGAGTGGGTGGATAGAGAGGCTGGGGAATGAATAGAGCTGCACACAGAACAGTTAGGTATGAGATGGAAATGCTGAATGCCTGAAGTGGGTGTTAAGGGAAAACAGACCCTGTGCTTATGTAATATTATGCAAATATATATATTCTATGCAAAATAATGCACATTTATGCATAGTATGGGCACCTAGGAAGAGAGAGAAGAAAGAGAGAGGACTAGTTCTAAATGAAGGAAGGGCTTTTGAGAAATGTAGATCTAAATTCAACTCCATACATGCAATGGCCAGATATGTAATTTATATACCATTTCAGTTCCATGTAAACTGTCTTTTGAGAATTTAAATAAAATTTAAGCAGTGCACAGGCTTCATACCAATTCTCTGAACAGCAGCAAACTACTACTGCAATGACTTCACTGAGTGCTAATACTATTAAAGTGGTTAAAACCATCTTCAGCCTGACAAACTGCCAGAGTCCACAGGTGCCCTTTCCTTACTCAAAACAGGGCATCGAAGTTCTATCCCCAACTAAGTCTGCTGGAGGAGAACACCATCAAAGGGCAATGTCTGATTTCTCTGACAGAATAAATATGCATGACTAAGAATAAATGCCTTTTTCTGCAGTTTAACACTTATGTGAACCATGCACAGGATGCATTACCAGTAATTTCTGCAGTGTGACCCAATGATTTCTGTTAAAAAAGGAAATGCAGTTCTGGAGCACGGCAAAGTATTTCCATCATTACTCCCTGTACTATCCCACAATTTGCTTTTTTATCGGAGTAAATAGAGAAGCTGCAAATAGAGAAGATAAATGTTTCCATAGAGCTGCCCCCCCACCACCAGCTCAACTACCAGGGAAAGAAGCAAAGCGTGACCCTGCAAAAGTGAAGTTTGGAATAGAAGCAAGAGGCAGGAAAAACAAACTCCACAATTGCATTTCCTATTGCCACCTAGAGGATTTTCCTCCTGAACTTCAGCAGCCTCAGTCACTATCCAGATCTGCACCATCCCATTTATCTCAGTGCTTTGCCTGACAGAGGCAGAGAGCATATGCTCCCACTGTAACAGGATGGAAAATGGTTCCAGATTATCCATGCACAGATGTGGACTTTGATTTGTGCCTGTCTATCCACAGGCAGCAGATGATCTTTCAGAAATCAAGGCATGAAACAGCTCTCTGTCCCAGCTGGAGAAGAGCAGCAGTTTTTAAGAGTATCTGTGATTCTAACAGGAATTTTGTGCTCCAACACAAGCAAGAAAATACAGCAATGGCCTGTTGAAATCACTGCTGTCCCATATGCTTTCACACTGTGTTGGTACACAGCCCACAAGGCAGATTTTTGCGCAGTCCTTTGAAAATTCCCATTTTGCTATTGCTATAAAATTTCGCTTATTCTTTCAAATTTTCAATAGCCTCAGGTGAAAAAAAAAAGGCACTCAAGCTAAAAGTCTTCTTTTTATAGCATTAATGATATTTCTTTCCCATCATCATTTGGGAAACCAATGTGAAATTTCAGACACTTTGCTGTCTGCATCAGTTCAATTGTAAATATGTGCGTTGCCCTAACTTTTTGCAGCTCCTTATTCCTTTCATTTTTGTTTTGTTTCTTTAACTGAACTGGTATCTCCTAATAATGTAACATTACCATAATACCATTTTCAGTGTAGTGTTTACTATTTTTCTATCATTACAGACATCGTTACTGACATTCCACAAGTGTGTGTGAATTTGTTACTCTTCTCAAAGCCCAATTAAACATGGACAGCTGTCACGAGGACAGGCCATTAAAATGTGTGCAATTCCTGACATTTAGAGATGTTTACATATCACTAAAACAACAACCGTGTTGGTAAGCAGTTATAATACAAACATAACGAGCTCACAGGGACAGATAAGGGCAGAAGTAACATTTCTTAAAACAGAGAGAATTCAGTGAGCTTTGATAAATTCATAGCCAAGTCACTGGATGAGGATTTGTCTTAAGCTTGGTTTTCCTCCCAATTTTGGCCAAATCCTGTTCTTGACTGCAGTTTTTAAAAACAGAAGAAGCAAATTTGATAATATCTGTGGAGTCCTTCAGTATCACAATAAATAATGAAGATATTTGCTAATGGCATCCAGGGTAAGTTTATGCACCTGGCATTAACTAATGCCACCTTCATGGTGGCAATCAGATAAATACACGGCAGTCCCTCAAAATGTCAGTTTGGAGTTTATGAGATAGAAGACTCCATTACTATATGAACAAGTGAAAAGAAATACATGAAGTATAATGGCAGAACAGTTGAGATTATACGAGAAGAAAACAGAGTGTTACCATTACTGGAAATTTTAAATACAAACCAATGTTATCAAATTTTCATTTTACATTGGACTTGTTACAGCTTCCCAGTCTGCAAAAAAATTTTCTTCCACTGCAAGGGTACGGATCATTTTTAAAAGAAAAGGGCTCGTGAATCCAAAAGTGGTATTTTGCCACCTAGCGACTAGAAACTGAAAATCAGCCGTGCACAGAATTAGCAGAAGGAACTAATGAGCCCTTCATCAGCGAGAGCCAGCTCTGGATTGCCAATTATCCGTGATTCTCTCAGAACCTGGCAAACAGAAATCACACTGAATCATGCCTTAACCACCAGCACACACTGAAGACACACACTGACACACATGGACACACACTGTACATCCTTGCATCAGACAGTACCACTATCAAATACTTTAAAATGGCAGCTCCAGAAACTCCCTTGACACCCCAGTAGCTTTTTCTTCACTCTCTGTGAAGTTCTAAGCCGAGTTTATAAGAGAGCCAGAACTGCAAACAGGACTGTCTGAAAAGAAGCATACACAGCTCCCTGTGACAGAGTCCTTCCCCCTGCAACTGACAGTAGCAAAATTAACACTTCCATCACATTTCTTGGTGGACAGAATTCAATGAATCATTCCTGTCCCCCAAGCATGATACTGATCAGATCTTTCACTGTAGATATAACATAATTCCTGCTGATGTGATCCCACGTTTGACAACCCAGAGCTTTATTATAATTTGATACTGAATTCTGTACAGAAACAGACTTTCTGGCAGTACAAAACATTCCATTTACTATCAGTGTAACTTTATTTACTCAATCATTGTGACAGCATTAACTGCCTTCACTCAAGTTCCTTCTGGGTTTGTTAGGCAGCACTGATTCTGCTGAGAGTGTTTTCCCCCAATATTTAAGAGAGCTCTGTCAGATGGCACTGAGAAGAACTGAGGGGTGTGAAGGCAGACCTAGTAACACAGAAATCAGAAAACACTACAGATGAAAATCATAGTAACAATCTGCACAGCCAAGCACTCCAAAATGCAAATGTATGTACTTCAGGAAAATTTAATTTGTTATGGCTCATCTGATTGCTATTGCCAAATCATTTGGCAATCCTAAAAAGGAAAGGAAAAAAAATAAATAAGAGATGGGAAAAAAAAAGAAAAGCTGTTCCTGAATACAGAGTTATGGCATTAAAAGCCAGACACCCCAACCCCTTATTATTTTTATTTAATAAAGAGGGTAACGTGTATACACGCTATGTATGTAATAAACCGTATCTACATGACAACAGACTACTACTGCCACAGAATCCACTTAGGTTACTTAAAAATGAATCCACCACAGTCCTTAACACCCCTTTTCCTGTAACAGCATAACCTTCAGGATGAGTACAGTGCTGAATAAAAGCAATTCCAATTAATCTACCCTGCACGTTCAGTGTCTCTTCTCCCACCTTAACTCAGTGTCTATCCCATTCATTTGCACCTCACATCTAAATTTAGGGCTGACAGAGCTCTGGTGGTTTACACCAGCTGATCTAAGATTGAGCCCTTTGCACAGAGCTTACGGGACATCTATAATGGATCTACATGCAGCAGTTACCTCTGTAGCCTTAGGACCACTTGGAGCAACCAACAAACAAGTAACAGCTCCCAGGTTTACTTCCTCCTCTAACAAGGATTCCTTCCCCTATAGGATCTTAGTAGAAGACAACCTCTACTAGTTCTGAAAGTTAACGGGGCAAAACCATAAAGTATCTTCTTGTATTTGAGAAGTGCAATTTGTTTCCCAGTTATTTGCCACAGACATAGATGACAACTGTATCTTTTGGAATGATTATTGTGCCTCTCTGGCCCAGCCTGGTAATGCAATTTAGAAAATTAAACAGCGAACAAGATTCCAGTATGAACCTCGTGTATCAGTAAAAAGTATATTCAAATGTCTTTTCCAAACAACAAACACAATGTTATCTAAACTGTACTTTCATTTGCCAGCCACAGCTCATTCTTCTTAAATTAGCATTCACTACGATGGCATTGGGAATGGGGAAGGTGGAGCACTGAGCATGATGTAGTTAATGATTGCAAAATTTGTATTTTAAACCCCAAATCTCTGCTGACAGAGGGAAATCACTAAAGTGACAGTCACTGGACAGCAGTAATGTATAAAACAAGACACTGTCATTTTGATTTGATCTGGACAAAGACAAAAAACCTGCATCTGCCTCTCCAATGACACAGAACAGATTTTTCCTGTTGGCCTTCTATTCTACATATATTCTCAAAATATGTTTTTCAGATACCAAGCATGGTCATCAATCTCCTCTTTGCAATAAAAATCGCTGCTGGAGACAGATGAAATGACAGAATATATCTGAGGATACCACAAGTTCAGCCAATAGATAGAACAATGCTGGCATCTAAGGAGTTCAAGGTTAATTCCCTTTCTGGAATTAAAGAGCAAATGGTACCAGAGTCCAAGCAGAAACTGGGAACAAAGCCATGACCGATGCTCTGTTTCTCCTCTATAGTGATCTAAAAATAACCTTTTTGGATGTCTGATGAGAAAAACACCAGCATGTAAACCCATGGATAAATATTTCACCACTCCTTTAGCCAAAACCAAGGAAACTAAGATTGAAGAGAGGATCTGAAACAAATCAATGCAGACACATTCACTGTAGCACTTCTGTGATTTCTTTTTTTCCTTTTCACAGTTCTAGTCTGAGAACAAAAACATCAGAGAGGAGCTGAGCCTTAACAGTGGCATCGGCAGATTACAGGTTGTGAGTTTCAGCACTCTCGTGTGTACTGCAGCACTTCTCCTTGAACAGCACAGACAAAGGAAAGGACATCTTCTCAGATCAGCTTCTCATGCCCGAACAATGAGGACTAAAACCCCTTTCAGTTTGAAGTCATTTGTGTGAACTTAGCAGAGTTGGCTCTGAAAGACAGCTAAGAGATACCTTCCCTTCACAACCCTTAGTGTTCTTCCTTTAGGGGCAGAATTCCAGACTACCAAAATCAATGGCAATGACTGCAATTATATTCAAGCTGTCTGTTTGAAAAGAACTTCTCTCCAGTGCTTTGACAGGTTGTGTTCCCTCCACTAAGTGTATGTGTTGATAAAAGAAAGAAAAAAACAAACAAAAAAAAACCAACACACCACTCTACTCTGAAGTCTCACTCCTCAAAGTCCAACTGCAATGCAAAGCACAAAGACTTAAGCCATGAAGAGATTACAAAACTTAAAAAAAACCAACATTCTCAGCCTGTATTTATTTAGAGGACCCAAATCAAACAATTTAATATTTTAAACAAACAAACAAAAACCCCACAAAATCATTATTTTACTTTTCCCACCTGAAGACAGCATTATCTGTACTTAAATAAGAATCAATTTACATAATGAATGTCACTGTAGGAAGCGGAGTAAAAGGATTTATGAATGCGAACAAGTGGTGACACACAAACATGAACACCATCATTCCACCAGCTTCCATCTCACACTGAATTTCCCTTCAGTTCATAGTAAGACCAAAACTGGTAAAACATTCCTAAAAGACCTGTGTTGTCATCAAACCCAAAGATGATGAAGACAAAAGACAAGAACTGAACGAGGTAACAATCACAGCAGCTTGAGCATTTTGTGCCACTATTATTTCACCACTGTATTCAGGTATCAAGTTATTTTGAATAAAGCCAGTAAGATGCAGTGTCTGCTCTGATTTTTACCTGTGGAATACTAAAATTTACATTTCAAAACCGAGAATGACAATCATTTTTCAGAAAATGCAATCTTCCTCTTCTAAGTAAACACTTTCTCTAGAGAAGAACAAAAAAAAGGTGAGCAAGATTAAAGTGAAGCTGTTGGTAGATGCAGTTGATAGATGATTCAACTTCTTCCTGGAAATGATTTCCACGTATAAAATGCTCAAGTCAGCTCAAAATTTTTAACTCTTTGCTATGTAAGACGAATATATATTTTTACGGATGAAAAATAAATGCAATATCCTGACAGCTACAAGGAAGCACATCCCAGCAAGCTGTGTGCAAGCCTGGAGAACTCTGTACCATTCTGAGTGACGGTAAGCCAAATGCTCAGTTGAAGATTGTTCAAAGGGAACATCTCCCTCCTGCTCCCAGCTCTGTGCTTTTGGGCATCTCATGCTGTCACCAGGAAGCACTGGACTACTCTGTGTGCTGCCTCAATCTTTCTACAGCAGTACAAAACAAGCCCAGTAAACCCAGTATGGATGGTTTTCCATTGCACTGGGTAATTCAGCATTTTGTGGAAGGATCTGACAGTCATCAGTGCTGGCAGGCAAGAGCAAGGCAGAGAAAGGCCTGGAAAGTAGAAGGGGCGATGGTGAAGTGAGCACCTTTGGGTGGCACAGGATGATTGCCAATCTAAAGCTGGCTTTGCCGCACTAACTTATCATCTGGCATTGGTCATATACCTCAACCATGGCTTATTCATCCACTTGAAAATGAGCACAGTCTGCACTTCCCTCACAATGATGTGGTGAGAGATGAAGGTTGGAACTGCCACTAAACATGAAGAAGGTAGCTTATCACTACTGCAATTTCATATGCGTAACTTCCCCCAAAAACAACAAACCCAAATCCAAAGCTGTGATTTTGTGGCAGTCAAGGTCTGACATGCGTGGCTGGGGACATAAAGGACAGTTTTTGAAGAAGTAAAAAGGTAGAAGCGAACAGGAAAAATCACTCTATCAGGACTGAGTTCCAAGTTCAATCAAGTGGAAATCAGCTGTGTGTTTATAAAGGAGAAATAGTGCCTAACTCTTACTGCTAAACAAGCCAGTGTTGAAAGCTGGACATCTCTCTCTTTTGCGTCTCTCATCCCTCTGAAATACGGGGTTGTGTTGGCAAGCTCATTCATTGCTCCTCAGAGAACTAGTTGGAAGCTGAATCACTCACGGGCCGAAGCTGCAGTTGATCCAGCTATTTATTTTCAAGGAAAAATGGTTTTTCAAGAGGCGCAAAATGCAGCATTTATTATTTTCATTATGCCAGCTTTCATCTACAAGTGAAAATAGCAATAATATCTCACTGCAGTGGGGGCATAAGGTAACACTCCCTTGAATAACTTATTATGCTCAAATCTTACAGATGTCTAAACACAAGCCTACAAGGAGTAAGTCTGGGTAAGCAATAATAAATTCACCTCTCAACTTGATAGCCTGTCCTATCTGTCTGTCAGTGATGGTTTCTACAGACAGTGCATGATCAATCCTAAATCTTCAGCGTATTTTAAGCAGGTAATAAAAACAGGGGGCTAAAAGAAGGGGAGTATCAGCACCATTGACCCGGGATTACACTGCACTTGAGTGAAGTCTTCCAAGTGACTCTGGCATGCTCAGAATCTCAGCTGCAAGGCTTCATCCAAGTGATGCCTATGGTGTAGCAGCAAACATCTGTTGGTGAAATTAATGGAGCACGGGCACTCCAATACCCTGTAGAGTTTTGAGAGACCCATACTACCTCTGTATTGCACTGTTTCTAAAGCACATGAAGAAATTGACTGAATAGATGCCTGTGCATTAGCAAACCCCACTCACTCTCTGCTTAGATAAACAGTTCTACTGCAGACCCTGGACATGAAATAGATCTCGGTAAATAAACAAATTATTTTAAAATTATCCTTTTTCATGTCTAGGCAAGATGTAACATTTCTGCTCACCTTGTCCCAACAAATATTGCACATTTTATACATTTTGCCTGTACTAGGATGCCCAACTTTTGTTTTATCAAGTTATTATATGAATTTTAAATAAACAATTACTACTGCACTATTATCCCAGCAACATACATACGTACCTGATAAGTAACACTCTTCTTTCCATCACCATTTGTTTGAGGCAAGGTAAGAGGTCCAGAAACTACCCAAACATCTTCAAATCTCTCAGTCAATTCCCGACAATACATTTCCATTCTGGAACATATTTGTCAGACAGGGAAAAATTAGCCGGGAAGATTTAATCTTTGAGACATACTGTGAAAGGAAGGGTGAACCACTGACAGGGAGCATTTTTCCAGACTCATCTGAGTGATTCACAAGCCAAAGAAAGTAAAATGTAGGCCCAAGTCCTACTTCCCATTTGTCCTCTGTTTATTTACAGACAGACACATTACTGCACACATCTGAAAATGGTTTCTGCAGCCTTACCACAGGTCTGAATAGCTGAGTTCTCTACTTACTCCCACACTTGACACTAGAAATATACTGTTGATGGTCACTTGGGATTAGTAAAATAGAACTGTTCTAAACAGCAAGTTGAGACATTTTTACTTTGAAAGGTTTTATCATATTATTGGATTTGTATGTTTCTCCCCAAGGAATCAAAGTCCTGAAACACAGTTCTTTCTGTAGCTCAAAGTACTGAGCAAAGTTTCTATGTGCCATTCCCAATAACTCTTTTTTTTTAATAGATATAAAACTGTTCAAAAATAAAGTAGTAACTCCAGAAATACTACCATATTTTTGCTTTTTAAACTGATTCAGTTTACAGCACATAATATTTCTCAAATAAGAAGGTTTCTGGACCACATCTATTTTACGTAAAACAAAAGATTAACAAGGCCAGGTTGGATGGAGCTTTGAGCAATCTGACCTAGGGGAAGGTGTCCCTGCCCATGGCAGGAGGGCTGGAACTAGGTGGTCTTTAAGGGCCCTTCCAATCAAACCATTCTATAGTTCTATGATTATAGCCCATCTTTGATCTAACACTCAACTGTTACAGAAATCACACAGAGTGAGGACCTATTGCTCCTCTACAAAGGTCAGAGTTGCACTTCTCACAAAGGGAAAAACAGAGTATCAGACAGATTATCCCAGCTAACCTGGCTACTACTGAAAGAGGGAGGTTTCACCGCCTTCTCTGTCTCATCCCTGTTCATCACACCTCTCCCTTGGGCCACTTGAGCATTCTTCATCTGTCAACAACCCTGAACAAAACCAGTATTTTTTTTTTTTTTTTGTGCTGGGTTAGTGAGTTAAATCAGCAAGAATAAGCCACACAAATGAGAATGAGCAAGAATGAGCCCTTTCTTCACGTGATACGCCAAAGCATTGACTACAAGTGAATTCTTTTCCTGCTGTCACCAGCTTTGCTTTCAAGCACCTACACATGTGAAATATGGTATCCTTAAAAATATTTATTATTAAAGAAATGACTGACAAAAAAAGTGGCATCGCTGCCTTGCTGATGCACTTAAACTCTGGGAACAGGGTGCTGGGGTTGGGAAAAAGTGGCAGTAACTGCTTAAATTGCAGAGCTCATAGTACCAGAGGAAATTTTCAAACACTCCCCACAATTTCCTGATTAGGCAGAGATCCTGCTTAAGGGAAATCAGGAGGGTTTCCCTACCCTGAATTGGTACAAATGCCTAGCTTTGGTGTACGGAAAATTTATGTTCAAACACCTGAGTTATTAAAATAAGAAAAAAACTCTCTTAAAATGTTATGGCATTTTATTTGTCTATAAAACAGTACAATCTTACTGAATGGCTCATCTTATTTTATACACATTCTTGTAAAACAGGAAAGCAGTGTGCAGATGAATGATGATGCATTTTTGATGGACTTTTATTACAACACTGTACATAATTTTGCTGACCTTCCCTTGAGTGAACCTTGAGAAATCTATCATTTTCCCTTCCTGTTTCTGAGCCTTCACATTTTGTAAGTCCTGTGCAAGAAGCACTGGATGAATGCTACTTCTGCTATGTTCTCTGCTCAAAGGAAGGAAAGAACAAAAATCTTACATGAAGCAAGTTTAAATTTATCAACCACTCTACCTCAAAAGCGATCCAGTCAGCACTCACAAGTGACAAGAGTGACTGCCTGACTGCTCCTTGGGAGCCAGGACCTGAAGGAACACCTCAGACCTGAAGTAGTGACGACTCAGTGGGGAGCGCTCAGTTCTCCGATTCAAAGGGAACCAACATCCACACACAGACATGGGAATACTCTCACACTGCAAGTGCTTCTTTGAGGAAGATCTAAACCCTCTCCTTGCTTCTGCTGGAACTTCCTTAAGGACAGACATGTTAAGCCTGGTACTTTTACCCCATATCAGCCAGAAGAAATAATTGTATCTGAATAAATGTCCTCGACAGTTTGATCGAATAAAAAACTACAGTAGTCATTAAACTGTTCCTTCACTGAAAGGACTGAGCTGCCTTTCATTTCAGAGAAAGCTCCTATGACCTCTACAGGTAGCCTACAAACTGCTGTAGAATAGCTGGATGTGAAGAAGCTTTATAAATAAAGTATTTTTGATTGATGCTGCTGCCTGGTATTTTTCACTTAGTTTACTTACAAGTAGTTTCTCACCTGTTCCAAAACCCAGCATTATTTTCATAATTCTGAGGCACGATGTTGGACAGATAAAACGTTTCAGCCATAGCTCTCTGCATAGAGAAAGAAAATATCATTTCACTGAAACATTTACAAGTTGGGAATACATTTTAGCAGTTTTTGGATCAGAATCCCATTCCTGGTTTAGTTTTAACATTTATTAACACAGAAAATCAGATAAAACCTAAGTTAGAACACCTACAAAATTGTTTTGGATTAAGAGGTACATAACTGAGGTGAAATCTTGCAAAGTTATCTACTTTTTTTTTTTTTCCCCCTAGCAGAAGCAGCATGACGATGTCCAATTCTAGAAGTACAGGAATTACTATGTCACCCAGTGTCAGTTTGGTAATGTCTTTGAAAGCAGCTAGACGTTTTTCATTTTGAATGGGAAGGACACTTTCAAACATGCTTTTCATTTATTTGACTGCTTAATGGCCAACCTTTTCTTTCCCTTACAATAAAAAGTTTTATTAAATATACTCATCAATAAAGTACAGGCAATGAAATTATTTATGAGACCATTAATGGTCAAACATCCATATATCTGCTTAATTTCATCTTGTAGAAGTGTCATAAACATCACTGAACAGAAGCTCACATACCTCCAGAGGTGAAGGACCTGGTGCTAAAACACTAGGCACATGCAGGGAAATACAGAGGAAAAAAATTCCAAGATCTCAATCCAGAATTTTCACAGGTCCTTTATTTGTCAGTATTTTTCACATACTACTTCTGCAAAGTGAAGGGACTGACAGAATGCTTTAGGATAATGAGCAAACACTACCTCCACTAATTAGACTGTGAAATTAAATTTTTATTATCCTGTATTTGAAAGATTGTATCATCTTACTGCATTTCAAGCTAGGTCCAGGAGCTCTGTGTACAGGGAGCTCACCAGCAAATTCCCCAGATATCACAAATAAATAACAACAAAGACATTTCCAATAGAAATAAAACTACTGATTCTTTCATTTACCACATGCCACTGTGCTGTCACTCCACCCCACTGAATACTACTCTGCCTGGAAGAAATACAAATTCAAACTGCTTCTTAATTAACAAATTGCTGCATTAGGCACATTTCACAAGAGGATCCAATAAATTCAAGGCTGCTTTGTAAGTCAGCCAAGGCATTAAGGCATGCTTCTCTTACAGCTTGAATAAATGGCAGGTGAAGACATTTTATAGACTGAAAGAACTATGGCAAAAGGGTCTAATTTACCTCATACACATTGCAAGAAAGAAAAAAGCCTTTTAAATCATCCAGGCAATCCCCTTGCCAATACAGAACAGTACTTAACAGCATCTTTGCTTTGCCCAATCTAGCCTTAAATATCTCAGCAGCTGTTGGCCAGAATGACATCATTGTCCCTGTCTCCCTTTAACTGAGCTTTGATGATTTCCAGGGTTTTCCTGGTGAAGGTTATCATCTTCATTTTACAGGGAAACAACGTGACATGCAAGAGGCTGAGAAGACTTGCTTAACGCCACACTGTTCAAGACATCATCTCTGCCACACAAGCTGATCTAGGTGTGATTTAATTAAGAGAGGTATGTCATCAGAGCATGCACCTGATTTAGACGCCTGAAACAGACTGTGAGAGCATCCTACACTTCTCAGTCAGGAACAGACCTTGTAACTCCAAATCCAGCTCTGTGCATCAATAATGACATCATGTTCCACCTCAAAACAAACTGCAAAAGGAACACTGCACATTACTTCTAAGGGTCTTTTGACCCTTTCCAACTGATCAACACAAATTAAAAGGATGGGAGAAAAAAATCCTACTGTTGAAAATTTGTTATCTCCTGCTGGTGCCATGTGTCCTCGTGACCATCCGCTGCCAAGGTAGTCTTCATTGACAGCACTGAACATCAGAGGGATGTTAGGATCTGGTCTGAATTTACAGTGCCTTCGATCTGCATCACCTGAAGAATAACACACTAAATGGTCACATTATCACGAAACCATCAGAACCACAAGACAAAAAGACCTAATTCTGTCATATCTTGCCAAATGATCCATGCTTAACGACTCAGCACATTAATCTGAATTCTGTGCATCTCATGCTCATTTCTTTCTGCCATGTGTTTTAAATCTTTAAGTTCTTATTTACCAATAAAATATATGGGTTTTTGCATCACAACATTTCAACCTTCCCCAAACAACACAGGTCTGCCTCAATTCTCAGTTCGAGTAGCTACAGACATAAATCAGAGCTGAATGCCTCAAGATGTTTGATTTTAACTTGCAGGTTAGTTGTATCTGACTATTTGGAAAATATTTCAGTAATTCAGCCATTAAGGCCCACTTGAAAGCAAGCCTGAAATTACTGTTTTCTTCTCAGAAAGAAGTGGGATCAATGATGCTACTTAGGGGTTGGTCATAATGTTTTCAAGATCATGCTTTTAATTTTGAAAGGTAATTTGAAGACAGCGATTAAGATATATTTAGAGGGCTATTGCTTTCATAAAACATTTTACAATTACATGGTTACCTCTATTACTAATAGTCTGCCTTATAAAAACTGAACTAATGCTATAAACCTAATTTACAATGACTGTACACCACTCATATTTCATTCACCACCGACAGCAAAAAATCACTGAGCCTCTGTCCTGCATAAAGAACGGAGGAGAGAGTATGAGATAAAGCACATCAGGAACTACGACAGAACTGCATCAGAGTAAATAATGGCTGCACTGAGGAGGTAATGCCCTGTCTAGTTTTGAACAACTGCTGACACCCTTCGCTCAGTTTTTATCTCACAAATGGACATCTTCCTCCCATTCCAAGCAAATCTCTACAATCTGTACATCAAAAGCTCTGGCTACCACTGGCATTGACTCCACTGACACAAACTGGACCTCAGAACTAACTCCACTAGCTAAGGAAGCAGGAGCCATTTTTATGCCCTCAAGCAACTTTGCAGGTCCAAATCAAGTAAGGAAAGGTTAATTTTCATTGTTTCATCTTCTCTCCATTTCTGTTATAAAAAGGCAGGCTGAGCTTCCCTCCCAGAGATCACTATAGGATTTTTCTCCCCTGCCTGCTCCAGGGTGCACCTTCTGTGAGCAGCAAAGCCCATTCACAGCATCACAGATGTAAGTAAAGCAAATAAACACCTACATACCCAGTGTCTTTTGTTTTGAAATATGCTCAATCACCCATCTAGGCACCCGTTTTGCCTGGTCATAAGACAGTGCATGATTTGTGTAACATCTGGTCTCTGTTCCGGCCTCAGGAAATCCGTATCTTTCCAGAAGAGCCTCTTCTATTGGTTCTAAGGAAAAAAATAAACAGAAAGTCATGCAAAGATGAAATGTGATCATAAGCAAGACAGTAAGAAAAACATCTCAGTGGGTGTAAACCTACTGTGTAGGGAATTGCTTGAGCTTACTGCCACAATTAAAACCTAAAAAATATTAAGAGAACTATACAGTGAAACTCTCGTCTGCCAAAATAGTTGTGGTTCTCACCGTGTTTCAACATGAAGTTCTCAGCTCTAGGACTAACTCACATACTCTAACGCCTACAGAAGGCAGAAAAAAAGCTATCAGATATTTTCCTTCTACAGAAGAAAAGCTATCAGATATTTAGGGACAAATCAGGCAAAAAGGAGTTACAGACACAGGAGATCAACACACACATTTCACCCTTTGGAGCTAGAAATCAAACTCCTCACAAACTGAGATTTACAAGCTGGGCACAAGCAAGTCCTGCCCTCACTGGGAACGCTTACACTCTGCTGATTGAATAAAAGCTTCGCTGAATTTTCGGGTTTTTTTGCAAGCAATAATTTTCTCTCATGGGGGAATATTTATATCCATCTTACTGTCTTGTTCATTCTCCAGCCATCTGTCCAACAGCAGCTCATGTTTTTAGAGCCATTCTTCCTCTGCTTTCCAACAATCCGGTACCTTTAAAGCCTTGAGGCTGCGGAGAAAACCATTCACTCCCTCAGGTGCCCCGAACATCTCTCCCCACACCTGAACCCCACCAGACCCCAGATCTGATAAACGAGTTTCGGCTGACCCAGGGCAGCAACAGCTGAAATTTAGTTATGGTCGGACCCGAAATGTGTGTTTAAAACGAAATACACATTCCTCTCCTGCCGTGAGCAAAGGGAAGCGCTTTTAATTACAAGTTACAGCCCAGCATCCCAAATAACCTCCTCCCACCTCAGCCCGGCGCAGGTACTGGGGGAACCTCCCGATCTCCCCGCAGTCTTTGAGCACACCGGGAATGGAAGAAGGAGGGAAAAGTATCTTCTGAGGGGAAGGAGAGGGTTTAGGGACAGAACCGGCTGTGGGGAGCGGGGCTGCGGGACCGCGCTGAGCCGGCCGCTCCCGCCTCGCCGGGCCGCCGCCCCACTACCCGCGGCTCTTACCCTCTGCCGGAGCCCGCCCGGGACCCAGCTCCGGCTGGCTCTGGCTGCGGAGGAGCCGCCACGCAGCCCAGCAGGACGCGGCGGCCCCGGCCGCGGCCCCGCAGACGAAGCCGCCGAGAAAGCGGCGGTGGCGGGGCAAGGCCGCCATGGCGGCGGCGGCGGGAAGGGAAGGCAAGGGAAGGAAGGGGCGGGCGCGGCCCCGCAGCGCCCCCTCACGGCACAGCCCCGTGGGCGCCATGGCGGCATCGCCGCGGTGCGGGGTCACGGCGTGAGGGGACACGGCGTGAGGGGAATGAGCCCGGCGGGATTTGCTCGATAGCTGTGGAAAAACAAAGACTGAGTCCCCTCACGGGGACTCCAGGGACAGTCCCGGGAGAGGTGGCTAAACTGCCCCCATCCAGCTTGGCCGGGGGTCACCACCCTGGGCTCCAAGCGCAAAGGATTATTGAATCATAGGACCATAGGATGGTTTGGGTCAGAAAGGACCTTTAAAGTCTTCAGCCGCAGAAGAAATGCTCATCTCCCTTATGAGGAGAGATTGCGGGAGCTGGGCATGTTCAGTCTAGAGAGGACTGAGAGAGGATCTCATTAATACATATAAATATTCCAAAGGTGGGTGCCAACAGGACAGTGCTGGACTCTTCCGTGATGCCCAGTGACAGGATGAGGAGCATCTTTCTTGCAAGCCCCCTTTAAGTACTGGAAGGTCACCATATGATCTCCTCAGAGCCTTTTCTTCTCCAGGCTGAACAAGAAGATTGTGGTATGGGGTTGGCTTTAGGCAATATAGGATGATGTTATATTGGACTTCTTTTCAGGAAAACCGCCAGCCTGATTATTACTATTTTTCCCTCCCAAATACTTGCTAATGTCCATATTTGCCTCCTATCTGTCCACACTAAGCATTTCCAACCCAGCACCAAGCCAGAGGCATTTTTTTTTTCTGAAAAAAAGGATCAGTTTAGCAATGGAAGACACCAGAAGATGAGGATTGCATGGCCATACCATCACTTCACTGCAGGCAGCTTTCCTGGAGAGGTCTGCCCATGCTTCAGTGTGTGGCTGAGGGCATCTTCGCACCTCATGTGAGGATTACAGACCTCAGTGTGGTGCTATGAGTACAGGGAACTCAGGCTATTTTTTTTTCTTTTTTTTTTTCTAAATCTTTTTCCTGGTCAAGTTCCCCTGCCTTTGGCTTCTGGCAGTTGCAGCGAGGTTGCTGGACTGTATTGATACAGCTTAAGAGGCACACATTGCCCTGTGTGAACAGTTCTTTGCTAGGAGTGATAAGCAGCGTTACCGCAGTGCTACAAGAGGCAATGCACTCAAAAGGGCAATTAAATAATAAGCAGTTAAATAATAATAATAAAATAACAATAATGAAAGGACACAGGTTGCCCAGAGATGTTGTGGATGTCCCATCTCTGGAGGTGTTCAAGGTCAGGTTGGATGGGGCTTGGAGTAACCTGGGATAGTGGAAGGTGTCCCTTGGCAGGGGAGCTGGAAATGGATGATCTTTAAAATCTCTTCCAACCCCAACCATTCGATGATTTTGTGAATTTGAGCTAATTCCCTCTTCTCTCTGGAAGTGTCTGCGAGGGATGGGTAGTAGAGGCAGGCCTCAGCTATGCCTCTGGAGGGACTTTTTAGGGATTTTGGATAGCAGAAATGCCATTGAAACACCAAAAACATGCATCTACAAAGAAGGAAATCCTCCTGCTAAATGCCAAAGACAATAAAATAGCAATGAGTTTTAATGTGACACCAGCAAGGGAAACGGTTATTTGTAATTTACTGTTTATTTTCATATACAAAAAGATAAACTTGAAATAGTTCTTTCTAGGTTTTTTCCTCCTATTTGTTGGGGTGTAGCTGCTTCACACAGGGCAAATACTACATTCATACTGGTTTATTCGGACACCCAGTGCAAAGCTGAAGCAGCAAAACTCCAACTTGGCAGATCTATTTTCAAACTTGAGACTCATTTCTAAAATACCACAGTAAAAAGGAACAAAGATCCACTGCAAATTCATGAACTATGATACAATGTTCTTTCCAAAATGTCTTCATTTCATAACTGCAATACAATGGATGTCTGCATTAGACCATTTTATACATACATTTTATATATGTATACTTCTGCAGAATATATATATATAAAATGTACATATATAAAAAAATCAGCACACTTCAATCCAAAAGGGGTTACAGCAACGAGCTTAACTCTCTGTATACTTTTTTCTTTAACAGGATACTTTAGTATAACTTTTGTTAACTCAGTAGTACAAGCTATCTCTGTTCTACATTTTTATAGCTACAAGAGTGAAATATAACCTACAACATTTACATTTCACATATCTTGGTATACAAACAGTACTTAGTGAATTTGAGCCAAGGACCAAAAGACTCTTTAAAAATTATTTCACCATCTGATAGAGCTTCCTGTAATTTACACTCAGTTTATTCTGCAATCTTCTAAATCATTTAATCTCATAGTTTGAGTTTAAATCCATTCCAACTGGAAATCCTGGAGAAACAGGTTACTGCAAACTCTTATGTATACTCTATATATACAAGTTAAGTAACACAGCGTAATAAGACTTAGCTATTTATCCTAAAACTGATATACACATATTTCACTACGCTAGACAAGTCTTAGGATTTTTATTTTATTTCTTTAAATAAAGCACAAATTTAGAAGTAGCTGGTAAAACTTACAATAAGATGGTTTTAAAATGACAAATGGTTAGGGTGAGATTTCTTCCTGCTGGTGTCAAAACATTTTCTTGTGAGTTTTTGTACTATGCTGTGTTGTTTAACTGTATGCATCTAATGTTACATGCAGAAAGCTCTTTCCACAAGAATTGACATTGAACTGTACTTAAGTCAACTTTACAGTACAAAATTTGTCAAACTTAAGGACGAATGTGAAAATATTAACAGGTGAAAGATCAGGCTTTCAACTCTATCATGAGGATCATGCAGAATTCATAAGCAGATAGTTTGAACAGATTGACAATGGCATTGTGCGGGCTTATGGCATATAATTGAGGCCAAAAATGTTACTTAGTTTGCAGTAACCACCTCCTTCAATCCTCACCCACTAATAGATTGATTTTTGCATCATAGTTATTCCATTGGAAGGCCAGAAGCATTGCAAAATACCTCCTCCTGGGAGATTTTAGTACTTTGATTTACCAAAGAGAGTAATCATCAACCATCAATAGCCACAGAAACATTAGGCAGTCAAGAAAAATGTGGGGAAAGGGACATATCTTGTTCTCTTCCTTTAGAAACAGTAAATTAATTACTATCCATTCATTACCAGTAATTAAATTAATTACTAGTAATAGTAAATTCATTAGTATTTGGACAGGAAAGCTACTATGCTGTCCAAGTAAAATACAGGCTAATGTTGTATCAACTACATGGATATATTTTTTTTAAAAAACAAGACATTTGGGAGGGGAACACATACAATAAAATGGTAATTTAAAAAATGGTCTAACTTTTATTTTTCCCAAAAAAATATATCCTGAACAGAATTCTCTTCAGCAAAATATCGTTAAGAAGTTGCTGTAATTGAAGGTCTGATTTTATGAGTTGGTTCTTGGGAGTAGGTGTTTGGAAAAAGGAAAGGGCCAGACAGGTTCTAGGTCTTGCCAACATATTTTTTGTTATCCACAAAGTTGCTCTGGTGCTAAGTCCACTTTCCAAACCTATGAGATGCTCCAATTTCCTCCTCTGTCACGGCCGGATTTTTGGTTTCAATTGTTTTTTGCGGTTTATTTTGGTGTTTTAACAGAGGTGGCAATGCAGAGATGCCAGTGACTACTGAATTAGGATTTTAATTGACTAGGATGGTTACTGGTTAAACTTCAGTTCCTCAAAACACTGGAAAATTGAATGAAGTATGGCCTTCCTCGTCACAAAAGCAGAAGCCATGAAATTTTCCTAGAACATGTTTTAGTTTTGCAATATCAACCTTACTGGAATGTTATAAACTGAGTTTTTGGGTTTTTAACAACTGGAAAGATTAAGAGGCTTCTGCTTCAAAATGGGCCAAAAATGCAGAAGTAGTGTTTTATTCACATCATCTGCCCCATTAAAATACTGAAATAAAAGGCTAACAAAGGAAGCACTTTTCAGAGAACACTTTTTCTTTCTAGATATCCAGCACAATGCCATTATAGAGCTTCAGAAAAGCCCTTTTGGTTTCAATGTTGGAATACAAAATAAGTTTTGCTTTTTTCCTTCAGTCCTTGGGGATCACTTTCCATTTACATATATATATCATATATATCCATGTATATATGTATATGATACATATATATAAACACCCATATAGAGCAAGGTTCCTGTTTGTTTGTGTATGTTACAATATTGTAGTATCAAGGAGAATCCAGATAGCAACACTGTTTAACATGAGGTTTGAGGTAATTGGTTCTTGAAATACCTGGATCACAGACTGCATCCAGAAATGACAGCTGGGCAATGAAAAGTGGTTTTTTCAGACAGAAGTAAAAAAAAAAAAACACCAGTAAAAGAAAAAGAAAGCTTACAGCAGTTGCTTTTACATGGAAAAATAAAGGCACAACAGAATAGCATTACATTTGAGAACAGCTGGATGGACGTAACACAAGTATGATCTCTTTCTATGGAAGCGTCCTGACAAAAAGCATTACTGCTTATTCCATAGGCTACTACTTCAGTCAGGGAACTGAGCATCACCCTAAAACGAGTCATGAGAAGGGAAGTCCCATGTAAGTAAGAGACCAGGTGTGCTTAGAAAGTGTTCCAGCAACACGCACACGTACTCATGGTCACACAGGATTGGGTGGAAACTGTCCCCCTGGTTTCCACAGGGCCAGGACTTCACCAGAACACAGCTGAGGGACTCGGCAATTGCAGGAGCCTGCTTGAACTAGTGAGCACTAATTGCAAAAGGCACGCTGTCAAACCAGCTCCAAGGCGGTGCCATGTGCTGTTTGGTTTAAAGCTTTCTTCAGTACCTCTCACCCACTGACACTGTGCTGTCACGGTTGAGAGGACTAAAAAGACTGGAGTGAATTTTAAGTCCAATGGAAAATTAGGTTAAACTCCCCACACGCTTTTTTTTTCTTTAATACTTTTAGAATACCTTGGATTGGTTACACAGATTTGGAAAGCTCTTTCCCTTAGTAGGACTTTGGACATGACAGTGCTCCTTTTCTTTTAGTGCCTCCAACACAGACTGTTAAATCTGATTTTGGGAACACAGAGCACGTATCTGTGTGTTCTGGTGAAGCCTGATTAGTTGTGTCACTTCAGAGAGAAGGAATTTCTAGGAACTGGTTTTATCAGGACTCCACTGGTAACAGCTCCTTACAGATCATATTGTCAATGCAGCAGACACAGCTGCTATGAACGGATATGGCAGCGAGCGAGATCAGCCCGGCTATTTGGCCTCGGTAAATTCTTAACATCCTGACTTCACAACTCACTGCGGCACCACAGCATATGCCAAAAGACACACTGCCCACACATGGATACTCGCATGAACACATGAAAAAACTCTGCCCAGGTTAACTGAAGATGGGCATAGAAAAGCAATAAGCATCTTTAGCACAAGGGATGTGACATGCAACCTAAACATATACTCAGTGCCATCCTCAAAGCATGTCCAAGTACATCCAAACTTGCTCCTCAAACTGTTTTCAGGCTACACTTGTTCTATCCTCTAGACTTTGATGTAGTGCACACTTAATTTAAACATTATATATATATTTCTTTATTTATTTGCTGTGCATACACAGACCTTTCTCCCTTTTCCCTGCAGAAACATATTAGACATTACAAAAATAATTTGTGGTATAAAAGAATTCTCACTCAATGTAGAATTTTTGTTTGTATATGTAACTAAAATATATATATATTTTTCCAAAAGTAAAAAAGTCAACATGTCCTTATTTTCCTCTATTATATAGTCTATTTTATTTACAATGTTACCAAACAATATCCTGTATGTAAAAGTGATAAAAGTTTGCGGGACACTTCCTGCTTAGCAACTTCCCAAGTGGAGTGTGGCTTGAAGAGGACTGTAACAACAGCACTGTCACACCTTATCACCCAGCACCTTCCTCTGCAGTATGAGTTCCTTCCTTACTAAATGAAACCAGACCTTTTCCCTGCAAAACAGGGCAGGCTCTGACAGTCTGCCTAGAAAGTAGTGCAAGAGGAATAAAACGTGTGTTCTCCAATTCCACTGCTGCGATGTTAAGGGGGATCAGGACTCCTAATGGCCAGGCCTGACCCAGCCAGCCTGGAAATACCTGCTTCCACTGAAACCACTGACTTCAAGTGGGAACAGCAGGGAGTTAGGAGACCCAAGGAAAACGCATGGGAGTTACTGGGGGGCACTCACAGACCTTCTCTTCAAAACAAAGACCTCGGCACTTCCATAGGTGTAACTGTCTAGCACTGGATATTCTGTAAGAGAATTTCAGCTGAAGAATGAGGCAGAATAAAAAGTGGGTTTCTTCTGTCTTAAATAGAGATTTCTTAATGACCAGGACCAGCTAAAATCCTTAATCATAATGAATAGGTCTGGTACTACTTAACTGATAGTTAGGCTGGTTTATAGCCATCTCTTATAATATGCACGTATATTTTAATGTAAGCCACATACAATTTCCAGCCTTGCTGTACTAATGCAATTTCATCAGCAAGTCACAGCTCTATCATCTTAAAAGAAACACCCCAGTTTTAATTCCTGTGGTATTTCCAGTTTAAAAATGTGAACTCAAACTTTCTCCATCTAGGAAACCAGCCCAGCCAGTGCAATAAATTCATAAAAGGGAGTTACACCAGAGAGATGGGGAATCCTGACTCTTAAAGTCAAGGAGAATTTTTACTCAGCATAGTCAATGTTAATATTCACCTGAGAACTTCCATACAAGAGAGGGAGGTCATCAGTAAAATTCTGCAGCCAAATTTTTGAAGAGCTACTTCCTCTAAGTCTGAATGGGAGGTGTAATTTAGTGCTTGGGAAGTAGCATAAGAGGTGTTGTCACCATCATATTCAAGGGAGTGTCAAGAGGAAAAGAGCTGCAGTTGCTTATGACAGCTACACCTATGGATGTGCCCAATTCCTGACTTGGAAAAAGACTGCAGTACCAAACAGAACCAAAATCATGTTGTCAATGAGAGTTCAAATGGATTAGAGGTGAGGGAACTACTTGTTTGACAGCTCAACTGTTGAAAGACCAACAAGTTAATCAGAGCTTGTCTTTGTTAATAAAATAAATAAATGCCAGTTTAGGAAGCGGCTTTAGCCAAATTGGTACAAATGAAAAGTTCAGGTTTTCCTTCTCTGCTGCAATAGCAAGACACACGTACCTATATACATATAAAACTTGTTACCCAGCGCACACCCAATTTGGAAATTCTTTTTCAAACCAGTTTCTGAATCCTGCTGACAAGATGATCTATAAGGAACCATTACACCAGGAAGATGTAACATTTTACAATCAACATTCGGTCAAGGTTTGTACGGTCGTGCAGTTCCCCGCAGTAAGATAAGCTACATGTGAGAATTTGTGTTATGCTTTCTCAAAAGAGAAGATTTCAGACACTGTTTAATAGGCTATTAAAATCATATGGCACTTTCAATAAATACTTTAAAGCTTCTTAAAGAAATCAGGATAAAAAAGCAACTGCTGTAATAAGCCTGTTTTAGCTATAATACGTAATGTTGAAGGAAAAAATCCAGAAGAGCAAACAGATATTAACAGTTAAAAGACAGTACAGCTTTTTTCTTTCTGCAGCAATAGGAACTGGCTCCCATTCCCGGGGAAAAGGGAGCGAGCCCACCTCGAAACAAGTATTCACTCAATCTTAACTGCTCTACCCTCCACCCCAACCCTTACATCACTTCACTTCTAAAACAGTCACATTTTCATATAAACCTCAGTGCAGAAATGTATTAAACATGAAAAATACTGATCCTGCAAACATTTACAACCACACTTAACATTAAGTGAGTGCCTAATGTCATGACACCAGAAGAGCTACCTACACCCTCAATGCTAAGCATAGGTATGTTGCAGCAACAGGCCCAAAGGTGCCAACAGCCACCGGGGACATCGGCTGGGTCAAAATGGTATCGTTCTGTCTGGTTTTGTCAAGGTTTTCTCAATAGAAGCACATCAAGAAACAGAAACTTTCAAACCTACACACGGAAACACAGTTACATGTGTGTACATACTAATATGCAATATACATTCAGTAACTTGAAAGAATAGGTTAAGACTTTATTCAGATAGACGAATTAAGGCAATTCTCTTAATGTCTCTTCAAGATAAAGGACCATGTCCTCATTTGTGACCTCTAGGTTTTAAAGCTATACTTTTCAAGAAATATAATTCAATGTTTTTTAATATTTTCTCCAATTAGCGGTTTCATTTGCTTAATAAATTATATCTGTGCAAGGGTGCACACTGATAATTTGGCAGTGGAAAGAAGTCCAATTCATTTGTATAATACAGACTTTTTACTTTCCATTACGGGGTGATTAGTTTAGGACTGCATTTTGGCTTAACACAAAGAAAAATTTAGAAGATCTGGCCATCCAATGGACATAACTTTGTCAGTCTAGCAAGACACAGAATTCATGTTATATTCAAAGTAAAAAAAAAAAGAAAAAAAATTAAAAAAAAAAAAAAAAAGAAGGAAAAAAAAAAAAAAGGAAAAAAAAAAAAGATGTACTGTCCTTTCACTAAAACAGACCAAGAAAAAAAAAATATAACACAGAATGGAAACAGCCTTCACAAATAAGAGTGAATAATGCCCAGGTACCTTATACAGGCAGTTATTCTACAACTGTATACAGTTATTTACAATGGTGCTTTATTAAACAAAACAACAAAAAAATGGTAGCACTTCCTAAAAGATTTTGGAACTTTTTTTCTTTTTTTTCTTTTTTTAAAACTCCCTTGTCATAAAAGCCAACTTACATTAAAATATACTTACTACAAGACAACACAACTAACAAAATATATAATAAAACTCATACAAGTAGAAAATTCTGAGGTATTTCTGGTTTGAGGTGGTCTGTGGTCATGAAGTTTTTTATTTTTTTTCTGTTTAAACCTCGGAAGCCACGTAACGTGTTTGTGTGTATGTTTTGTGTTTGCCTTTTTTTTTTAATTTTTTTTTTTTTTTAAACATTGCATGTTTTGCAAATTAAAAAAATATTTCAATGTTGAATCAGCAGCATTAGGAACATTCACTGACTAGAGCGAGTTTATGGCATAATAAGAGTAACGGTATTTTAGAATATGCACCATTTTAAGACAAAAGAGTTTCATCACAGAGTGAGGAGAAAGCAGCGTCAAAGAAACCAGTGGGAGAGGTGCTGTGGGAATCACTGCTGCTGCTGAGCTGCCTCAGCTCCCTGCAGCCAGGCAGCTCTCAGACTTCTCGGATGCTACAGGAGCCAGCTGCCACCATTCAGGTATTTTCACTCTCCCAACCCAAAAATGAGTAAAGAAAAAAAATCATATACCCAGTTTTCACCCTTTTCCTCTTTCCGCCATCTGCACCATTAGCTTGGGCTGACAGATAATCAACCCAAGGCCAAATTTCCTCAACTGACTCACACTTGAAATGAGATGCACAAATTTTCCCGTCTTCCAGTATTTTACCAAAGTGCTGCTGAAATCACACTTCCCCACCTGTCCTGATGACATTTCTTAAAAGCATTCTTCCTAATACTACCTGGAATTGAAAAATAAAAGTTATAGTCCTGCTTTGTTCTTTTAGCGCCCAAACCCAGACTCTGGAGGAAGAAACAAGTGCCTTTCTTCCAACCACTGCCTCTTTAACTCCACTTTCTCCATACTCTGCAGCCGTAAATACTCTGCCCAGAAATGTCCTTCCCCTCCTCTAATGGTTACCTGAGAAGTAGCTCCATAGCAAATGATGTTTCCCCGAATGCTGCCAAGTCCAACGTCACTCTCCCCACCCCTATTCTATGCTCCCCCCTTCAATTCTACCATCAAGAATTAACATTCTCTGCCCAGTTACTTTTTTTTTCCCATGTTACAATGACACCCGTTAGATCCGTAAAAGACACATCTGCTGTTTTTTTCTGAAGCTCACTTCTGAAAAAATATAAAAAAAAAATAAAAAAGAAACTGAACCCAAAACCAAAATGGGGAAAAAATGCTTTTGAGGAAGGTGTATTCTTTATATAACAGTCTTAAGTTTCCTCCACAGTTTGCAGCATTGCGTTTTCGAAGGTGGTAGGTGGTTTTCCTGTATGTCACAGAAGCTTATGTCACAGATGCTCCGCTCAGAAGACAGACTGATAAAGAGAAACCCAGAAAACTGAATAAAATAAAAACAACTGAAGTGAGTTTGTTGAGGTTCTGAGGTACCTGCACCTTTTCTGCATTCATTAGTCGGCACCTGAATGCTTGCTGAAATGTCCATTTTTTTTAATACAGTAGAGCAATGTGCTGGTAAAATTGATCCAATCCAAAAAAATAATAATAATAATAATAACAATAATAATAAAAAGTCAAGATAAAATAGCAGCTGCATTCATGGGTTTGTTGAATTTTTGTGATTTTGTTTTTTTTGTATTTTTTTTTAAAACTCTTTTTCTTGTCATTTTTTTGTTTGTTTTTTTTTAAATCCGCTGAGTCTGGAAAGACAAAAGTGAACCAGGACCCAGGACTCAGATACTAGACTCTTTGGGTGGCAAGTCCACGTTGGTGACAGACGTCACGATGGAGACGAGGCAGTCCGAGGTAGTGCCGTTGACGGATTTGCGGATCTGCGCGATGCGCTCCTCGACGCAGCCCGCCGAGAGCCGCGCCTCCGCGTCGTGGTCCCAGCACTCTTCGATGGTCACGCAGAGCTGCGCCAGGCCCTGCGGACAGCAACGGGGAGAAAACACCTTCAGCAACCTCACCTGCTCTGGGTGACGCCAAAATGATTTTTACTTTTGTATTTCCTTCACATATATTCGTAGCGCCGTAGACTATTGTTGTATAATGATATAGTTCCTAGCTAGCTCCAGTACTTTTCCCACCCTGATAGGCAGAATGACAAAACACATTCCAAAGGCTTCCATCCTGTCTTGCTTCTTCCTGGGAACCAAGGATGAGCTACCCTCCCAAGACACTTTCTCATAAACAAAGTACACTGGTACCAATGGGAGGCTCCAGAAGAGGTTGAACCAAGAGGGGGAATTACCTCATCACCTGTGTTTCTAACTGGGGAACCTTGTCAATTTTGCTGATTTGCTAAACTTATAAAACTATTTGCCCTATGTGGAGTGGCTATTTTTCCATATCTGCCCCTGGCAGCCTCTAATTAAAGACCAGTTTTTATACTATCTACTATACTAATATTGTCTTGAAAATGTGTTGTTTTATTTCTAGATCTTTAAGGCATCGTGGGCACCACCTTGGCAGAGGGTGAGGAGGTCCATTCAACACAGCCAATGCTCTAAAAAACCCCTACAAGTATTTTTTCCACAGTATGCCAATTACCATCAGATAAGCTTTAAGAATTACATAAAATATGTGTTTTCATGTTTTTTTTAAGCATCTACTTTCTAAGGCTTGGTCGCATCCAGCCTCAAAAGTGCTTATTTTAATATCAAAATAAATCCCAAGATTCAGCAGTTAGAGCTCTAAAAGACAACAAGTAGTATGATTCCCATGATAAAATTGTGAGAGCTGGCAGCACTGTACCAGTTACTATGAAACCATTTGCTTTGTTTGCTATCACTTCTCTCAATATCCCCAAAATAACTGAATTCATCCGTGCCTGAAGACCGCAGCTCTTATTTGAACCCTCATTTGAAGTGGAACACTCATCTTTTTCTGCAGTCCACAGCTCTCCCTAACTTATGGGAAATGAGTTAGTACACCTGAGTCTAACCAAATCTGTAGCAGTTTGGGCAAAATAGAGGCATTTGACTTCTTACTGAAGCCCAGTGAGATGTCATCATGTCTCATCTTCTTGAACTAAGAAAAATCAGCTCTTTTATTAAAAACGTGAGCCTGACATGAACTACCTCTGGGAAATCCACACTGCATTTTGCTTCATTGTCTGCTTGCTTTCACATCTAATTAATTTTTCCTCCATAAACTGCTCCAAGTCTTGCATGGTATCTAGCTTGTGAGGAGTGTGTCTCCAATTGTATGGATAGTTTTCTTTTTCTTAATGAAAGGACTTTATTTTTCATTCTTTCACCATATTGAGAGAGTCCTCCTAAAGCACCGCACGCTCCACATTGAGCACTAGCTGATTATTCAGCCTGTTTAGTCTCTAAATACAAGAGATAAACAGCAAAGGGAGCACAAAGGT
Organism: Struthidea cinerea; assembly: GCA_013397865.1. Classification (NCBI taxonomy): domain Eukaryota; kingdom Metazoa; phylum Chordata; class Aves; order Passeriformes; family Corcoracidae; genus Struthidea; species Struthidea cinerea. The sequence continues at coordinate 865,025 of VZTI01004420.1, forward strand.
GTTGAGCAGCCCTTCATTCCCCAGAGCTGACTCTAACACTGGGAACGCATAACCCATCACACAGGAAAATATTTTCCACTGTTAACCAGGAGGGACGTACAGGATGTTTTAGCCAGTGATCCTTGAACACGGGGCGCATCTTCTTGTGAACCACCACTTCTTGCAGGTCCTCAAGGGATGGGTGCTGACCTATTTCTTCTTCAAAAGGCAGCATGTATTCATCCACCGGACCTACGGTGCACACAGAGAATCAGGTTAGGGTAGAAATGGCCTCTGCAGAGCCACAGCCTCCCCATGCATGAGTGAGCTGCAGCTCTGGAGCAACCTCAACCCACTGCAACAAAGCCTGGCATTCACCTGTCACTGCAGACAAATGTGATTTACATTCCTCCTGCACAATGGTCTTTGCTGTCCCTGCTGCCTGTCTGGCCATGCATTTTCCACCTCGTTGAGTTACGAATCCAAACCCTCAGCCAGGCCTCCGGATCCCACCATTTCCTTGAGGAAGTTTGCCAGGTAGTCCGTGATTTGTTTTAATAGAAAGAGCAAATCAACCCATCCTCCCCACATTTTAACACAACAATTCAACACACAATAACCTAGAGAAAGGTTTCAGCATGATCATAATTTCATTTTAGCACTGACTAGCAAGGTCAAGCATATACTACACTTATAACTTCTTGCTTTGTGATCTGGCTTGTTCATAGGTTTGAGTCAGCCCTGACACGCTGGAGCCAGACGCACTTGTCCCAAGTACCAGCTCCTAAGTGTAAAATGATTTCTGAATGCTTTAGTTATACCAGTTATGGCTGTGAACTGCCCAGGGCCGTGGGAATGAGACAACTGTTATGAGTATCAGTGCAGATGCTGGATGATAGCAATAACTTCTGCTTATTGAAACATCATTTGGCTTTTGGCAATGCAAAGATGCTTTCTCAGAAAGAGCAGCCCAGCTTAACTGATGGGCTTCTCAGGCTGCTCCACAGCATCACTTACGGTTTCTCAGTAGCAAAAAGTGACCTCTTTCCAGAGCAGAGATATTTCAAGAGGGCCTTTCCAGACTGAAATAAAAGAGCTGACCACTTCATCTGGTCATGAATTGTGACGCCAGCAACACGATATTTAAGTACTCTAAAGAATGAAATCACTAAACCAGCTTATCATTATTCTTGTCTACTCAATGGCAATCACTAAACCAAACTGAAACACTTGCTCCAATGGATGGCACAGAGTCACTTACGACTTTTCTTTCCCTCCAAGAGGAACCCAGGCTATGAAGAGCTGCGCTGGTGATCTCCAAGCTAAATGTGCTGTTTACACAACATCACTTCTCAGCTGGAAGTGCAGATGAGGCTCAGTGTAACTCCCTGTCATCCCAAAGGAAGCCTTCCCTCGGATTCAGTGGTGCTGTGTATAGCACCTGGGGTATCTCAGCTGCCTGAATTGCCAGGAGATCACAAATGTGACAGGAAAAATGAAAGTAGATATTTGGGGCACCTCAACAGAGAAGGGCAATTCCTACATGAATGATCTGTGTACCACTGTTTTACCCTACTGTGCTCCTAATTCTCTGCTCCTCCAGCATTTCACCTGGTTACACTGTACATTTTTGAAGAAGTGATCTTCTGTTACCACACACTTAAGGGGGGGTATTTTAATTATAATCAAGCTCTTCAGTCCTACTGTAATGCTAACAAAAACATTTCAAGCCTAGGTGAGGTGCTGTTGTTTTATGAACTTGATATTCAGAGCACCCATATCTATACAAGAAGAAAACAGTTGGAGGAAGCAGCCTTGCAGCTGCTACAATGACATGATTGCTTCCCTGTCCTGCACATGGCAAGGGTCACTAAAGGACAGATGTTCTAACTGGACAGAAAAGATGCCCCACTCTTCTGTATCATTTTAGGATTAAAAAAAAAGGAGAAAGGAGACACCATGAAGTTCATACTTTTAGATCCTTCAGGAGAAAGTGAGATCCTCCAAAGCTGTAAATGAAACAATGAACCCACCCACTGCTGAGAGAGGGCTTGATCAGCAAAAGTCAAAGCTCAATAACTAATGACTTACGGTAGCAGGGAAATGGGCTTGCTGACCCAGGAAGTTCCTTCCAGCCCCGTGTTCCTGCTGTTTCACTAGGGTGCTTTCCATTCAGGCTACCCCACTGCCCTGCACAAGTGAGGTGACAGCCAAGCTGGCTGTGTGACTCTTCTCTGGAGCCCAAGGCCTGCCCTGGTCACAGGCAGGAATGCAGAGTGCCACTGAGAGCAGCACAGAGCAGGCTCAGGACTAAAGCACACCCATCCTGTAGGGACCACCTTCTCCCTCTGAATTCTCAGAAATTTGCAAGGTAACCAACATAGTAAAAAGCACTTTGAGACCTGAGCACTTACAAAGGTTATTATGAGAGACTAACACCTATGTAAAAAAGCGAATGAAAAACAGGTTAGCTGCTTTTAATAAAAATGTACCATTGGTTATTTTTTTTCTTTTAAACAGAGACAGATCCATTCTCTGGACCACTAAACCACACTGAAACGGAGCCCTTCCCAGGGAAGAGAAGATCTTTCTTCTTACCATCAACTGCTCTGCACCTGGAGACTAGCTCCCACAACACCAGTCCCATTGCATACATGTCTATTCTCAGGAAGGCGTCTCGTTGGAAGTTGATTGCTCCCTCTAACACTTCGGGAGCCATGTACCTCCTCGTTCCCACCTAGAGAGAAAAAACATAGCTCAAGTTACATTGCGTTTGGGCCCCTCAGCCTCTGCTGGTTGGAGGTGAGTGACAGCTGGTTTCATTAGCCTGGAGGCCACTGCTGCTAAAGGTGCACCTCGCTCAAAAAAGAAGCGAAGGGGAGCTGTTTCTTCTGACACCGATTCTCATTAAGATCACTCGAGTCCAGATAAGATACATGAAGGAGAGAGCCAAAGTGCAAGGCTACGTGTGTGATGCTCATTCAGTGCGCACTGCAGGTCTGCATCCCGCTGCATGCTGCTCCAGCAGCAAACCCTGCATGAGGAAATGCTGGCTTTGGAGACACACAGAACACCCTGAGGTCAAGTCTGACTCGGTTATCCTAATTGTTGAAAGTTCAATCCTCTTTCACTCAAAAAACCCCCACAGAAAACCCCAAAAAACAAACAGATAGGCAGATTTAAAAAAACCAACAAAACACACCAACCCCCCGCAAAAACCCAATCAACCAACCAACAAAAAAAACCAAACAAAAAAACCAAAACAAAAAAACCCACAAACAAAACAAAACAACAAAACCCCAAACAAACAACATCAAACAAACAAAACAACAAAAAAACCCACAAAAATACCCCCACCAAAAAAAAAAAAAACCAAAAAAAAAAACCNACCCACCCCCCCAAAAAAAAAAAAAAAAAAAAAAAAAAAAAAGAGAAAAATTGATATATCCTGAAATGGTAGGAATGGTAGGAAAATGTGTTGGTTTGACAGCCCTGGGTAAAACAAGTCTCCTACATCCACAGGAGTAGTAAAGCATGAACCCTGCAAAGTCTGCCCTGCCCTAGGCTTGCCATGGTTTGGAAAAGACGTCTTCTTGTTTTGAGGGAATTCAGTCCTCATTATAATGCCTCCATTGTTATGTTTTGTATAGCTCATAAAGTAGGAGAGTAGACAGGACAGCAAGGGAAAAAGCACCTTTTTAACATGGGAATTCAAACACCTTTAATAATTTCCTTTAAGGAAATTCTCATCTGTTCTTGCTGTTACCTGAGGCAGTAGGGACAGAGTGAAGCCAGGATATGAAAAGAAGTGCAAAACACTGTAAAAGTGAAAAAAAAAGGTGACAAAAATGAGGAAAGCTGGGGAAGGGTAACCCAGAAAAGTGTTCATTCCTTCTGAGATAAAGTAAAAAAGGTAGGCTGTGCTGGAGATGGGAATTCAGAAAACCCTGGAGGTGCAAGGAGGGGATGACGGACTTGCTGTGCCCTGTCATGAGAGCAGAATGGGGGGCTGCTTGCTGCAACACAAAGGCAGAAAATTAAGAACCCATAAAATTGTAGTATATTGTTTACACAGTGCACAGCCAGCTGTGCCAAAGGTCACCCAAGCAGCCAGCCTGGCTGAATTCTTAAAATTAAATCAATAATTTTAGGATTATTAATATTTGTATTGTGGTATCAGTATTAATATTTAGGAGCTTTAATATTTGTGTTAGGGCCTAGAGAAGTGGTCTGTGCAGCAGACTCCAAAACGAAACACTTCTAAGATTCAGCTGGGCTGTCTTGCCTTGCTTTGGTCAAGAAAGGTTGGACCAGATGATCCTTGAGGTCCTTCCCAACATGGTATTCTGTGATTCTATGATTCAATGGATATTTATTATCAAAACAATAAAGAGTCAATGAGCCCTGTGTCTGAAGGGGGAAGCCACCTGACCCCAGGGCAGGGGGGATCTCACCTGCACAGCAGTCAGAAGGGTTTGAGTACCCTCCCCACTCACACAGATTAAAGCAGCTCCCAGAATTTATGTCGGAGCACAAGTTTTTATGGAAAAAATAGATATCTCAAAGAGAATTAAATGCATCTGTGCAAATTAGCCCCCACTCCAGAGGAGCTAGGGCAAGGCCAACTTTTTAAAAAGTTAAAGGTAATGATTACCTGTCCATGAGTGTCCCCTGGAGGTTTTCCAGGTTCAAACCGTACAGCCAGTCCAAAATCAGCTAGCACAGCCGTCAAGTCATTCTTCAGCAAGACATTTTTACTCTTGAAGTCCCTATGGACAAGCCAAGAAGTAAGGGAAGGGTTTAGCATGGCCTGTGTCTAAATCACATTGCAGCATATGTATGTCTATAGGCTCAGCAGCTCCCAGTAAAACAGCTCCTTTCTTCCTTTCTTCCCCAGCTTCCCAGCTGACAAACTTGGCTTCTCCTCACTGCCCTTGTCCCTAAAACACAACCAAGCAGCCCTGAGTTGACCAGCACAGAGTCAGCCAAATTCCACAGTGAATTACTCTCAAAACAAAATCTGGTCTGAAGGGGCTCTTTTAATTAGAGCAAGCTGTATACAAGGCACCACTTCTTGCTCCAAGTACCAGCTCTGGACCCCCACATCTGGGCCTTTCTCATCTCCAACAACAAAACCAGGGCAGGTTAAGGGAGTAGATTGCTCTTTATCCTGGTAAGGATGTTTGCTCCTATCTACAAAATTAGGTCTTTCCAGAAATCAGCAGATTCTGCTGAGACTCTCTCCAGCCTGAATACATGCTTCAACAGACTTTTGCCATAGTCATCCATTAGCTTTCTGTTGTAATTGCTGGATTGATCTTCCCTGGATAATTCGGAGGGTTGAAAAGCAAGCAGGGCAGGGGGTGAAACCACACTCAGACACGCTGTCAGGATCGGAGCAGGCAGCTGACAGGTAGGTGTAAGAATCTGCAGAAGAGATGGTGGGTCTGTGCTTGATGGGGACATTTGTGTCAGGCCTGTGCTGCAGCGGGATCATTTCAGGGCAGCTCAGGTAAATCTGCAGGGGCTGGGAAGGGTGGGGGCTGGAGGAAGATCACACTAAGATGCCTAACCAGTCAAGCCCTGTTCCCTGGACTTCCTGCATTTTCATCTGAAAGGGAATGTTTGGCAATCTAATTAAATTACAGACCTTAGACAGCAGATGGCAATTGTCCTGTATGCTCAGCATTATAATTTCCCTATCATCAATTCACTCGGTGACCCTGCTGATTGCAGGACATTGCAGGCCTGCACAAAATAATTAATGAGGGCAGATACGATTGTTCTGCACTAGAGAGACCTGTCAAAATTCTTTGTGAAGAGAGAAACTGCTGGACCATAGAGAAGGGGCTGCTCTCTGCAGCCTCGGATGCCAGTGCATCAGCTCAAAGCACTGGAAGCAAAAATCATCCTGTGCAACCCAGCCCCTGATTCTGAGCTTAAAATATCAGAAGAGAGGATTTATCCTTTCTAAGCTAAACACAGCATCATGGGCATTTCTGGCTTGAGGATTAAGATGGAGGAAGTGGGTGTGAAGTTGGAGGGCATCGTGCAGCCAGTGAACCACAGCAGAAACCAGCCTCCATCATCTCTAGGGCCACAGTACAGCTTTGCAGAGCCTCCCAAACATTGGTGCCCCTCCCCTACACAGAAAACCTGCGTTTACCACAACCTGTCATCTTAGAGACTGCCTGCTTCCATGCTACAGCAGTTTCCCCACAGGCTTAGGAAACAGCCATCATCTAATGACATGGATAAACGCCTTTGCTCGCTCAGCATTAGGGGATTATGCCCTCAGGATGGTACAGATTGTGCACGAGATTTTTGCAAAGCAGTGGCTCGATCAGGACCACACAGAAATTATCAGACAATCTGCCTGAACGCTGTGGTTCCAAGGTGAAACAAGATGTAAACCAGCATTACTGAATGGGCATGTGCTGCTCTTGCTGACCTGCAGTGCCCTCCAGGCACGCAACAGTTAACCTCTACATCTTGATGCAGAACGCAGGGATTTCCCTTTGCAATTCCATTTTTCCCCCCTATTTCCATGTATTCCCCCATTTTTTCCACACTTTGCTTCCTTCCTTCCTTCCTTCCACAAACCACCTTGAACTGGCAAGTCTGAGCTGCAGTGCAAGCGTATCGAGGCCAGGGAGAAGGACCTAATTAATCCAAGCCATGCCAGGTAGAATTCCTATACGTCACATGCATTACACCATCCTAAAATGGTCACTGACAAAGAAAAGTGGCATGAAAAGAAGAAATGGATTTTTTTCCATATAAGACTTCAAACTAGGGAATACAGAGCAAACAGACTATGAGTAACGGGTGAGTTAATTCGATTGAGACACTGGAGATTTTATTTTCAGCTTCCACGTGGGGGCACTTTTGCACCAACAAGTGATTCCATAACCTTAATCCTCCTTGTAGTGCCGGGGGCCAGAGAGGAGTTGGCTGAACCCCTGCCCAGCAGTGACTGGGGAGTTCCACCTGGCAACCCCAGCATCTCTATCCATGTGGACTGTGGGAAGCCATTCAAAAACACCCCCCCACGCCCCCCTCCCCAGATTTAAAATGCATTTAGTGTTTTGTTTCAAAAATAAAATTAAAAAGAGTGGGTAATCCAAGGGAAATCCCTTGTGTCCTGAAATCCCTCCTCCACTAGGTATGTGCTAAATTCACACAAATGCTGCATTCTCCAGCTTTTATCACTTGTTAAATGGACAGGGACACTAATGAGCACGATCTGTTGCTTTAAAGCCTTTCTATAGCCTTCCTCTGTTCCCCACCCTCAGGAATTTTCATCTATAAACCACTGCCTTTATTCTACAGGGACAAATGTCAGGGACACAGGGGTCAGCTCCAGGAGCAGCACAAAGGCAGCTGCAGGTTCTTTCAACAGCCCCCAGCTCTTCAAAACTTTCAGATTTGGGGAGGTGGGGTGTTTTGGGGGCAGGGATACCCCTGCAAAAACCGGGACTATCTTGCCGTGCATGAAGCCAGGCCTGCCAGAGCAGGTACAAATTGCTGCAGCTGGACGTGGGGTTTAAGTCCCTCCTAGATGACATGCGGTGGGTGGCGGGGGAGTGTGGCCACGGATTACGGCCTGTAAATCCCTTCTGGAAATCTCCTCCATCCTGCCCTGCCACAAGCAAACCACTCAGAAGAGATGCTTTAGTCTAGGGCAAGCAGTGTGGGGCTTTAGAGCAGGGCTAAAGCATGAGGATGGTTTAACCCCCTGCTTTCCTGCTGTCCCCTCTGTGCTCCACCCATGTGGGTTGAAGCGTGCGCCAGGAGGTCTCAGGGGTAGGGTGGCACTTGCTGTGGTGTCTCTCATAAGCACCCTGGCACAATTTGGGCCTTAAAAAACTACAGGGAAAAATAACTAGCAGCCATTTTCTGCATTTCCACAGTTTCTCCATTTTTCACTTTTTTTTTTTTTTACATTTCTTACAGATCAAAAGCTCTCTGGGAAGACACGCAGTGGAGCTATCAGTCTAAAAGAGGGAAAACCAGGGTCCAGCTCCTGGTACAGCCATAGAAATACATGGATTATAATGTGATGATATTATCAAGCAAAGTCCTTTCAAAGAGCAGTTCTGCAGCGACCCGTATTCCCTTCCCACCACAAGGGAAGAGTTGATGGAAGAGGGAAGCCCCTACCCTTCGGACATTTGCCATCAACCCCTACCAACTGTGCTGTTCCACAGGCAAGACACTTACTTGCCCTTCACCATTTTATATGTGGTTGAAAAAAATTCTTGTCCTCGCACAGGATTTGCTGGGTTAAAAGGCCTTTACTTCCTAAAAGCACAACCTCCTCCACTCAACAGCATCATTTCAAAGACGGTGTCAACGAAAGAGGCTTTACCTGTGTGCTATGGCAGGTTTGTGTCCTTCACCTTTGCACCAGGGAACATCTTCATGAAGGTAGGACAAGCCACGGGCCATCGTTTCTGCAACATGGCAGAGCTCATTCCAGCTGATAATGTTGCCCTTCAGGTAATCCGTCAGAGAACCCTGCAGAACAGGACACTGTCAGTTCTTAGTCATAGACCCCTATACGCGACAGATGTGCCAGCTCATCAGTTTAGAGAATGGTTTAGAGAATACTTGAGAAATCTGAGCCGTGATTTAACAGGGGGGAAAAAATCACTAGTGAAAGTCAAAGGAAGAAATAAAAATCAGAAGCATCCACGAGTTTTCAGCCCTTGACAGCGCAGACCTCCTGATGTCTACTTATCTGCCGGGGAAGGGGAGGGAGGCAAGGAAGGGAAAAAATCATCTTTAACCAGAGCAACTCATCTAACCTAAGCAAGGGGAAAGCCTTCCGTGCAAGAAGATGATGCATGGTATCAGCTGATTGTGGCAATGATTGACTCGGCAGACCTTGGATTTAACAGGGGGATAACACTGTTGGCTCAACCCCAGATTTGCACGTTTGTTTTAAGTGTTACTCATGCTTTGTAACTAAAGCAATCCATGAAACAGGAGATGTGCCCCAAGCCTCAAAAGCAAACATGGAGCCCATCTGCAAGGGGCAAGTTGGGTCTGCGAAATCTGTCTCCCATGATGCTCATCTACACACGTCAAGAGATGCTGACCACCGTAGACCTGAGCTGTGGCCTTTTGTGCCTCTCTCTTTTCCCGAGTCCCACCTTTATTAATCCTTGTTTGTGTAGGAAAGCCTTGAAAGCTAAAGGAAGGGCCTTTGAAGCAGGGGAGCAGGAGAACTTTGCTGCCACAGAGCCATGGCCCACCAGGAACAGACTGAGTAGATTACAGGGATTATAATCCTGCTCTATCACAACCAGCTCCCCCTCTCTGCCTTCCCAAAATGTACATGCAATGATACATTACCTTGTCATGGAAAGCTGTGATCAGCCAGAGCTCTGTCTCCAGGTTTGTCCCCCTTTTCTCTGCTGCGATAAATTGCAAAAGGTTTTCATGCTTCATGCCAGGAGTGTTGAAAATCTCCCTCTCACTCTGCCAAGATTGCTTATCCTGAAGCAGGGAGAAATGCACCATCAAAGATCACGCTTCCCTTTAAAGCAAACAGCTCCTTCAGTTCAGTCAGAGCTGCTCACACTACTCTTAAAATCATGCTCCAGTGTTAGGATGTGATGTATCCCTTCAAAATGAGTCTGTTTTCCCTAAAGAAGAAAGACTGAAAATTGCTGTCCTCAGTCTCCCCTCTCCAAAATTATCCTCAGCTATTCCTAAAGGACATGTGTGGGGAGTGGAGAGGAAGCCAAACTCAACCTTACTGAGAAATAAGATTTGTCAAGATCTCCTAAGGATACTTGCAAGAATAAAGCCTGTACATACAGCACCCAGATCAGCCTTTGTAGCTGTAATTGTTGCAATTGCAAAATCTAATCTAGGCTCTATTGAATATTTACTAGTAGGTCACAGCTGGCTTGGACAGAAGATGTGCAGATCTCCTTTAGCAACGCTATGACAACAAACATGAGGTGAAAAAGTAATGAAGGAGACAGCGGAGGAGCACAAAGATGTTTTAGTCATTTTTCTTTCACTTGACTTTTGATTGCTTTACTCTTTTCATCTGCAATTCCTAGAGAATCAAGCCAGGAGTGTTCAAAGGTTTCCTAGAGCAGAAGACAGGAGCTGACAGAAACTCTGCAGTGCACTTAGCTTTCACAACACTGGGGCTCTGCCTTTGGAGGCTGTAAACTGCGCGCTAGGTTTGGATCCAGATTTACCACCCACCCAGGCAGGACACAGAAAGCTGGGGCTCTGGCCCTGTGTGTGCACTCTGGACACCGCAGCTGCACCCTGCCTTGCTGGATTTAAACAACACAGGCATTTGCAGGGAAGTTAAAATACCCTGTAGATTTCAGAATGTGCTTGTTTTTGCCCTTCTTGCAACAAGTACTACTACAGGAAGCATTTGGTAATGAGATAACGCACGGAGAAGTGTAGGAAGGAAGGGTCCTTGAACTTTTTCCCCCAGCAGAAGAGCCCAAATGCTTCTTTGTTATGGTCTTAAAAACCATAATCTCCATAGGCACTTAGAGCATCTCAGCAGTGGTGAGGCAGCCTTGGGCAAGTAAGAACCTAATGCAGTGTCCCTCTCACCTGAATAGGGAAGATTTTCACTGCTACGTAGTCGTTCATCAGCTGAGCCTTCCACACGCAGCCAAAGCGTCCCCTGGCCTTGATCTCCAAGAGCTGCAGGGGCTTTAGGCCAACCAGGGGAGAAGGGGGTGGCGGGCCAGGGTCCTGCACAGGAGAAAATAACCACTGTCACCAGCTGAAGCTGGACCGTAAAATAAAGGGAGGGGAGGAATGGAGAGACTGCATGTGGGGAAAGAAGTGTGAAGAAGTGACATTTTATGTAATAAAAATTATTTAGGTGTAATGTTTGCAGCAAGAGCAGCCTGAAATTCCCTGTCTTGCTTGCTCTGTGGGGTGTTGGTATAGAACACGTATAACAGTCTACCCCTCCAAGTGTCACTTCATGAGACTACTGCCTGCCATGCTCTGGGCAAAACCTGAATTCTCCTGCATTTTCAAAGCAAAAGTTATTTTGGGCTGTAAAGCACTGATGTCCTCAAGGCTACCTCCTGCCAAAAGTGCGAACCTTTGGATCTTTGTGACCAGACAGCAAACTACATCTAAAACCTCCCACTGCTCTTCGCTACATTATTATGTTCCATGTCACCCCAGCCATGGGCAGTGAACAGCTCTGTCAGCATCATACAGATCATATCTGTTTAAACTCTGCATTTGTGCAGGCAAACAACTTAACCCCACATGATGTGTGGGGTTAGAGCTCTGTCCTACCTGCTTCGGATGGGAAAGGTTCATAGTATCATGGAATGGTTTGGGTTGGAATAACGAATTAAAGAATATCCAGTTCCAACCCCCCTACCATGGACAGGGACACCTCCCACTAGCCCAGGTTGCTCAGAGCCCCATCTAGGCTGGACTTGAACACCTCCAGGGATGGGGTAGTCACAGCTTCCCTGAGCAAACTGTGCCAGAGCCTCAGCACTCTCACAGGGAAGACTTTTTTCCTACTATCTAATCTAAACCCATTCTCTTTCAATTTTAACCCGTTCCCACTTGTCCTGTGGGAATGCTCTTTACATGCTCTTGTAAAAAGTCCCTCTCCATCTTTCTTGTGTGCTCCCTTCAGGTACTGGAAGGCTGCAATTAGGTCACCCCAATGCCTCCTGCATCCATTCTCTGAGGGCTCATAAACCTGAGCTTCATCAGGGCAAGCATCTTCCCTCTTCCCACAAAGCTGGCAGGAACTTTATCATCTCTCAGAATCTCTGATGCTCTACAGAGTTGGCTGAAATCAGGCAATGGGTTTGAGAGTTTGGGAGGAAGGACAGCCACCAAGCAGGGCTGTCTAATTCCCTCCCTCAGGTATCTCAGACATGGTGATAACCCCACCTAAACCCATCAGTCTGACACTTCCATGGAGGCCAACTGTGCCACCAACTTCCAAAAATAGAGAAGAAAATTTAGGCCACCTGAAAGGAGTGAAGCAGAAGTGGATGTGAGCATACACTGAGCAGGCTCTGTGCCTTTTGCAGGGCCCAAACAAAGGCGAGTGACTCCCTCACCTCAATGATGTCCACGTGGCCGTAGGGAGGCTTCCGGTGCCGGTACATCCAGAAGGCCAGCAGGATGGCCATGGACAGCACTGCGATGGGCAGCAGGGAGTACACCAGGATGTTGAGCAGGGAGGGTGTTGGCGGCGGTGGCTCGTATATGACTGTGAGGAAAGAGCAGGGTAAGCGAGGGAAAAGGACCTTCAGGAATGCAGCAGCACTGTCAGCTGCACATCCAGAGGCAACCAAACCCCATCTGTCCCTCCATTCCAAAGCTGACAATGCTGGCTGGCATGTACCATCACACCCACCAGTATTCACAAGGCTCCATGGTTTTCTCTTCTCCATAGAAGTACTGTTAGTAATGGAGTTACAATTGCCCAAATCACACTTTGCAAGCTGAGCCTCCATCTGACCTTTATTTAAGATAGGTATTTCTTGCTGGGATACATAAAAGCAGAACGTTTCCTCCTCTTAACCCTTCCAAATGTATTAAGAGAGCACAAAATCCCTCGCAGCGTTGCTTTACCTTTCACAGTGATTGACAAGTTGTCAGTTTTTAGTAAAATGCTGCCGGAGCCACAATCAAATGCACTATTCCCACAGTAGTTCTTGTTCCAAATTACATCAGTGCAGTTGAGACACAAACAATGGGAATACTAAATGGAGCCATGTTGCTATGTTGGAGACAGGGAAGGAAAAAATAGCAAGACTTGCCAAATTAAACAAAAAACTGTGAGAGAAAGAATATTTGCTACTAGGTTGCTACGGGTACGTTAATAACAGGAGATAATATAACCCGTGTAAACAATTAAAAACCTATCAGGAAAGCCCAGGAAAATCTGATAAAGCTCTGTTGGAACATCTCAGTAAATGCAGGTAGTTCACAGCAGTAGAAACCAACCTAAGGAAAAGATTCACCTGCTTTAATAGTTTTTATTGAATGATACTTTAAAAAGTATACACCTAAAAGAATCATCATTTTTCTGTTAGCCTCTGAAGAAGGTGCTGGTATAACTTTTCTTCCTTGATGCATTTCCACAGACTCTGAAAGCTGACACACACCTTTTCCCTTTCAATGCCCAGACCAACAAAATAGAATCAAATGCAAAAATCCCAGAAGGTATCTGGAGACTTGTGACCTATGAAATTAATGAGGAAGGTGTCAAACACCTTTTAAGATTTTGAGGCTCAATCCATGCTGTATAAATCACTCTGCCCTCTTTCCCTCGTGTGGGATTTTGTTTTGTAACATCCCACAGTGAACTCTCCACCATAAAGAAAACCTAATCCTTACTGATGGTATCCATTGCTTTAGCCACAGAGTGAAACAACCTTAAATAACTATTCTTAAAGAACTGTGGCAAAAGGATTTCTGACTTTGTAACCAAAACATCCAACAACTCAGTGTTGGCATGAAGCTGAATCAGAGGAGGTTTAGGACAAATATTAGGAAAAGGTTCTTCACCCAGAGGGTGGTCAGGCACGGGAACAGGCTCCCCAGGGAAGTGGTCACATCACCAAGCTCAGAGCTCAAGGAGCATTTGGACAACACTCCCAGGCACATGGTGTGAATCTTGGGGGTGTCTTGTGCAGGGCCAGGAGTTGGACTCAATGATCCTTGTGAGTCCCTCCCAACTCAGGACATTCTGTGTTTCTATGAAAGTCATTGAAAACTGGGTCTAGAGGAAGAGACCCCAAGTCCCCGTCCTCCCAGTCACTCACCTTCTGGGCCTGTGACTTCAGGCAAATGGGTAAATTTCTCGTTGCAATAGTTGCCCTCGCAGCAGCAGAAAAACACCTGAGGGTTTTCTTCTGTGGCTACACACTCCTGCCTGCGCCAGGGAGGGACAGACACGGAATGAAGGAGAGAGAAAAACAACATCAGCCAACTCCTGCCTCTTGTATTTGGGAGCCAACCTGCCCCAAAATTGTCTTCTCCACACACCTTCTCCTGCGGCTGTGCCGCACAGATCAGCAGTCTCCACTCACAGAAAACAACTTGGCACTCAAATACCCCAGTGGATAGCAAAGACCCTTGAAAAGACTGTGAAGGAAACAAATGCTTCCATATGTACTGAGGGTATTAGATGGTGAGTAATAAATAACAGCTGATGCTGCTAACGGAATGAAAGAAGAAAAACGGCAGAGAGACGCCTCAGTCCCCGAACAGTGACTTTCCCACAGCCCATATGAATGCTGCCAGGGCAGAGAAGTATTTGATCACGAAATTAAAGATTGTGCTATAAAGCACACATGATGAGAGCTGAGCTAAGGCTGCTCCCACAGCCTTGAGCATCACCAGCTCTGCACACTCGAAGGGCACCAGACAGCAGCAGCAGGAGGAGGCTGCAGGTCTGAGGGCATCCAGTGATAGTTCAAGGTAATGGCTTTAAACTGAAAGAGGGCAGGTTTAGGTTGGATATTAGGTACAAATTCTTTGCTGGGAGGGTGGTGAGGCACTGGAACAGGTTGCCCAGAGATGCAGTGGATGCCCCATCCCTGGAAGTGTTCCAAGTTTAGGTTGAATGGGACTTGGATCATCCTTGGTCCTGTGGAATGTATCCCTTCCCATGGCAGGGGGTTGGAACTAGATGATCTTTAAAAGTCCCTTCCAACCCCAACCTTTCTAGGGTCCTATGATACTCATTTTATTTCTGAAGTTTTTAAGTTTAATTTTCAAGTGCCATCTCCTCCATAAAAATCTTATTTCTGCACAAAAACCTTTAAGAAAATCAGGTTGCAGCTCTCATTTTCTGCCTTAGCCTCTTATCCAGGTACTGCTACAGCCTTCCTAGCACTGAGATTTCCTTCCACATTGTGCAAGGCCTTAGGGGACTTCCATGGATCAGACCAACTCCACTTCCACACATCCTCCCTCTCCCCACAGATCAATGCCAAAAGAGATGTGCAGTGATTTTTGCAGTACTCTAGCTGTCATTTCTTTCTGTTTCTTAAATGCTGCTTCCCTTCCCTGCCACCTTTTGCTATGCTACACTCTGCTTTCATTATTAGGCTTGCAGAGCTGCTCTCCGCAGAGAACTGTATCAAACTATTTCCTGAAGCCCAGCTAAATTATATGCATAACTTCCTTCCCTCGACCACTTGGAGGAAGTAGCAAAACAATCATATGCGTTTGACATTATTACTCATTTCTGAACCCAAGCCAAGCCTCCCTTTCTGTGGTATCACTGACATACTGCCACGAGAAGAATGGAAAGGGCTCTCTTCAATCCTAGCACTGGGTAGTTTTCAGTGCTTTATTCCCTTTGAGGGAAAAAACTGGGTATAGCCAAACTGTCTCCTCCAAGGTCTCAGCTGGGAAGCACTTGGTTTGTTTTTCAGGCTCTCATTTTTTTAAACTTCAAAGCATAAAAGCAGCCATTTGACTTATTCAAATGAACAAAGATGTTTCAACAAGTCAAGCAATGTTTCCAGATGCTTTTTCGTGAAATCAGATAACAAGCCCTTTGGATTTAACGGCATCAGTGTTGGAGCCTTCAATAGAAAACACATCTTTTGCTAAATCTGTTGGTTAAGAAATCAAGCTAATGAGTGAAAACAGCCTGCTCCACATCTGCAATTTATTATCCCTGTCTCTGAGTGAAGCCATCCAGGTATGTATGACATGTTACACTTAGCAAATATTACAAATGAGACAGTGGGAGAGAATGACACATTTTTCTGTGGCAGTGAGGGCACGTTTCGGAGCGGCTCACATGCTCTGCAGGGGAATGTGAACATGACCTCTCCGGCAGGGCTGTGTAAATAAACGAGCGCACGCAAGTCGATTTTCAAACACTACCTTTTCCCTGTAACCTTAAATGTACATGTGCCACGTCCTTGTTTCCTCAAGATAAAGAGCAGAGTAAGGAGCCGTCACCCTCAACATCCCAACCCCTGCACTCCGAAATTTTTCCACATCGTAGTGACAAAGGCGGCAGCGCTCGGCACATCCCAGCACGTGCCGCCTGTGCTCCAGGAGCAGCAGCAGCAGCCAGAGCAGGACCGTGCCCTGCATCCAGGGAGACAGAATACAGGTGCATTTGCCAAGGCTGCTCCCAGAAACTCAGCATCCAAAGGTGCCAGAGTCACAAAGGGCATCAGCACAGCACCACTGATCGAAAAATCATCTTTTCAGCCTTTTTTGCCACCTTGAGATGCAACACTGCCTGCATGAAAGTCTGCCAAGGGCATTCAAGGGAAGAGAAAAAATGAAAAGGACTGCATTTAAAGAGGTTTTATTCCTTTATATAATTAAAGTTAACCTTTATTTCAAATGTTGCTTTTGATACTGGTACTGTTTTTTAATTCTCAGAAGGTCTTTTAGCTTTGCCCTGGAATTTGTGGCTTTGAAAAGTCAGGCTGTGGGATACTGGATGTTCAATTCTACGGCTGCAAAAGGCTAGTGAGGAGCCCTGGAAACTTTTTACCCTTGTAACAGAGCAACACATTATAACAAAGTTTAAGAACCACTACATCCCTGCAGAGACACTCAGTGACAATACAAGTGTCACTGGATATGAGAGCAAGCACTGAAAGGAGAAATCTGTTTACAGTAAACACTTCTGCTTGGAAGTAGGAAACTGCAGTGACCTTCTGTTCTCAGAAGAATCAGTATTAAGATGCCTAATGGGCCAAGGAGGATTGATTTATTGGGAAAGAATAAAAATTTAACTATATATAGAGCCTGGCTACTCAATTGGCAAGGGAGTAGGTGTGGTAGGAAAGTAACCCTGCAGCTAAAAATAGAACAAAGATGAGGAACAACTCACAGTTGAGATAAGCCAAGACAACAGGCACAAAAGCAGGGGAAGTGTACAGCACCAAAGGGAGAAAACGCTGCAGCCGTTGGACAAATCTCGTCCCAGCTCAACCCCACAGCTTAGCACCTGATGTTCCTAAAACTTTCGGAACGAGAAGCTACAAACTTGCACAGCTGAGAATTGCACAAAGGTGAGATCAACCTACATCGGCGTTATATTGAGGCAAATCCTTGAATTTCATGTTGCTAATCCTTATTGAAAGGGCTAGGCTTGGCTTGGTTTGTTGATCATTGGTTTGGGTTTTTTTTTAACAAAAACCCTGAGCTTAGAGCTACTGAACATTGTCCTTTTCAACTGCAAAACTTCATAGGGCTGTTTTCTTTGGCTGTAATTCTTTTCCCCTCTGTAGAACTGCATCAAGGGAAGTGAGAAAAGACTAGTTAATTTTCCCAGCTATTTAATGAGGCTGGAACCTTCGTACTACAAAACCTCGCTCCTTTTCAGCTGTCTACAGGCAGTGCCACACAAACTCATGTTGCTTTTGCTGCCTCACTCTTTCTCCTGGCCCTTCTCTTCACTCAGCCAAAGAATGGTGGAACTTTTTGCCACATCACAAACGCCAGAATATCTCAACCCCTAACCAGTCCCAGATATCTGTGCTTTTCTAGACAGCTCCAAATGACTCCAAGTTTTCACTTCTATCACCAAATGCTCCTGGAAGAACATATTGCTCTTCATTTGATGGTACAGGACAGGTTTTTCAATGAATGCCTGAATTATCAAAGCTTAGCTAGGTATTAAAAAAACCAAAACAAAACACAACACAAAACCCTTAAAAGTGCCTTTTGCAGCTCTTATTTAGAAAGTCAAAGCAGGTAAGTGACAATTCTGAGAGCTGCATTAGCAACAGAAGTAATTACAGGGGATGATTTTGCCAATTAACTTGGACTTGCCTTCTTTTCCTCTATGCAAGAAAATCACACGCCTTTACACTTAGAGGATCGATTAAACCTGTATTTAGATAAACCAGTTGGGCTATTACCTGTCATAGCAGTTGAAGTCATCTAACCAGCAGCCTTTCTTCACCAGCTCGATGGAGCCCGAGTTATTTCTCCAGGAGGCGTAGCAGTGGAGCCGCTTGTCCTTCTCCCCCTCGCAGCGCTCCACACCGCTCTGGTTGGTCTTCTCCAGCTCCCAGTTGGCATTGTAGTAGATGCACTCCCTTGTCTCAGCCTCCCCATGGCCTGGTCCTGAAAAAGAAATCAAGCCCCAAGAACATTCAAGTAAAATCAGAAATAAATCTTGGGAAACCTATCTCCGCATGGCTGTGTTTTAGGTGACGCATACATTTCATCCCCTGGGAGCTGAGCAGTGTGAGCTTCAGCCCAGTGTGGAGATTATTCCTCTCCTCTGGGGTGAGGTGGGGGATGGAGAGGTCAGGTTTGCCTAAGGTCACACAGGAGCTCATGGTGAAGTCAAGAGGCCAGCTGACACCTTTCCAGATCTCCTGTGGACAATGCTTCAGCCTTAGGACCCTAAAAAAGGGATGCGCAAGGCAACGCATACCTAGTAATGTCTAACCACAGAAACCCTGATTAGGAACGACACCCTCCCAGGGTGCTACTTGATCTTGCTGGGATGTCATGCAGTGGAGTTACTCTCCCTCTCCACCACTGCTCTGGGAAATATCACCTAAAAATACACAGTTTCTTCCATGGGTAGGATGTAACTGGGAACAGATAATATTCATCCTGCAGAGGAGGGCCAGACCAGTGGCCATTCCTCACTTAGAGCCGAGTTCAGGCTTATTTGGGTAAGTCTCCACATGATAAATGCCATGTTTTTAGCTGCAGTTGACATGGCTCATGGTGCCTCTCCACTCAAACAAGACCTTCAGCAACAAACTCTGTTCCCCAAACAAGACTGGCCACCCCAAATGGATGCTTGGCCACCAAAAACAAAGGAGTCTCCATAGCCTGTGGGTCTTTCCTGCTTTAGAACCTTGCACCAAAGGACTGTGGATCTCCTACTGTCCCCAGGGAAACAATTCCCCCATAGCCACCATGTGGCAGAACTGAAATACAATTGCAGACACATCCATTAAAACCAGAGTCAAGTAAGGGAACACTGATATTTGCAGGTGACCTCCTTTGTCCTAAACCTTAGAAATCTTCTCTTCATCTAGAACTACTCTGCTTTGTGGCATTTTGAGGATTACTTTGAAACAAAATGAAGAATGAAACAAACACACATCTTGTAAGCAGACAAACACAAAAGGTACCATGTGCCCTGTACCATGAAGCTGATGATTCTGTAAATCCTGAAATGCCCTGCAGCCATCTCTCTTTGGGATTACCCAACCTAAAGCAAGGTCAGGCCTGGCCATTATTTTGATGGATTGCAATCATGCAAAACGTAGGTATCTCGATAAAATGTGTTGACAACTGGGTAGAAAACGCAAATAGGTCCCGCAGGATGGTAAAACAAAAGTGCTGTGCTCCCAGAATAGCCAGACTTCTGCGAAGGTTAGAACTAGGTTTCTAGCTGGAAAACCACAGTTCTGAATAAGCTAGGGGTGATGTGTCCAACCTGCTCCCAATCCCAACGCCTGGACTCAGCGGTGGGTAATTTTCATGGCACGGAGCAAACTCATCACATTAAGAAGATGTCTTTGCAGGCTGGAGAGGTGTTCAATCCTTCATAACTCTTTTTAGGAAGACCGCTTGATCTGCATCGTGGGAGAGACTGCAAGGGAGTAGGGGTATGAGAATGTCATAAAGCTGACTTCTGAAACTGGAAATTATATTCAAAGCACACACGAATGAGAGCTCAATTTCAACAGCACCTGCAGGTTTTATCAGCGCTTGCAAAGCTCCATCAGAGTTTTCCTCTGACAAGTTGCTTGCAATAATGAAAACAACCTACCAATATCCCTCAACACAGAACAATGTCAATATTGACACTCCTTGTTAAAGCCTCGATATTTGTTCTCTTGATACTTACACCGTGCATTTTTAGGGCAGATTAAGCATTTTTGCTAAATACTGGTTAAATCAGCAGGAAAGCAAAAGAGCTTTTTCTTGTGTGTGGGGGTGGAAGGCGATATCTTTTTTACTTATAAAGGAAAGAATAAATATCTTAACTTCACCGAATCATAGAATGGTTTGGATTGGAAAGGACCTTTAAAGGTCATCTAGCCCAATATCCCTACAATGAGCAGGGACATCTTCAACTAGACCAGGTTGCTCAGAGTCCAACCTGACCTTGAATACTTCTAGAGCCACCACCTCTGAGGACAACCTGGGCCAGAGTTTCACCACCCTCACTGTAAAATGCACCTTCATTGTAGCAAGTCTACCATTGTAACATAGCTACCTGACACCTAATCCTCACTTACTGCCTTCTGCACAACTCCTGGAAATACATTTTGTAATATCATTTTCATCACCCCAAACTGGGTATCGCTTTTGACCAAGACAGAAATTTTCTCTTCCTCCCCAGCTCCACCTCCCAGAAAGCTGGCAGGTTTAATGAACCATTTCACTGGAAAGCAGCCCCAAAATCTAATCCTAGCTCAGCCACCATCATCTGCAACCCCAAGCAATACTGCGTAGGCTGTGTTTTCTCCACCTGCAAAGACGGTCAATGCAATGCACAGAGCTGCGGTGAGATTTGATATTTCCACTGTGCTTTGTAAAGGGAATGTTGAAAAGATGTGAAGCAGGAGCTGTATCAGATCTGGGACCAGCAAACTGAGGCTGCTAAATCCTGTGTTGAGCCCAGGCTCCCTTCCCCCAAGACAGTTGTCTTTTCTGGAACAAGTTTCAGCTAAAGACTAAGAGCTGCTTGCAAACACGCAAACCCAACTCTGCAAACAGCAACCGTGCCAGGAAAAAGGCCTTTCGCAGTTTTCCCCCTGCTGTCAAAGTTTAGATGATTTGAATAAAAGCATGCATAAAGTTTTGGATGACTAAATAGATGTATGCTTTCTTTATAACAGCTCCTAAGGATGCTTGCATTAAGAAGACACTTTAAAAACCTGCGTGTTTGTTATCTGCTTTCAGATCTTTTTAAAAGCCATTTGGTAGGATCCTCACCCCGCTGGGTGCTCACGACTGCAAGAAACCCTTCTGTTTGTACCCAAGATGGTCTCAGCAGGAAGGGGCACGGCTCCAGGCCTGGGTATTAATTTACCTGCTGCTTTAGCTCATCAAGAAACACTCACACCTTGCTCTGTAATGGATCACGCAGAGACCAAAGTTTGCAGCTAACTGCCTGTTCTGCACTCGCTGCAGTAAAACCCTCACTGAACAGAGGGAGGGGGAGTCAAAACAGGGGCTTGTCCCTTTGAGGGAGTAAGGTGGTGACCAAGAGAATGAAACCTGAGCTTTGCTCCTGCATCCCCAGGGAGCCATGTAGTTTTTCCTGCCTCCTCTTCCCACCCTGGGCAACGGATACCCCCAAGGCCACTGGGCGTCTGTAAAACACGCTGAGCTGGACATTGGGTAACGGTTTTAAACTAAAAAAATATTTAGATTTGATATAAGGAAGAAGTATTTTTTCTCGATGAGAGTGATAAAACACTGGAACAGGTTGCCCAGGGAGGTGGTAGATACCTCATCTCTGGAAACATTTATGGTCAGGTTGAACAGAGGTCTGAGAAACTTGATGTAGTTGAAGATGTCCCTGCTCAGTGCAGGGGAGTTGGACTAAATGCTCTTTAAAGGTCCCTGCCAGCTCAAACTATTCTGCCAAGTGACAAAGGCCTGGATAACCATGTCCTGCTTCTCATTTCAAGTTGCAAGAAGAATCAGAGGGTATTCCCCAAAATACATGCAGGAAGAGCTTGTCTCCTTCCACACAGCTGATGCATCAGCACAACAAGGACTTGACTGGGCTCCCCTGTGCCCCCAGCAGTACAACCTGGCTCAAGAGAAGTGTTGTACCAAACTTGAGCATCTGACAGGAGGGACACCATTAATTGTGGCCAAAAGAGCCTTTCCTGAAACAAAAGTCTTTCAGTGCCGTCACAAACCACAGCCTGAGACAGACTAATGCGCCTGTGTCCCCACAGTCCTGCTCTCCCCCTCCTCACAATGCTCTTGTCATCTCCCCCATAGTAGCCTTGGTACATAGGAAAGCTGCTGAGCTCCTTCATTTGGTGGCACTGCCTGGTAACATCCTGCTCATGCAGGATGGAAAATAAACATCCCAGAGAACTGCTTGGCTTTTGGCAGAAAATCAATGGGACATGGGTGTGATGAGATGTAAAACCTTTGCTAAACAAGTGTTTGAAGATCGCTGTTGGAACCTGGTCTCATTCATTTGGCTCCCATTCGTCTCCTGCCTAAGCCTATTTCACTAGCCAAAATGCAAAATTTGGGGAAAAAAGTTGCAAAGCAGAAGCATGGATGTGGGGCAGGAGCACAGACATGGGGCAGGAGCACAGCATCCCCAGCACTGCATCCCACTATCAGCCCCAGCTCTCTCCACGGAAAAGAGCCTCGTGTCAGCAGCCAGGCAAAAATAATCAGCGTTTTAATACCACAATCCGCAAATAGTCATTTAAGCAATAAAGCTGAAGTCCTGTTTGAAATCAAAGTCTACAGAAGAATCAGGCTTTGCAGGAGCAGATGGGTTTCTGGCATCCCACTGCATCCACCCAGCGCTTCAGGGATGACGCAGTGTGGCTTGTCCTCCAACAAAAGCTGCACAGAAATACCTTTACACAAAATACCAAGCCCAAATAACTCCCGTACATCATGAAGGCAGAGGAAGGCTACCCACCATCACCCATTTTTGGGGTGGAAATCAAATTTTTGACCCCAGTCCTGAGGAACTGTCGTTACGCTGATTCCCCTGGGTCAATTTTGTGCTCCAAATGACTGAAGCATCTCTAGGTTTTTGCCAAGCAAGACCTCCAGCACCCATCTGAGGCACATAATGATGGGAAGAGCAGTCGAAGCGCCATGCGACATGGAAAGACCTCTCGCCTCTACCTGGGAGTTGCAAGGCACAGAGGGAGCTCATTAAAAAAAGATCCTCGTGAACTGAAGGACTTCAGCTTGCTGAGACATGGGACCTTGCTGCTTATCTGAGACTAAACCCTGGTCTCCTAATTTGGAGTTGCTGACAGATCACTGAGGCTGTATCATTATCCAACAGCTTCTAAATTATAGCCAAGATCTAGCGTAGCAACTCCAGGTCTAGGTGTTAGCAGCTGCTGGGCTCCTAACTCATAATTAGATACATAGGGAATATCTTCCCCAAGGCTGGAGGCTGCTATAAATCTCAGCTCTTTATCTCTGCCTGTCCCCTTTTGAAAACCTAAAATGAAAGTATACACGAAAAGATGGGATGTGTCAAAATAGTCTGCATAAACACTGAGTGATTTACCAGACAGTCTGTTTGCCTGACTGTCAAAACCACCGGGCTTTATATATGAAACAGTGTATGCAGCTGAAGTTATTTGCAAACACTTCGTTATGTCCCTATATAGCTATTTGTACATGTAATTTTATAATATAAAACGGCGGAGATTGTACACTGAATTGGGGTAATTGCCCTCTAATTTGGAGGGTAATTGCATGTAGCAATTAAGCAACTGCGGATGCATTCTTGCAAGTGTGATTATGGAAGTCGGGCCCTTTGTTTGAGGTTTGGGTTTGCTTTCAAGATCTCTCCCTCCAACCGTGGCAGGGGTGAGCAGAGCTGGGAAATCAGAGGCTGCTGGGTGCTCACCTTGCAGTGCAGCATCTGCTGGGATGAGCCACTTCACCCCCTTCCCAGGGGATGCTAAACCAGCTGCCTCCAAACCCACAGCTGCATTTTGGCACGCCCTTCAATGGAAGACCACAATCTAAGCATTTGTGGAACACTCTCGGAGGCACTGGTGGGGAGGGAAAGGCAGGGAAAGAGGGCTGCTGCCTCCCAGCTCTCCCTCCAGACACCTGCCCAGAAATCACGTGCAGGACTGCAAATTAAAGAATTTCGAATAGTTGTTGCTAGAAATTCAAAATCAAGCCAGATGAAGGCTTGCAACTGGGAATGTTTGGAAAATGTTGCTCTGGAGAGACCACCCAGTTGCACCTCTACAAAACGAATGTGCAATTCCTAAGCCTTGCTCCAGCACTTATTCCCCAAGCGGGGTGATTTCATTCCTGCCGTACTTAAATAATAGGGGCTAAATATGTTTTTAGGCAAAACATCAAACTCGTGATGACATCTGTGGTTAAGCACGTAACTGTACACGAGGATTTGAAGACTTGTTGCTTTTGTCCCCTGCTCTTTCACAAAAGTCTTAAAACAACAGAGCAGAAACAAGCCCCTGTGACTCTGCAGAGCCTCTTTCTGAAGCCAAAACTTCACCCCAACTTTGGGGACCTCAATGGCCAGTGTTTGCCCAGGCAGAGATGCCCCATCCAACCGGCTGGATGCAGGGACAGCTAATTAGAAGCATCTACTATTCCAAAATGTTTTGGTTCTTAAGCCAGATCAGGTAAATCCGGGTGCAGGCAGCACTGAGAAAGCAAAGGTATAACGCCAAGGGAAGATATTACTTGGAATTTTGTTTTCTGTCAATAGATTTGGCTTATCCCACAGTAAAAGAGCTCCAAGTTTTCGAGTCAATCAATGGCTGTTAATCTATTATCTCAGCATATATTGCCATGGTAACCTACAATGATGCCATTGACAACCACTCTCAAAAGGACAGGAGGCTTTAAGTCATTTTCTTTTAAAATTAAAAAAGGAACTTTAATATTAAGAAATACATCCTCCCTGCTCACCAGGGATGACAACTCAGGGCTTCTATATTCACACCATGACTCACACTTCACAGCTTCCACGGACATCTGTGTAGCAACCCCCCTCCCATATATCTCTTCTTTAACTTGGGTTTAAGTCAGTAAACGATAACAAGGAAATTATTCCACAGAATTAGATCTTTATTAGAATTTTCCCCCAAACTGACAGCAAAACCTGTTTTGTAAAATATAAGGATTGTGTTTTAGGAGTTATTACTACCAGCTCGGGGAAAGGATGCGGTAAAGGTTTAATTCTTCTGAATAATTTCCCTGGTATTTTAAGTCAAACAGGATGGGTAGGAAAAGGACATGGAGAAGGACATGGAGCATCCCAGCTCCTCACAAGTCCACAAAACCAAGCAGATTCCTGCAGAGCCAAGTGAGATGACAGCGATACTCAGTTGAGTGAAATACTGAGTGTACACACACACACACATGCACACAGAGCTGATGAGATTAATCTCTTGGCACAAAGAGGAGGATCTCTCAGGAAAAGGTTTAGTAAATCATTCCTCTGGCCAGGCAGAGCGATCCAAGGAGGTTTGGCCAGGTCACCGGCTGGCCTGGTGTGCGGCAGGACAGAAACGTTACCAGCAGTTAATCAATTTTTGGAAGCAGAGCATTTTTGACTTGAACTCAGAGGGTCATTTCTATATTTTATTTAAAGAAGAGATCATTTTAGTTATCCATTAGAAAAATCCTATTTTGTATCATTTCAGTTAAGGACAAAGCCAAAAATGTAATTACATTTCTCCCTTCACATCACTAACTGTATCTGTCTCCCCCAAAAAGATTTTAGTTCTTTAATAAAACCATCAGGGAGATCAATCAAAAGCATTTAATGCTGTGGTGCTTCTGCAGTTCATGTTTAAATGCACTTAGGGTCACAAACGAGGCAATTTGGACAGCAGAGCTCAAACCGGATTAGTAATAACATACAAAAGAGGCCTAATTTCTTTTTCTTTTTTGTTGGTTTGTTTTTTATTTTTTGCACAGATACACACTCCTCAGCTACAGCCAAGAGAAAGAAATCAAAATCAAGCCAGCCCCGACAAACACAAAGTCACAGATCCAAGAAGGGCACTGCTGCCTCCCGCCTTCCTGCACATGGTGTGGGGTGGAGGAGAGCACGAGAAGCTGCAGATCGCTCACCCAAACTTCCAGAGCTGCTGAGCTGCTGCCTGTCTGTGTGTGACCATCCCCAGGGATGCCACCTCAAACAGCATCTCTGAAATGATGCTCCTCCATCCGCCCAGTTCACTAGAAGACACTTCCAGGCTTCCTTTACACTGCCACACCAAGAAAATTACTTGCTCCACAGAGGAATTCCACAAAGGAGAAGTTGTGTTTTCTCCCCCAGACCATGAGTTTCCAAACAGTTATCAAGATTTTTTTTTTGCCTTGAATTTGAGGTGTGCATTTATAAAAGCCTTAAGCAGGCCATTTATTTGGCTTGTAACAGCAGTGACTACTCTTTAGCATGAAAAATGGCCCCTTGTGGGCTGAGCACTCTGCACACAAGCTACCAAGAAGGTGTCTCAGCAGCCAAACTTTGCAATCTCTGTAACAGAAAATATTAGAGCTTAATTGCAAGATTAAGGTATTTCCAACTGCACTTCTGAAAATCAAATAGAGGGCAAGTCTTGACCAGATGCCACAAATCACTAAGTAAAATATGCAGCAAGTTCTGAAATGACATTTAGAACACAATCATTTGTTCTTTCCCATTCTCCTCGGGAGCCAGCATGGGGTCTCCAAAGAGCATGGGAGGAGGAAGCGAAATCACGAACGTTCGTAAATATTTTCCCCACACACAGCAAAGTTTTGAAAAGCTCTCAAAGCAAGCCTAAAAAATGGACTTCCTTCCAGGCAAAGGAACGAGGGTGTGGGAGCATCTCCTTGTGGAGTGCAGAGGTTTAAGGAACAGCAATAATCATGTGGCGATGCCTTTCCCAGCTCTTTCACGTGCATCTGCTCCATCCCACTGTCCTCATCATCCCATGCCACTGCCACCAGAAGAACTGCTTTTCAGAGCTCCTGATTTTTAAGATCTTCTCCAGGGAGAGAGTGATGTGTGTCCAACACAGCACAGCACACCTGGCAAGCCGCAGAGAGCTTCGGTACCTGAACAGCAGCACCTCAATTCAAAATCTACACAGGGTCCTCCGAGATTTATCAGCAGGGACATTTCAAATATGCTTTAAAATGTGCTGAGTCTACTAAGATTGGGCCCCAAGTGCTTTTCTATTGATTCTGCTTGACATTTCCAAATACCACAATTCCAAATTTAATTCACTGGTAATTGGAAAAACTGTAATGCATGTAAATGGACAAGAAGATGTGGGAAGTCCAAAAGGTCAAGCATCAGGAGAACGTGTCCCCAAGAATTAAATGATGCTTGTTTGTGTTCCTGTCACCCTCTTCTGCTTGAATAATCAAAGCTTGTAGTTGAGCAGTTTTCTCAGCAGGATGGAGGAAGAAAAGCAATAAAAAACCACAACCACTCTAAACCATGGAACCAGTTCAAAAATCACTGTTTTAAACTCCATCATTGACCAGAATTCAAATACACCATAGAGATGACTCACTTAATCAGCAGATTACCTGAGCAAGTGGAAAACTCAGGGAAGAATTAATTTGAAAATGCTCTCAGTGGAAGAAGATTCTCTCTACCTAGAAATGAGGTTTCTAAGATTACCTTTCTGCTACATCATAGCTTCTCCTTGCCAGCCAGTTGAAGGGGAGGCAGCAACAGAGAGAAAGTCTTACAGATTTTCAAACCTCCGTTCTAGCATGATGATGGATGGTTGTTGGCAGGTGCCAACTGGTGTCTCTTCTTTATTCACCTGAGAAAACCAAACTTCTGCTTCAGAGGAACCAAGGGATTCAGTGACAAGAAATGGTGCAGGACCAGGCAGGGGATGCTTGCCAAGCTCTTTGCACAGAGCTCTGAGCTGCAGCAAAGCTCGAGAGTTCACTGCGCTGATGGGGAATCAAGCCCTTTTGGGCAAAGACCGCTCATGTACCACACAAAATACACTATGACAAAATCCCCCTATTTCTCCATGTTCTAGAGAATAAAACATGCACATTTTAGCTGCCAGCCTGACCTGCATTCCCCCCAGCACATGAGCAATCACCAGCGGTCTGACACCCTGGTGCATTTCAGCTCAAAGGGTAAGAACATGATGGAAGTGCAGCACACAAAAAAGCACGAGCACAATTTATAGCCAGTCTTACACTGATGGAGGACAAGCATCCAATACCACATCCCAAGCAGAGGTTCCTTCATCCAGCCCGCACCAGTACATGTGAAAATACTTGATAACTCCTTGGTGCAAGGGACACCTTTTGCATTACACTCCAGACCTTTGGGTCGTTCAAGGTTTGCAGAAGAAACCACTGACTTTTTAAAAGCTCTTTCCCTGTGTTCGCTAGTATTTCAAGAGTTAACAAGCCAGCGGAACCTAGCCTGAAAGAGAAGGGAGGCAGGAAAAAAGCAACTCTCTGGCCCTTGCAATCACAAACTAGCCTTAAGCCCTCCAAAAGGAAGTAAAGACATTCCTAAAATTCTTTGAGGATGAGAAGCAAGTTGCCAGCCAAATCAGAAGTCCATTTCTCCAGTCTTTATGCTCTTAATAGCAAATCCCACATGAGCAATTTTAAGAGCCTCTTTTACAATGGAATTTTCTCCCAAGTGGCTACAGCACATCTAGGACTTGTCTCATGTTTACAGAAATGTACCTTTCTCCTTTGAGTCTATTGAAAAAAGCTGCTGTCAAACGACCTGAGGAAGGAATGTAGCACAACCCAATACCATCATGCAATTTCCAGTGATTGTTTCTGTTACAATAATGAAAGGCACAGAAGAAACGGCTGGATAACTGCAGCGATTCTCTAAAGATAAGTTATAAAAGAGATGCTGAAGAGATTTTATGTAAAGGGGCATGGGGGGAAATAAAGTCACCTATTTGCTTTCATTTTGATTACATGCATTGATGATTTGATGCATTCATATCACTGGAAATACCACTTTGAAATAAAAATGGTTTTGAGCCGATTGTCCCAGGAAGTTGAAATCCTTCCTGTTTCTCAGGTGGGAAGCAATAAAATAACTGTGTACTCTGGGACAGGTCTTTTCCTTCCCAGTTTTCCCACACCATAGGAAGACTGAAAAACTTTGGACCGCAGTGCACACAAGGAGTGAAAGAAAATCTTACCCTCCATCCGCATCTAAGCTTTCTGGATGGCATGAGCTCAACAGCTCCACCCCAGACACTGGGTACATTCCCTTCCAGTCTGACTTTCTATTTAGATGCCCGTTCCCATGGTGACCAGGCTCCAATATTACGTAAAAAAGCATAAAGTAGTATTCTAAGATTCAGCACAGTGCTCCCAATTTCCTGACCTTGGATAGCTGGGGATCTCCACTAGCACCATCTCTGATGCTGCTCCCACACAATTAGATGCTGATGTCAGAGAATAAGGAGATGGGGGTGCCCTTGTCTGGGCACTTTCAGAGACAACGCAAGTATTTAGAGGGATTTATCACTGGAAATACAATGAGAATCCAAGACCAGAGAAGGCTTCAGGGAGATCTTACTGCAGCCTTTCAATATACAAAAGAAAGTTTACAAGAAAAGTGGAAGAAGACTTCTTACCAAGGCCTGTAGTGCTAGAACAAGGAGAAATGGTTTAAAACTGAAAGAGGATAAGTTTAGATTAGGAAGAAATTCTTTCCTGTGTGGGTGGTGAGGCACTGGAACAGGTTGCCCAGAGAAAATGTAGATGCCCCATCCCTGAAGGTGTTCAAGACCAGTTTGGATGGGGTTTGGAGCAACCTGGTCAATGGAAGGTGTCCCTGCCCATGGCAGGGGGTTTGGAACAAAAGGATCTTTAAAGGTCCCTTCCAACCCAAGAAGGTTGAATGCTCCTCCATAACCTGTAACATGACCATTTTAAGCTGCAGTCAAACCCTTTCCTACCACCTGAAGAGCTTCATCAGCAAGATGCAATAATCACTAGTTTTAGTCCATGCGCTGGAGTTGGAAGATGGGAGAGGTGCCTGCAGGAATGTACGCACAGACGAGCGGCAGCTATAGAGAGATGAGCAAACTACAACCCTGAACACGTCTTCTCACTGCCTCCCCCTGCTCAGATTTACCTGGGGACACAGGCATGCAAACTACTCCCACCTCTCTAATAAAAAGGTACTTTATGTGACATTACTGTACACTCCCGCCAATCAGCAGGCACAGAAATGGAAGACATGCGACCAGTAAATTCCATTCTTCACTAAAGAAAATAAAAAGTTCCAAGGCAACATGAAAAGCTTCACAGTGACAGCAGCCAGTTGAGCAATAAAACCACTAATCTCCCCACTAGGTTTGAACACATGGATCCCAGTGCTCTTCAGCCAATTTCCCTGAACTTTGGTAAGGCGTTGCAGCCATCTGAGAAGAGCAAACAAAGCTTTTGATGGAGGTTTTTGGAGGGTGCAGGACTGTCTGCTTCCACACCAACAAGCAGGTGAACACACCTGCCCCAGGCAAGGCAGCAGCACAGACGGGAATCCCTCCACCTTTATATCTTTCTTTGGGAACAAAGATAAGACCGTAGGAAAGTGTCAGCCCATGCTGCTTGTACGCATTTTCTGTGGGCATTGTGTCACAGTTCAAGCATTTCAATATAAATACTTTAGTACAGGATTCACTGTCTTTAACACAACAACCCCAGGAAAACATAACCTACTGTTCTAGCTATATCCTGGGAGCTCTGGTGAACACTGAGAGATGCACTCTTCTTCATGCTGAATTAAAGCTGGAGAATAAAACTGCTGATCAACCTCCTCCACCTCCATGACGGCCCCTGCTTTGCAAGAGTGAGGCAGCTGCTGAAGAGTGAAACAAGTGATGAAGGGTGAACCAACCACAGCTGGTGAGAGCCAGGCTCAAAGCACACCTGCAGAAGGAAGTTCCTCACCCAAAGGGCAGGTGATGTGAGAATCACAATCTTCTCAGATCTTCCCCATAATGTTTTAAGAACCACATGCACTTTCTTGTTCTGCCTTTCCTCCCCAGGCATCTTTCAGCAAAAGATGGGGCCAAGACCACCGGGCTGGGTCGGCTTTTGTTCTGGACTAGTCTGGCCGTTATCCAGT
Source organism: Struthidea cinerea (assembly GCA_013397865.1). Lineage (NCBI taxonomy): Eukaryota > Metazoa > Chordata > Aves > Passeriformes > Corcoracidae > Struthidea > Struthidea cinerea. Next base: position 895,821 of record VZTI01004420.1, read on the forward strand.
TCCTATACTGCATGCCTTCAACCTAAAAACATCATTTAAAAGTAATTCAAATGTTGAAAGACCCAAGCAGCTATTGGCCAACCAAATGCAGTACGTTGTTGACTGCAACTTTGCTCTTGATTTCCATTCCCACCCATCCAGACAGCCTGCATTTCTTTTCATGTTGGGATTTGAGGAACCCAATCCCTCTGAACAACTGCCCTGAGCCCAGAAGTGCCATTTGGAGCCAACTGCTGAGGAAAGAACACAAAGCCCTCTTCCTGCCAGAGTCCATCCCTGCTGCCCTTGCAACCATTTCCCAATAGACAGAGATTTTGCGCAGGCTTTTTGTCTCTTTGCTGGTATTTTCCATCTTAACAAGTTTTTAATGTTTTATGTAGCAAGGATGCCCCTGCCATTTAAAGAGGGAAGCAAGCAGTAGTAATTATTCATTAACAACACATCATAAGTGACCTTTACACTGAAGCAGAGGAAGCCATGTGCCTGCCTGGCTGTATTCTGGAAGGGCCAAGAGTTTCAAAGGCAGTAGATATTTTCATGCAGAATAGGCAGACTAAGCTATCTTGAAAAGGTGCCTCATTCTTGAGAGAACAAAAAGTGTTTTAAATGTCTCAAATTAAGTATCCACAAGTCACTACACAGTTCTGAAAAATCAAAGTGGAAAGGAGAAGTCACCCTAGTGCTTGGTCCAGGCTGGCATCTCACAACCCCCCTTCAACTCAGCACAGTGAGAAATGACCATTTTGTCTTCCTTGCCATACAAAGAACAATTTCTAGATGGGACAGCTAATGGGGATTAGCTGTCTTATCATGAAATAGGAAGGGTGTTGGTATTTCTACGGAAAAGTAATTCTGCAGATTGAATCAAAATCCAAGGTACACCTACAAGCCCTGCAGCAAGAGCTGGAGCCCTTTGTTTGCAGCAGCTGTTTTAGTGGGATACGCAGGTTAGTTTTGCTCATATGAGCCACACATCCCTAAAGCTGCAAAAATATAAATCCTGGTTTTGCAGAAGGAGGTAATGTAGCTCTTTTATTCCTGGAAGAGGACGAGTCCCATCTTTGGGCTGCTGTTCCAGGCGTACGTGGATGAATGTAGGAAGCAGAGCACTATACAAGCAAGTGAGAAGCAGAGCCAACACACACACACAGAATCCAGGCACCAGAATCATTTGCAAAGCAACACTAACGTACATCACTTTATGCATGATTACATTTTCAAAAGCAAAAAGTGTTAGGAAATATTTTTGAAGACAGTCAGTAATGTTTTGCAAGAATCGCTGACTCAGGCCCTTGATCTGGCCGTTCAGCTGATGACTGGAAAACAGCCCTGGCTATGTTTATTCTTTAGACAAAGTCCAGCTAAAAATGCATCCAGGCTTAAATAATCTGTGTAACAATGATCTCAAAACCCCAAATACAACACTACATTGCATGCAGGTTTCCCAACAGGATAAAACATTGTCAGGACTCACACCCAGCTATCCGCTTTCGATGCACAGTCTCCCAACACGGCATTTGCATCTTTAGACCACTCTTGGAAGTAATGCACTATTTCATTTCCATTTGCATTTCAATATGGCCCCAAGGGCTTAACATACATCTGGTCCTCACTGTATTAAGATTCTTCCCAAACACCATATTGCCTAAAGATGGTGAGACAAAGGATGTGCTGCATTTTGAGCAACCTCACGCGTCGGCTCTCAGCCAGAACAGTGAGCGGCGCATCCTGCATCCTACCCCGTTCCACTTTGCAGGTCTCCATGCCAGCACTGCTTTACAAAGAGCAGCAAATGTCACCATCCCAGTTATCACAGGTGGGGAGAGCCGGAGGAGGAGGCACAGCTCCAAGCTCAAGGTTATACATCGAGTCAGGAATGAGCCACCAGGAATATTTGACTCATCCATGTCAGAAGATCCCAAACTTTCCATGTTACCTAAACAACAAAAGCCTAATGGAAGATACTATAATGGGTCTGCTGAGCACGGCTTGGGAACTACAGATCTCACACACAGGCTGGGAGCTTTTTATCCATCACCTTGCTGTAAGTGCTTCCCTCTCTTCCTCCACACAGCCCAACCCAGCAGCAGTTTTGCTCCCATCATGCATATCACTTTCAGTGGGAGAGGACTTCATATATAAGACATTCATACATTTGTACAGTATTATTATTTAGGATCTGTGAGCTCTCCCAGAGAGCGAAATCCTGCTTTTTTTCCAGACTGAGGAGTACTTTTATTCATGCTTTCGGTGTCTCCCGCCCCAACACTGGCCCTAACTCCCCTGGCACACCCACCATCCTGGGACTGAGCACAGGCAGAGATGATAAATGAGACCAAGTGCCTCAGACCAGCCATGAGGCTGATTAACCCTCTCTCCTCCTCACAGAGCTCGGGTTGGTCACATCGATTTTTCTTGTGCCGTCCAGGGGACTGGCAGTGGGGAGATGGTACCTGCTGCCTGGAACAGGGTCAGCATCTGGCTGCTGGTAAGCAGAGAACTGCAGACAGGAGGATCCTCAGACCCATTTTAAAATCATCTTAAAAGAGGGCGCTGCCTCCCAGTCGAGCCAGCAGCACAAGCCTTGCCAAGATGCTGAAGCTTGCAGGCACTCACTTTTCACATCGGCGTTTACTCCTACTCAACCACCCGCACGTCCCAGCCCATTCCCAGCTTCCACCATGGACTGCTGAGCAACCTTTTGGCACAGGTGTCTTCAGCAAGGGCTCACTGACAGGGAGCATAACGCACTTACCTCTTCATATGTAAAATAAATATTTAATTTTCGAAGCAAGGACACCAATCAAAGAGCACAGGATGCAGCACAGTGACTCATGCAACCAGCAAAGTAGAAATTTGGCTGCATCCATGCCCGCACAGGGCATTCTGCATCTCTTCCTATAATTAGTCCTTCAAATGCTAGAGGGGAAAGGAACAAATTCAAAGAGGTTTCACTTCGCAATTATTCACATATTTCCAAATCAAATGGTTGTCTGTCAGAGAGCAACATGCCATTGCCCTAGGACATCAAAATGCAAACTGAAAAGTCTCTCCAGGAACAGGATTTGCTTTCATTACATTTATATCACCTAATTCATTTTAAGATTATATATAATTAGTCTCTCCCTCCCTTCCCCACCCCAATCCAATATACTCTCCCTAGCAATTTCAGAACATGCCACACATGCCAATGGCACTTCTAAGGCAGCAGTCTCTTGCCTTTCAAACAATACCTGGAATTTTAATTTCTTTCTTTAGCATTTTCTTTCTTTGTATTGCCAAATCTTTCAGGTGTGCATCAGTACCAATCTGCCTCCACAACATTTTTATTTTAATTGTTTTTCTTTTTGAAGCAAACACCTCTAAGGAGCTTTTAATCTTTACTCTTCATTTGCCTTCTGACTATCTGAGATTTCAGTCTGTCATCCCTAATGTTTCACAGCCATTTTCCATCACCATCAGACTCTGTGTGCTACCTTCATTTGAATGCCTCCATTTTCATTTTAAATCCTCCTGATTCCAGCAGGTAAACCTGCTGTAAGGTTTAATTGAGAGAAAGCCAAAGCGCCTGGATCACTTCCCCATCAACACATTATTACAGCATTGCTCCCAGCAGGGATGCAATTTTCTTGAATCGTGGAATGGTTTGGGCTGGAAGGGACCTTAAAAATGTTCTCATTCCAATGCCCTGCCACGGGCAGAGACATCTTCCACGAGACCAGGTTGCTCAGAGCCCAGTCCGGCCTGGCCTTGAGTACTTCCAGGGATGTGAGCTAGAAAAATGTGAGCCCCCTCATCACAACTCCCAGCAAACACATGAGGAAAGTACTGAGACAGGCAAGTGTATTCTGACCAGATGTGAAGAATTATTTCATTATTGTTAATCTTCTAATAGGAAAGGAGGAGGATCTTTCCCCAAGAGGGAGAGACGGTGTTTGCTGCTGCTTCCTGCTCTGCTCCACCATTCTGCTGAGATTTCCCTGAAATTAGGGGGAAAAAATCACATCAATCATCAACCACTATAGCACAGATGATGTTGGAGCTGGGTGAAAAGCATCCCATTTCTACCAGAGGTGAAACAGCACATTATCAAATACAAGGAATCTGCCTGGTGTGTCACCGCCGTCATCCCAAAGCACGCGTTTGGTTTAACTGAGGTGAAATCGAGTGTTCCCCTATGGCAAGTAGATGCCACAGGGGTGTGATGAGTCTCAACAGTCCAGAATCCCACAGCATTTTGCTGCTTTGCACATTGAGCTGCAGCCCTTTACCTCTTCTCTTCACCCTTTTGAAACAATGGATTTTTGGGTTCTTAAGCAACAAAACAGAGAAATCAGTTTTGAGAGCTTCTTCCACTTTGGAAAAACTACTTTATACAAAAACCCGAAAAACAAAGGGATATTTCACCCAATTTCCGCACGTGTCCTGGCCAGCTGGAGCTTAGATCAGCTGTTTAGCACCAGGGCTTTGAGCACCTCTAAATGACCAAGAGAAAAACATGAGAGCTGTTAACTCGATTAACTCACAGCCCTAAAGGTAACACCAGGGTGAAGATGGGCTCATTTTATCACAGAATAAAGGTGAAGGCAACCTCAAAGGAAGGAGCTGCTCGGTGCTGAAATAGGGACCAGCACTAGCAAGGTTGTCTGCATGTACAAATACCCAAAGCAATAAAAGCATCACAACCCCTCATGAAAAGAGAAGGAAAGAAAGAAAATAAAAGGAA